>CAVLGW020000012.1:0-172655 GCA_963669155.1 Arbacia lixula
TGGGGGTGGGGTGGGGGTGGGGGGGGGGACTTGAAAAAAAAATAAATGAACACATGAATAATTACACAATGTGATAAACAGAACTATGGCAACATTGTATCAATTTCGCCCAAAGATTAACGGTCTGCTAGTCGTGATGTCGCCCTCTGTAGAACAATACAGGACAGCCAACAATAATTACCCTCACTACAATCACCTCCTGTTATTAGGAACATCTATCGCCCCCCCCCCCCCCCCCCCCCCCCTATTTAGAAATCAAGAATAACAACTTATCTTCATGGACAAATCAAATAATCAGTTTTAATGTATTATATCATTTTTATTGTATTCCTTGATTTTAAGGTTAAAGTTTTTCTTTCTTTGCGTCTATTCCTTCCATACTTTCCAGCTCTTTTTCTCTCTTTATGAAATTAAGGTATTGTTCTCTTTCTTATCTCTCTCTCTCTCTCTCTCTCTCTCTCCCTCTATGTCTTTCCCTCGCACACACATTGCATCGTTCTCTCTTTCTCACTCTATGTCTTTACCTCTGACACACAACGCGCGTATTGTACAGTTTTTTTCTTTCTCTCTCTCACTGTCACACACACGCACAAGGATTGTTTTTTTTTTTTTCTGATCCACAATTAGTTAAACATCTTGTGGCTGTGCGTCACCAAACAAAAACAAGGTACAGCATACAAATTATATAATAGTAATTGTTTGTCTCGCAATGTATGATCAACAAGGAATCTAAAGAGATCACGACGTTTCGTGCGCCGCTGCGACACTTGTGATATGCGATACAAAATTGTAGTGAGTAGGGGTTTAAATACCCTTTGGTTAGTGCAGCACACTATCCTAAAACCCGCTCCAAAACGGTCAATTGACGAAGCCCAATACTAATGGCCGGCGTACCCGAATGCTCGACAAAACAATAGACCGTTGATATGGCTCGCATTGTCGGGCTGTATCATGTTATCGACAACGGACCGTTTAGGAGCGGGATCTCGATCAGTCCGCCGCACCCTGACCAAAGGGTATTTAAACCCATACTCACGACAATTTTCTATCACACCTGGCGTAGTGTTGCAGCGGCGCACGAAACGTCGTGATCTCCTTTGTTTGTAGATTTCTTGTTGACCATACATTGCGAGACAAACGATTATCACTACCGATTTATCCGCAATGAGTAACATAAATGTATTAAGCATTATATAATAGTATATAGTTGATCGCATAACACATTACTTATCTGGCGTATACTTTTAAGACATGTACATGAAGGGTTATAAAGGCTAAAAGAGATTAGAATCGTCAACCTTACTTTATTCATCATATCCTGTATATCTATTCCATTACTACTATAATAGGATGTCCCGCTCAATGTTCACGTTTTCTGATTCAAGATTATATCAACATCGCACGTATTGTATCGGATACAGCGCGACGGCCGAATTAATAGGCTTTTTTTCTGATCCACTTCCCCATAACAAACAGGCGAGTACTCTGGCTTTGTTATCAAATGTGATGTTTTCCCATTAATATGGGAATGTGCCAATCATACACATCAAATTTACAGCCGTTTATCTTATTGATCCATGGTGAGTTTCGTAGTTTTCATAATTCACTATTGGCTTTCAAAATGAACACTTTTGTATTGAAAATCAAAATCCCATTTGAAACTGAAGTTTCAAAAAATTTTGCCCCTTTCTTTTATGTATTATTGTTTGCTCCATTGTTGTTTGCATCCTTCTTCGATCGCTCTAATAATTTGTTTCGCTTAATGACAATAGTTTACTTGACAAAGACGGTTGATGATAAGTATATACACTGTATTATTTTAGTATTTAATTAACTCTATGAGCACTATTGGTGCATTTCTATACAAGTAATAACTACAACGGTCAAAAATCAATTACTCTGGTACAAAAATGGTTGAAGATATTTTGTAGCCGTGCGTCACAAAACATGAACTTGTTCTAACATACAATGTTTATAGTAGTATATAGTTCAAAGCAAAATCCATTGCTAAACTTATGTATAGTGTTACGACCTGTACATGGAGGGCTATAAACGCTAGAGGAGCTTCGAGTCCTCAAATTTTCTTTAACAAATCATAACTTGTGTAATTATTCTACTACTTCTCCTACTACTATTAATTCTTTTTCGTTGATTACTATTATAGGGTTTTCCCGCTCAATGTTCACGTTTTCTGATTGAAGTTTATATCAATATCACCGTATTGAAGTTGATACAACACGAAGGCTGAATTATGATGCTATTTTTTATTTTTCCAATCCACTTCCCCATCCCGGACAGGCAAGTGCGCTGGTTTTCTCATGGAAATTGATGTTTGTCCATTAATTTGAAAATGTGCCAATCGTATGATTCAAATTCACAGCCGTTTGTTTTATTGGCTCTTAGTGTGTTTTTCATTCACCTTTGGCTTTTAAGGTGAGCACCTTTACGATAAGTTTACGTTAATGAAGAACTATAAACAGTATTAAAATGCCATGCCGAGAGGCATTAGGCATTTCAAAACAGTCAGACGTTCTTACCAGGGTCTTAATAGCAGCACGCTTATCATGTGTACATGTACATTTTCACTGCCTTGAAACCTTATGTATTATATATATATATATATATATATATATATATATATATATATATATATATCACATTTATGTGTGTGAATAACATAATCATTAGGTCTAACAAAACATATCCTGCTACATGAAAATCGTTGAATATTGCCAAATCATATTATTGAGGATTTTATTCCCTTTTCTTATCCAATTCCCCATTCCGGACAGCCAAGTGCTCTGGCTTTGTCATGGAAATTGTTGTTTGTCCATTCAATTGAAAATGTGCCAATCGAAAGATTTAAACTCACAGCCGGTTCTTTCATCTGCACTAAGTGTGCTTCACGCTCACAATTGGCTTTCAAAATAAACACTTTTGCATTGAAATTCCAAGTCCCGTTTTAAACTAAAGCTTTACATTCACATTTATGTTACATTAATTTTTAGTGATAATGTATCTTCACATTTTCTAAGAACATAAGAATTTGTGGGAATGCCCACGTTAAGTGAGCACACTACATTAACAGGACAGACAAATACTAGTACATATATTTCCTGTTTTGGGGGCATAAAAGTGACAATTTCACCTTGAACCCATGACTTAACGTATCAATCACATTTGACCACAGAAGTTTTTCTCAATGAGTGTAAAAACTTTCTTGCCAAATTATTCTGCCCAAATTTGTTTCTTTAAAAAGTTATGTTACTTTAAAAGGGGTCATTTTTTCTATTGTGTTTCTTACAACGCATATTCAGCTACATGAATATCTCTGTGATTCCCCACTCTCTACACATAAATACATCAAACGATATAAAACAGAATATCGCGTTAAATTTGAAAAAGAAATGGTGACAATTAGGCTATATTTCGTAAAAAAATAACACCAAAACGAACAATTCAACGAAGTGAAATATAATAGGCGAAGGACATTATAGCTCCAACAATGTAAAATTATGAATCTCTTTAAATAATTGGAAGTAAAAAATTTTTAAACTACTACTACTACTACTACTACTACTACTACTTCTACTACTACTTCTACTCCCAGTACTACTACTACTACGACTACTACTACTACTAATACTACTATTACTACTACCAATACTGCTGCTAATACAGTTAATGCTAATAATGCTTTTTATCTACTACTACAATATACATTTTCTATTTCTCATCAAAATGTTATCATCATTGATGTCATAATCTTCTTTGATGAAAAAGTTACGTGCTCCTGACAATAAATTACATTGCTACTTCAATTTTGCACAACGTGCAGTTATATCAAATCATACAACAGAAGGAATACAATGTAATATTGACCGCTGTGACAGTAGCAAAAGCAAGGTATTGAAAACAAATCCCAAGCAAAATCATCTGTTAAGATTTTAAGAGCCTACATATTTTTTTTTCATACCATGATTTAAAATTTCTTTTGTTATGATTTTATTACAAAGAATTGTACATTATATTGTATTGTATTATTTTCCATTTTATCTGATTACTCTCGTTAAATATCATATCATCCTTTTTGTTCAAAACGTAAAAAAATATTTATAATATTATGACAACTGATTAAACAATTAATTTCTAACTTGGTGCACATTATATTCAGTGAAAAATCAAAATATAAATGCGCGTACGCATCATGATCATAATAACAAGGTGATCACTTTCAGTTATATAATGACCAGGGATAGTAGGGCACAGTGACCATGGTCAGGTCATAGTGAGGAATATTCCCCATTCATAATGACGTCATATGACTGTACTATTCATCTAAAGTACACTTATTCTGAAAATTGCGTAATGATATTTTACTGAGCACTCACATGAATGTCAATGACGTTTAGAAAAGTAAGACGACTTTTCGATAAATTTTCCATTGGACATTGTTTTTCCCTGACCATCTCGTTTGTGGCGTGCTTCATATTGTTTCTTTCCGTACATACATATTACTCAGTGTGAACGAGCTCGGCACTGATTACATGCAGAGAATAATATCTTTCATCTCCAGAGTTTCCATGGCCAAAAATAATGCAACTTCTTTTCTCGCAGGCAAAACGATACATTTGGAACAACTTTGCACAGAGTGGAAAACTTATGAAATATTTTTGGTCATTTTTTTTATAGAACAATTATCATGGTGCCCAAAACAGTAATTTCGCAAAAACCTTAAACTTCAAAATTACAGTTTTATATGAACACTGCAAACGGTTAAAATTTTGTACGATAAAATATACGGTATGTGCAGGCGGAGATACTTATAGTAATAATGTTTGTGTACGAGTTTAATACGATATATGAGTAGATTGAGATCACCAATACCTGGAACAGACAAGGCTCCTAATGTCTAACATGCAAGCAAAACAGCATTTACAGCTATATACAACAGTCTACTCAACTTGATCAATCTGTGCTATGTTTGACCGATTTCGTATTCAGACTGTTCTGGCTAAATATACACAATAAGCAGCGTGGAACAAATATATATAATGGCTCTGACGTATCTTGTTCTTGTCTCTTTAATTAACTATCATTATTCCATTACTACTATCCCCGCTACTGCCCCGCTCAATGTTCACGTTTTCTGTTTCAAGTTTATATCAAGATTGCTGTATTGAAGGGGATATAGCGCGACGACCGAATTATTTGACTATTTTTTTATTTTTTCCAATCCTCTTCCCCATCATGGACAGGCAAGTGCCCTGGCTTTGCCATGGAAATTGATGTTTGTCCATTAATATGGAAATTTGCCAATCGAACGATTCAAATTTACAGACGTTTGGCTTAATATTGGCCCTTGGTTTGTTCCTTTTCACAGTCTCGTTTAAACTGAAGATTTAACTAAAAATATGAAAAAATCCCGCTATATTTCGTAAAAACGTAACACATAAGTGAAGATTCGAAAATGTTAAATAGAGAAAACAAAATGAATTGAAAAAATAGGGACTCACATTGCTCGCACATTGTAAAATGTAAGTTTCATTTAATGATTTTGAGCTACATTACTACCAACTACCATGAATCCTTTATTACCACCACCACCACTACTAAATTCTACAAGTACTCATTTTCTATTACAATAAACATTTACTAATTATTTTCATTAAAATGTTATCACTACTGATGTTAAATTTATGAAAATGATTTAGGCCTACATTTCTATTAGTCAAATGCTATAAGGTTTCTATTTGTACATCTATATCTTATTCTGTATTCTATATCTTATTATTCTTATCATATTTTTAGTTTAGAAACCTAATATAATATATAAATTATGATGACAACTGATTGAGTACGCGGTCCAATTACCGTATGATGGGATTGAACAGTAATACTACTACTGACAGTTAGACGACTTTTCGATACATTTTCCATTGAACATTGTTTTGCCCAGACCGTCTTGTTTGCGGCTTGCTTAATTGAGGTTTTTTTCGTACATACATATATCTGACTCAATGTTATAAGCAGAAACTAATGCCTTACCTCTCCAGAGTTTGCATTGCCAATATTAATGCAACTTCTTTTCTAGCTCACAAAACGATAGTCAAGGAACAGCTTTCTGCAGAATGAAAAACTCATCAAATATCTGTAGTTCAACCTTTCATAGAACCATGCCATAAAAACCCTGTGAAAAACGTTTAATTTCAATATTATAATTTTATATAAAAACGGTAAACGGTTTAAATATTATAGGATAAAATTTACTTGATGTGCAGGCGTAGATTAAGAGCAATTATAACCAATGCCTGGAACAGACAAGGCTCCTAATGACTAACATGTAAGCAAACAAGTATTTACAGCTATATACAACAGTCTACTCAACTTGATCAATCTGTGTTCCGTTTGACCGATTAACATCCAGACTGTTCTGGATAAATATACACAATAAGCATCGTGACACAAATCTATATAATGGCTCTGACGTAACTTGTTCTTGTCTCTTTGATTAACTATCATTATTACATTACTACTATGATAGGATGTCCCGCTCAATGTTCACGTTTTCTGATTCAAATTTATATCAATATTGCTGTTTTGAAACGGATACAGCGCGATGGCCGAATTATGATGCTACTTTTTGATTTTTGCAATGTACTTCCCCATCCCGGACAGTGAAATGCTCTGGCTTTGTCACGGAAATTGATGTTTGTCCATTAATAGGGAAATGTGCCAATCGTACCATTCAAATTCACAGACTTTTGTTTCATCGGCCCTTGGTGTGTTTCTTTTACACTATTGGCTTTTAAAATAAACTCTTTTGCATTGGGGTTCAAGTTCCCATTTGAAACTGAAGATTGAATTAGAATTTGAAAATGACACTATATTTTGAAAAGACGTAACACAAAAGTGAAGACTTGAAGATGTAGGATGGAGAAAGTAGTGAATTGAAAAAAAAAAATGTGGCCTCGCATTGCTCGCACATTGTACAATGTAAATCTCAACATAGGTTCTTGAAGACATCATGACATCATGATGATAATCATGATGATAATGAAAATATTCAATTATACAATTATACAATGACCAGGGAAAGTAGGGCACAGTGATGATGTTCAGAACATAGTTATAGATATTTCCCCGTTGATGATGACGTCATGCCCATGACTATAATTACTTTACTATCCATTCAAATAAAAAAAAATCTAAAAATAAAAAAAAATGTGTTACTGACCACTCACATGAATATCAATGACCCTTTAGAATAGACGACTTTTCGATACATTTTCCATTGAACATTTTTTTGCCCTGACCGTCCCGTTTGCGGCTTGCTTAATCGATTTTTTTTCGTACATACATATATCTTACTCAATGTTATAATAATATCTTTCCTCTCCAGAGTTTGCATTGCCAATAATAATGCCACTTTTTTTTCTAGCTGAAAAAAATGATAGTCAAGGAACAGCTTTCTACGGAATGAAAAACTCATCAAATATCTTAGTTTACCTAACCATACTATAGTACAAACGATTTTTTGTCGGAAAAACCTTAAAAAGAAACTTAAAAATTACAACTTTATCTAAAAACGGTTCAAATAACGACTCAAATATTTTACAATAAAATCTGCTTGATGTGCAGGCGGAGATAATTCTATGAGTAAATTGAGATCACCAATACCTGGAACAGACAAGCGACCCCATTTCTAACATGCAAGCAAAACAGCATTTACAGCTATATACAACAGTCTACTCAACTTGATCAATCTGTGCTATGTTTGACCGATTTTGTATCCAGACTGTTCTGGCTAAATATACACAATAAGCAGCGTGGAACAAATATATATAATGGCTCTGACGTATCTTGTTCTTGTCTCTTTAATTAACTATCATTATTCCATTACTACTATCCCCGCTACTGCCCCGCTCAATGTTCACGTTTTCTGTTTCAAGTTTATATCAAGATTGCTGTATTGAAGGGGATATAGCGCGACGACCGAATTATTTGACTATTTTTTATTTTTCCAATCCTCTTCCCCATCACGGACAGGCAAGTGCTCTGGCTTTCTTATCAAAATTGATGTTAGTCCATTAATATGGAAATTTGCCAATCGAAAGATTCAAATTTACAGACGTTTGTCTTATTGCCCCTTGGTTTTTTCCTTTTCACAGTCCCGTTTGAAACTGAAGATTGAACTAGAAATTAAGAAAAAAACCCGCTATATTTCGTAAAAACGTAACACAAAAGTGAAGACTTTAAAATGTTAAATAGAAAAAGAAGAATTCAGAAAAATAAGGACTCGCATTGCTCGAACGCTGTTTCATTTAATGATTTTGAGCTACCTTACTGCCAACTACCATGAATCCTTTATTATCACCACCACTGCTAAGTTCTCATTTTGTACTTTTACAATACATTTACTAATTATCATCAAAATGTTATCACTACTGATGTTTGATTTATGAAAATGGTTTAGGCCTACATTACTATTAGTCAAATTATGCTATAAGCTTTCTTTTGGTACATCTATATCATATTCTGTATTCTGTATCTTATCATTTTTATCATATTTTTAGTTTAGAAAACTAATATAATATCTATAGTACGATGACAACTGATTGAGTACACGGTCCAATTACCGTATGATGGGATTGAACAGTGCATGTCAACAGGTAACACTAGTAACATCACGTTATATACAAAGCACATTCATTACAAGATATACAGGATAGATCAGTAGATTGAGACCAATGATCGACAATGCCTAGAACAGACAAGCGACTTCATGTCTAACATACAAGCAAACAAGTATTTACAGCTACATGTATATACAACAGTCTACTAAACTTGATCAATCTGTGTTCTGTTTGCAGTTGGGTGCCGTCTTGGGATAGAGTGACTTCACTGCAGCCCCTTGATGAATGCGATGTCACTATCTTGGTAGGGTCCATGTTTAGAGTGACGTCACTGCAACCCCTCGATTAGAATGATGGATGCACCACGCCCTCATTATTGCGACGATCTCGATTGGATGTGCTGTCAGACTTGCTCGTCTTGCCCGACATGGCATCAAGAGACAAACACGCTTCACAGACACAGGACACAGTGATAACTCTCCTATTGCATAGCTGCTCAAAATATAAAAGTTGTTGTCGACTGTACCATTAGATGTCTGACTGCTGTCGTCAATTTCTTCTTCTTCTTCTCAGCTTGTTCACGCATTCGTGTATATGGTGGGCTGGGCAGTATCTGGGATACTCGCATAGCACATGTCCGTTTCCTCAACCTCTACCTGTTCCTTTCTTGATTGGAGGCGACTTGGAGAGGACTTAGTCGGTGCGCGCTTCAGCTTTTGGCATAATCGAATAGAGATGATCACGTTCACTAACAACAGCAGACCCATCACTGATGCTACCACAATGAAAGTAGTGGTGGTTGTTCCTGTACATGCCTTTTTAGATGTGTCAGCATCCTTGGTGATGTTTGGGAAAGCCTCTTTGGAAAAGAAGGGTTGAGAAACTGTTGCGGGGTCTTGGGAGCTCGTATTGTAACCACGTGTGGGAAGATAACTCGTGGACGGTGGCGTAGGGGGCTCTTCAGTGGTGGTAGTTCCTGTGCATGCCTTTTTAGATGTGCCAGCATCCTTGGTGATGTTTGGGAAAGGCTCTTTGGAAAAAGAGTATTGAGAAACTATTGCAGGGTCTTGGGAGCTCGTGGGAAGATAAGCTGGTACAACGCACGAAAAACTCCCATCAAATTCACCTGATTGGAGAGTAAGCACAAGGTCTTCACGTAAGTCATTATTCGTACTAAATGTCAGCTCGTTTCCTTAGACGGTTCCATATGCATGGAATAATTTTTCAATGTATATGTAAACAGGAGAATCGAAAAATGGACTTGGATTACTCTCGAGGGTACACGTGACATTCTTGCTGGTGGACATCACCCTGTGTTGCTGATCTACTGCGCATGAGCAGCCAATAACGCGAGTATCATATTGCACAATACTAAACCATCTATTCCATTGATTAGAATACGTACATGTATAGGTGCCGGAATCTGCGACGGTCATGTTGCGCATGGTCAGCGAGAAGCGACCGTAGTTTGAACTGTATGAAGGTACCACGCGCTCACGGTCTCTAAAATCTGAGTCATAGTTGACTGATGTACCACTTAGGTATGAGATAGTACATCCAGATGGAATACCTGACCGATACCAATAATATGTTGTTGATCCAAAGGGCCCATCACAGTTAAAGGTATAACTTCCCCCAACATTAATCAAGATGTATCTGACGATCACCGCCTCACCACCATCCATGCAGACGGCTGTCATACAGGCAACCAACAAGAGCAGGACACACCTGTAGCTCGACATGTTTCTTTCCAGACACTCGCGTCTTTGCGCTCTCAAAAACCCTCTAAGCCTTTCCTGTGTCAGACACAATGCTGCTCCGTATGACGTGTCTGTATTACTACTGGACCAATACACACATGACACATATAGAGTTACCAGAACACTGCAGAATTCTTCCTTGAGAGAGATCCGCACAACAACAGTGTTGATGGCAGAATGGTTGAGGTGAAAATGTGCGAATGAATATCGGGTGTGGCTGTTTTATACTTGCTTGAGCCGAGCGGACTAATTGGCAAACAACCTGCTTCACTTCCTTATTTAGACACGATGGTAGTTGTGAAAATCATTTCCCATTAAAAGAATCCCAGGGTTGATGTAATAATGATATCGTTCCGCATCCACTTAGAGTTCTCTTCGATAGATGTGCCTCTTACTGGCGTGTATGAGTGTAAGCGCGCGCGTGTGTGTGTGTGTGTGTGTATGCGTGTGTGTGTGTGTGTGTGGGGGGGGGGGGGTATGAGGGCGTAGATGTGAATGAGGGGAGGGGGGAGGGGGAATCACCGGAAATGGCGCTCTCTTAGATAACGGGAAATGGAAACATTACACCAACACTTAATTTTGCTAGCGCTAATCGCATATATCAGGGGAAACGCATTCAACTATATTAAGTAAACAGCTCCAGATAAAATGTAGACATACATTTAAGACTGGAGACATCTTTGAACGTAAACATTTACATCAGTTGTTGCATTATTGATTGAAATGAGGAATTCATGTCTTTTACTCCAGATATGAAGGGATGATTATGTGGGTAAGGATGGTGATATGGGTGGTTGTATGAGGTGTGTCTTTGTGGGGAGGGGGGGGGGGTGGGGGGCTTGGAAAAGGAAAAGAATAACATATAAACGAATATTGTGAAAGCCGAGCAAAATCATATCGACATGAAACTATCAATAAATCAATTGAAAGAATATACTTTTTTCCCCTTTCCTTCCAACTTTTCTTTTGTTAAGTTCGATCCATGCCACACTGGAAGTGCATGTAGTTGATAATCTTCACGCTCACACAATTACACAATGTGATAAACAGGACTATGGCTACATTGGCTACATTTTATCAAGAATCGCCAAAAGAGTAGCGGGCTGCTGGTCGTGATGTCGCCCTATGTAGAACAACACAGGACAGCCAATAATAATTACCATCGCTACAATCACCTCCTGTTACTAGGACATGGAACATCTATCGCCCCCCCCCCCCTCCCCCCTATTTAGAAATCAACAATAACAACTTATCTTTATTGATAGTCTTCATGGATACATCAAATAATCAGTTTTAATGTATTATATCATTTTTATTATCTTCCTTGATTTTAAGGTTAAAGTTGTTCTTTCTTTGCGTCTATTCCTCCCATACTTTCCCGCTGTTTTTCTCTCTTTGTGAGGTTAAGGTATTGTTCTCTTTCTTATCTCTCTCTCTCTCTCTCTCTCTCTGTTTCTCTCTCTATCTCTCTATGTCTTTCCCTCACACACACATTGCATCGTTCTCTCTTTCTCACTCTCTCTCTCTCTCTCTGTCTTTACCTCTGACACACAACGCGCGTATTGTATAGTTTTTTTTTCTCTCTCTCTCTCACTGTCACACACACGCACAAGGATGGTTCTTTTTTTTCTCTGTCTCTCCACCCTCTTTCTCCCACTCTCTCTCTCTCTCTCTCTCTCTGCCCCTCTCTCTTTCTTTGCCTCTCTCTCTCTCTCTCTCTCTCTATCTCTTTGTCTTCCCTTCTCTCACACACGCATATAATATACCGCTATCTCTCTCTCTCTCTCTCTCGCTATAGCTTTCCATCACACAAAGGCACACTGACATTGCATCGTTTTCTCTTTTTCTCTCTTTCTCTCTCTCATACACAATTTGCATTGTTCTCTTTTTCTCGCCTTCTATTCCTTTACTTCACCAAAACATGGTATCGTCCTGTCTCTCTCTCTCTCTCTCTCTCTCTCGATTTTTGTTTTTCATTTTCTTTCTTCCACTCATCCTCACCACACTTAACATTTCTCTCGAGAGAGTTTCCGCCTTGAAACATACTACCCGACTTTCACAGTTCTCTCATTGTTTATATTCATAACCATTTCATTTGTTTCTCTACTCTCCCTCATTGTCTCTTTGTCATATTTGCACATCATGATCAATTTACTTTAGTTTCATCATCTTTTGCACCTTTCTTTTCTGAAGTATGTTTTTCTTCATATAGCCTTCCTCAACCACTTTGATAACTTGTTTCGTTTCATGAAAATAGTTTATTTGACAAAGACAGTTGATGATAAGCATGTGCTATTGGTACTTTTTTAAATCTAACGCTCCATTAATATCTCGTTGTACAAGCAATAGCTACCATACCTACAGCATCCATAAAGCAGCTACTCTGGTCCACAATTAGTTAAACATTTTGTGGCCGTGCGTCACCAAACAAAAACAAGGTACAGCATACAAATTATATAATAGTAGTTGTTTGTCTCGCAACGTATTTTCAACAAGGAATCTAAAAAGATTACGACGTTTCGTGCGCCGCTGCTACACTTCGTCATATGAGATACAAAATTGTAGTGAGTAGGGGTTTAAATACCCTTTGGTTAGTGCAGCGCACTATCCTAAAACCCGCTCCTAAACGGTCAATGGACGAAGCCCAATACTAATGACCGGCGTACCCGGATGCTCGACCAAACAATAGACCGTTGATATGGCTCGCATTGTCGGGCTGTAATATGTTACCAACAAAGAAGCGTTTAGGAGCGGGTTCTCGATCAGTCCGCCGCACACTGACCAAAGGGTATTTAAACCCATACTCACGACAATTTTCTATCACACCTGGCGTAGTGTTGCAGCGGCGCACGAAACGTCGTGATCTCTTTTGTTTGTAGATTTCTTGTTGACCATATACATTGCGAGACAAACGATTATCACTACCAATTTATCCGCAATGAGTAACATACATGTATTAAGCATTATATAATAGTATATAGTTGATCGCATAACGCATTACTTATTTGGCGTATACTTTTACATGTACACGAGGGTTATAAAGGCTAAAAGAGATTAGAATCGTCAACCTTACTTTATTTATCATACCCTGTATATCTATCCCATTACTACTATAATAGGATGTCCCGCTCAATGTTCACGTTTTCTTATTCAAGATTATATCAACATCGCACGTATTGTAGCGGATACAGCGCGACGGCCGAATTAAGATGTTATTTTTCTGATCCACTTCCCCATTCCAAACAGGCGAGTGCTCCTGCTTTGTTATCAAATGTGATGTTTGTCCATTAATATGGAAATGTGCCAATCACACAATTCAAATTTACAGCCGTTTATCTTATTGATCCTTAGTGTGTTTCATAGTTTTCATAATTCACTATTGGCTCTCAAAATGAACACTTGTGTATTAAAAATCAAAATCCCATTTGAAACTGAAGTTTCAATAATCTGTTGCCCCTTTCTTGTATGTATTATTGTTTGCTTCATATAATCCTTCTTCAATCGCTCTAAAAAAATTGTTTCGCTTAATGACAATAGTTTACTTGACAAAGACGGTTGATGAAAAGCATATATTATTTTAGTATTTTATTAACTCTATAAGCACTATTGATTCATTCCTATATAAGTAATAACTACAACGGTCATAAATCAGTTACTCTGGTACAAAAATGGTTGAACATATTTTGTGGCCGTGCATCACAAAACATGAACTTGTTCTAAGATACAATGTTTATAGTAGTATATAGTTCGAAGCAAAATTCATTGCTAAACTTGTGTTAAGTGTTACGACCTGTACATGAAGGGTTATACGCGCTAGAGGAGCTTCGAATCGTCAACTTTACTTAATAAATCATAACTTGTGTAATTATTCAACTGCTTCTCCTCCTACTATTAATTCTTCTTCTTCGACTACTATTATAGGTTTTCCCGCTCAATGTTTACGTTTTCTAAATGAAGTTTATATCAATATCACCGTAATGAAGTGGATACAACGCGAAGGCCGAATTATGATGCTATTTTTAATTTTTCCAATCCACTTCCCCATCACGGACAGGCAAGTGCGCTGGTTTTGTCATGGAAATTGATGTTTGTCCATTAATTTGAAAATGTGCCAATCGTATGATTCAAATTCACAGCCGTTTGTTTTATTTGGCTCTTAATGTGTTTTTCATTCACATTTGGCTTTTACAGTGAACACCAGTGAGTTTAATCAAAAGTACCATTGACACTAAAGATTCATATTTACATTTACGTTGCTGAAGAACTATAAACAATATTGAAATGCCATCTCGAGTGGCATTGGGCATTTCGAAACAGTCAGACGTTCTTACTAAGGTCTTTAATAGCTGCACGCTTATCATGTGTACATGTAAATTTTAATTGCCTTGAAACCCTATGTATTATGTTTATATATATATATATATATATATATATGAACACACGCGTATATGTGTGTAAATAACATAATTATTGGGTCTTTAAAACATTTCCTGCTACATGAATATCGTTGAATATTGTCATATTATATTATTCAGGCCTTTATTCCTTTTTCTTATTCACTTCCCCATCCCGGATAGCCAAGTGCTCTGGCTTTGTCATGGAAATTGTTGTTTGTCCATTAATTTGAAAATGTGCCAATCGAAAGATTTAAATTCACAGTCGGTTCTTTCATCTGCACTAAGTGTGCTTCACATTCACAATTCGCTTTCAAATTAAACACGTTTACATTTAAATTCGAAGTCCCGTTTGAAACTAAAGATTTACATTCAAATTTATGTTACATTTTTTTTCAGTGATAATTTATCTTCACATTTTCTAAGAACATAAGAAGTTGTGGGAATACCCACGTTGAGTGAGCACACTACATTAACAGGACAGACAAATACTAGTACATATATTTCCTGTTTTGGGGGGATAACAGTAACAATTTCACCTTGAACCCAAGCTCATTCATGCCATGACTTGACGTATCAATCACATTTGGACACAGAAGTTTTTGTCAATGAGTGTAAAAACTTTCTTGCCAAATTATTTTGCGCAGACTTGTTTCAGACTTGTTTCATTAAAAAGTTATGTTACTTTAAAAAGGGGGCCATTTCCTTGATGTATTGTGTTTCTTACAACGCATATTCTGCTACATGAATATCGTTGTGACTCCCCACTATCTACGCACAATTACATCAGACGATATAAAACAGAATACCGCGTTAAATTTGAATTTGTTGACACTTACGATATATTCCGTAAAAAATAACACCCAAACGAACAATTCAATGAAGTGAAATATAAAAGGCTAAGGACATTATAGCTCGAACATTGTAAAATTATGAATCTCTTTCAATAATTGGGAGTAACAAACTGTCAAACTACTACTACTACTACTACTACTACTACTACTACTACTACTACTTCTACTACTACTATTACTATTACTACTACTACTACTACTACTACTACTACTACTACTACTACTAATACTACTAATACTGCTGCTGATACAATTACTACTTACATTACCATCACTACTATTATTATCACCAAATGCTTTTTATCTACTACTACAATATACATTTTCTATTTTTCATCAAAATGTTATCACCATGAATGTCATAATCTCCTTTGATGAAAAAGGTACGTGTTCCTGACAATAAATTACGTTGCTACTTCAATTTTGCACTACGTGCAGTTATAACAAATCATGCAACAGAAGGAATACATTGTAATATTGACCGCTGTGACAGTAGCAAAAGCAAAATATTGAAAAAAAAAATCCAAAGCAAAATCACCTGTTAAGATTGTAAAAGCCGACATATTTTTTTCATAGCATAATTTAACATTTCTTTTGTTACAAAGAATTGTATTACTTTCAATAAATATCATATCATCCTTTTTGTTCAAAACCTAAAATGGTATTTGTGATATTATGACAACTGATTAAACAATTAATTTCTAACTTGATGCAATTTATGTTCAGTGAAAAGTCATAACATAGATGCGCGTACACATCGTGATCATAATGACAAGGTAATCACTTTCAATCATATAATGACCAGGGAAAGTAGGGCACAGTGACCATGGACCGGTCAAAGTTAGGAATATTCGATAAAAACTTAATTTTCCATTGGACATCGTTTATCCCTGACCCTCTCGTTTGTGGCGTGCTTAATATTGTTTCTTTCCGTACATACATATTACTCAGTGTGAACGAGCTCGGCACTGATTAAATGCATAGAATAATACCTTCCTCTCCAGAGTTTTCATGGCCAAAAATAATGCAACTTCTTTTCTCGCATGCAAAACGATACATTTGGAACAACTATCTACAAAGTGGAAAACTTTTGAAATATTTTTGGTCATTTTCTTTTATAGAACAATTACCATGGTGTCCAAAACAGTAATTTCGGAAAAACCTTTAAAAAACTTCAAAATTACAATTTTATATGAACACTGCAAACGGTTAAAATATTGTACGATAAAATATAGGGTATGTGCAGGTGAAGATACTTATAGTAATAATGTTTGTGTACGAGTATGACACGATATATGAGTAGATTGAGAGCACCAATACCTGAAACAGACAAGCGACCTAATGTCTAACATGCAAGGAAACGGGTATTTACAGCTATATACAACAGTCTACTCAACTTGATCAATCTGTGCTATGTTTGACCGATTTATATCCAGACTGTTCTGGCTAAATATACACAATAAGCATCGTGACACAAATCTATATAATGGCTCCGACGTATCTTGTTCTTGTCTCTTTAATTAACTATCATTATTCCATTACTACTATCCCCGCTACTGCCCCGCTCAATGTTCACGTTTTCTGATTCAAGTTTATATCAAGATTGCTGTATTGAAGGGGATATAGCGCGACGACCGAATTATTTGACTATTTTTTATTTTTTCCAATCCTCTTCCCCATCACGGACAGGCGAGTGCTCTGGCTTTCTTATCAAAATTGATGTTTGTCCATTAATATGGAAATTTGCCAATCGAACGATTCAAATTTACAGACGTTTGTCTTATTGGCCCTTGGTTTGTTCTTTTTCACAGTCCCGTTTGAAACTGAAGATTGAACTAGAAATTAAAAAACCGCTATATTTCGTAAAAACGTAACACAAAAGTGAAGACTTTAAAACGTTAAATAGAAAAAACTAATTGAGAAAAATAAGGAATCGCATTGCTCGAACATTGTTTCATTTAATGATTTTGAGCTACCTTACTGCCCACTACCATGAATCCTTTATCATCACCATCACTGCTAAGTTCTCATTTTGTGCTTTTACAATACATTTACTAATTATCATCAAAATGTTATCACTACTGATGTTAAATTTATTAAAGTGGTTATGGCCTATTTTTCTATTAGTCAAATTATGCTATAAGCTTTCTTTTGGTACATCTATATCATATTCTCTATTCTATATCTTATCATTCTTATCATACTTTTAGTTTAGAAACCTAATATAATATCTCTAGTATGATGACAACTGATTGAGTACACGGTCCAATTACCGTATGATGGGATTGAACAGTGCATGTCAACAGGCAACACTAGTGACATCACGTTATGTACAAAGCACGTTCATTACAAGATATACAGGATAGATCAGTAGATTGAGACCAATGATTGTCAATGCCTAGAACAGACAAGCAACCTCATGTCTAACATACAAGCAAACAAGTATGCACAGCTACATGTATATACAACAGTCTACTAAACTTGATCAATCTGTGATATGTTCGACCGATTTACATCTAGACTTTTCTGGCTAAATATACACAATAAGCATCGTGACAGAAATCTATATAATGGCTCTGACGTAACTTGTTCTTGTCTCTTTGATTAACTATCATTGTTACATTACTACTATAATATGATGCCCCGCTCATTGTTCACGTTTTCTGATTCAAGTTTATATCAACATCGTACGTATTAAAGCGGATTCAGCGCGACGGCCGAAACATAATTCAATTTTTAAATTTTCCAATCCTCTTCCCCGTCACGGACAGGTAAGTGCCCTGGCTTTGCCATGGAAATTGATGTTTGTCCATTAATATGGAAATGTGCCAATCGTACGATTTAAATTTACAGACGTTTGTCTTATCGGCCCTTGGTTTGTTCCTTTTTCACAGTCTCGTTTAAACTGAAGATTGAACTAAAAATAAAAAAACCGTTATATTTTGTAAAAACGTAACACAAAAATGAAGACTTGCAAATGTTAAATAGAGAAAAAGAAATGAATTGAAAAAAATAAGGACTCACATTGCTCGCAGATTGTAAAATGTGAGTTTCATTCAATGATTTTGAGCTCCTTACTGCCAACTACCATGTATCCTTTATCACCACCACTACTAAATTCTACAAGTACTCATTTTCTACTTTTAAAATAAACATTTACTAATTATTGTCATTAAAATGTTATCACTACTGATGTTAAATTTATGAAAATGGTTTAGGCCTACATTTCTATTAGTCAAATTATGCTATAAGCTTTCTTTTGGTACATCTATATCATATTCTGTCTTCTGTATCTTATCATTTTTATCATATTTTTAGTTTAGAGAATTAATATAATATCTAGAGTATGATGACAACTGATTGAGTACACGGTCCAATTACCGTATGATGGGATTGAACAGTGCATGTCAACAGGCAACACTAGTAACATCACGTTATGTACAAAACACGTTCATTACAAGATATACAGGATAGATCAGTAGATTGAGACCAATGATTGCCAATGCCTAGAACAGACAAGCGACTTCATGTCTAACATACAAGCAAACAAGTATTTACAGCTACATGTATATACAACTCTCTACTCAACTTGATCAATCTGTGTTCTGTTTGACCGCTTTTTTTCCAGACTCTTCTGGCTAAATATACACAATAAGCATCGTTGAACAATATAAATCTTCTCACGTAACCTTTTCTTGTCTCTTTAGCTACAGCATATAAGTCACGTAATTCACGTGGTTTTTCTTTAATTTCTTCGAGACTCTGTCCTCAGGTCTTCGCTGGGAGCAGGGCGTCACCCGTGCTTCCACCACCCCTCTTCCCCGGCCCACCGCTCCCTTCCTCGGCCCACGGCCTCTCTTCCTCGGCCCATCTTCCTCGGCCTATCGCCCCTTCCTTGGCCTATTGCTCCTTATTAGGTAACGCGTAACGAGCATCCGCGCCATCTTAACTACTATGCAGTTTGGTGCCGTCTTGGGATAGAGTGACTTCACTGCAGCCCCTTGATGAATGCGACGTCACTGCGACGCCTCTTGATGAGAGTGACGTCACTGCGGCGCCTTGATTAGAATGGTGGATGCACAACGTCCTGAATATTGTGACGATCTCGATTGCATGTGCTGTTAGACTTGCTCGTCTTGCCCGACATGGCGTCAAATGACAAACACACTGCACAGACACATGCCACAGTGAAAGCTCTCCTATTGCATAGCTGCTCAAAATATAAAAGTTGTTGTCGACCGTACCATTAGATGTCTGACTGCTGTCGTCAATTTCTTCTTCTGCTTCTCAGCTTGTTCACGCATTCGTGTATATGGCGGGCTGGGCAGTATCCGGGATACTCGCATAGCACATGTCCGTTTCCTCAACCTCTACCTGTTCCTTTCTTGATTCGAGGCGACTCGGAGAGGACTTAGTCGGTGCGCGCTTCAGTTTTTGGCATAATCTAATAGAGATAATCACATTCACTAACAACAGCATTCCCATCACTGATGCTACCACAATTAAATTAGTGGTGGTAGTTCCTGCGCATGCCTTTTTAGATGTGTCAGCGTCCTTGGTGATGTTTGGGAAAGCCTCTTTGGAAAAGGAGGATTGAGAAACTGTTGCGGGGTCTTGGGAGCTCGTACGGTTGTAACCACGTGTGGGAAGATAACTCGTGGACGGTGGCGTAGGGGGCTCTTCAGTGGTGGTTGTTCCTGTGCATGCTTTTTTAGATGTGCCAGCATCCTTGGTGATGTTTTGGAAAGGCTCTTTGGAAAAGGAGGATTGAGAAACTGTTGCAGGGTCTTGTGAGCTCGTGGGAAGATAAGCTGGTACAACGCAAGAAAAACTCCCATCAAATGTACCTGAATGGAGAGTAAGCACGAGGTCTTCACGTAAGTCATTATTCGTATTAAATGTCAGCTCGTTTCCTTGGACGGTTCCATATGCATGGAATAATTTTTCAATGTATATGTAAACAGGAGAATCAGAAAATGGACTTGGATTACTCTCGAGGGTACACATGACATTCTTGCTGGTGGACATCACCCTGTGTTGCTGATCTACTGCGCATGAGCAGCCAATAACGCGAGTAACATATTGCACAATACTAACCCATCTATTCCATTGATTAGAATAGTACGTACATTTATAGGTGCCGGAATCTGCAACGGTCATGTTGAGCACGGTGAACGAGAAGCGATCGTCGGGTGAACTGTATGAAGGTATCACGCGCTCACGGTCTCTAAAATCTGGGTCATAGTTAACTGATGTACCACTTAGGTATGAGATAGTATATCCAGATGGAATACCTGACCGATACAAATAATACCTTGTTGATCCAAAGGGCCCATCACAGGTAAAGGTATAGCTGTCCCCAACATTAATCAAAATGTATCTGTCGGCCACCGCCTCACCACCATCCATGCAGACGGCTGCCATACAGGCAACCAACAAGAGCAGGACACACCTGTAGCTCGACATGTTTCTTTCCAGACACTAGCGTCTTTGCGCTCTCAAAAAACCCTCTCAGCCTTTCCTGTGTCAGACACAATGCTGGTCCGTATGACGTGTCTGTATTACTACTGGACCAATGCACACATGACACATATAGAGTTACTAGAACACTGCCGAATTCTTGCTGGAGAGATCCGCACAACCAGAGATAGAGTTACTAGAACACTGCAGAATTCTTCCTTGAGAGAGATCCGCACAACGAGAGTGTAGATGGCAGGATGGTTAAGGTGAAAATGTGCGAATGAATATCGGGTGTGGCTGTCTTATACTTGCTAGAGCCGAGCGGTCTAATTGGCAAACAACCTGCTTCACTTCCTTATTTAGACACGATGGTAATTGTGAAAATCATTTCCTATAAAGAGAATAATTCCAGGGTTGATGTAATAATGATATCATTTCGTATCCACTTAGAGATCTCTTTGACAGCGATAGATGAGTCTCTAACTAGTGTGTGTGTGTGGGGGGGGGGGGGGGGGTGAAGGGGGGCATCACCGGAAATTGAGCTCTCAGAGACAACGGAAATAGAAACATTACACAAACACTTCAGAACAGTTTTTCCTTCATTTTGCGAGCGCTATCCATTTACACCATTGGAAATGTATTGAAGCTATTGGGTGTATACAATAGGTTCAGAAATAATGAATAGATGCACTAAAGACCAAAGACAAACAGAGGTAGATCTTTTTCTTTAAAACGTAAGCGTAAATGTTTACATCAGCTGGTGCATTATTCATTGAAATGAGGAATTAATTTATTTTACTTAACAACAAGAAGGATATTTTGAGAAAGAGAGTAGGGTGGTAGGGGGTTAGGGGGGGACTCAACCAGAGATAAATGTTGATATACGAATGTTTCGGTTGGAAAGGGGAAAAAAAGAATATCGTTAAAGTGGAGCAAAAATTAAACATATAGCTGCAATATAAAAAAGATATATATTTTTTTTGAGAACTTCGATCCACGCAAAAAATAACAGAAATTGATAATCTTCACGTTCCCATGATTGCACGATGTCTATAGCAAACACAACTTTTGCAGCGTTGTTTTAATTTCGCCTCGAACATTAGCAGTCTCCTAGCCGTGATGTCGCCCTCTGGAGATCAATGCAAGACAGGCAGCAATCATTATTTTTCGCTACTATCGTCTCTCTTCTTAATCACTGTTAATAGGACAGAAAAACCTATCGCAAACCCATCTTCAGGAGAAAGTAATTTCTAGCAATGATAATTGATCAATAGCCTTCATGGGCAAATGAAATCATCAGCAATGATGGATATTAACGGTTTATTTGTCTTCCCTGATTTTAAAATTAAAGTGGCTCTTTCTTTACGTCTATCCGAGGCCTCCCCTATTGCTCTCTTTCTCTCTCTCTCTCTCTCTCTCTCACCCACTTTATCGTTTTCTCTCTCTCTCTCTGTCCCTCTTTCTCTTTTTCTCTTTCTCACATACACTATATCGTTTTCTTTCTCTCTCTCTGTCCTATATTTTTTCTCTCTCTCTCGCAAACACTGTATCGTTATCTCTCTCTCTCTGTCCCCCTTTCTCTCTTTCCCTCTCTCACGCACAAACACATAGCATCGTTTTATCTTTCTCTATCACACTGTCTCTCTCACACACACACTTACATACATTGCATGGATAGATTTGAATGCAATTTTCCTTTTAATTCTGTAAGTGATAAAGAGTTTCAGCTAATTGTAGATGGTGTGCAGAGTAATTGTAACAATGGTGACACCCATGTTGATAATTTAATATCTAATAATTATGTAAATGAGGATGAGGATGATTTTGATGAATTAGACCCTGACGATAATTTCTTTGTAACAAATAACTCTACAAAATACTGTCTTTCTAAGGACTTTAATAAAGATATTGACGTAAGTAAAAATACAAATAATTTCAGTATGCTCCACTTTAATTCTCGAAGTTGGTATCGAAATTTTGATGACATTAATCAATTCATTAACCAGTTAGATTTCAAATTTTCTATTTATGGATTTAGTGAAACTTAGATACATGATACGACTCCTCTATTGTTTAATTTGGATGATGATACATTCTATCATAAAGATAGATGCACAGGAGGGGCGGAGGTGTAGCACTTTTAGTTCATAATCAATTTGATTTTAAAGTCCGGGACGATATATCATTACCTGATTCTCTCTATGAATCCCTTTTTATTGAAATAGAATAAAATCATAAGAAGAATATAATTGTTGGTATAATCTATCTAGACCCTAGTAAATCAATTCAATATTTTAATGATAATATAAGTATATGCCTTGAAGGTCAGGTGAGAAAAAATAAAATATGTTTATAATGGGAGATTTTAATATAAATTTGTTGAATTCATCTGTGAGCAAGTTTATTAATGATTTTATCAATATTGTTTATAATAATTCATTCCGTCCTTTGATTGACAAACCAACAAGATTAACTAAAAGATCTGTCACTCTGATAGATAATATTTTTACTGATGTTTATAAACGGATCCAGTCGGGTATATTCTATAGTGACTTAACAGATTATTTACCTATCTTTGAAATAACCGATCTTTCTGTTTGTAATGATTATTCCGTTCCTGTAAACCCTACATATTCATATGTAAAACAAAACGACCCTTTGGTGTTAAATTCATTTTAAAAAGATTTACTAGCAAACAGAATGGAATGATGTTTCAACCAATCCAGATGTAAATGAAGCATATAATATATTCCTGGATAAGGTTAAAAATATATTTGATTCTAAGCTTATTGAAAATACCTGTAGTATTAAAAAGTGCAAAAAGGTCCCAAGAAAGCCATGGGTTACCTTTTAATTATTAAAATGCATGAGCAGAAAGGATAGGCTATACAAATAATTTTGTAAGAAGAGAACTAAATGTAAAGAACGTAGATATAAGAAATACCGTAATAAACTTCATTCTATTCTACAATCCGTACGGAAAAAGATACTATTGTGATTAGCTTGAAAAAAATAAAAGTAATCTCTTAAAAGTATGGCAAGTGATAAATGAATTACTAGGTAAGCACTGTAAAAACAAGAATCCATCATATTTCATGAAAGGTGTAGATAAATCAACTGATGGTCATTTGATTGTAAATGAGTTTAATTCATATTTTTCTAATATTGCTATGAAACTTAAATCTGACAATTTTACCTAATCTATAAAAACCTTTGATACATATCTTACAAATAAATGCGATGTCCCTATGTATTTTCATCCAGCTGATGAAGCAGAAATAATTCAAATTGTTCAGCGTCTTAAATCAAGCAAAAGCACGGGGTTTGATGGAATAAGTCAATACATTACTAAACATATAATTCATTTTATTGTCAAGCCCCTTGTTCATATATGTAATCTTTCAATGTTATATGGAATAGTCCCCCAAAAGTTTAAAATTGGTAAATTAATTCCAGTGTTTAAAAAGGGCGACCCTCGTGTATTTTCTAACTATCGACCAATCACACTATTACCATGTTTTTCTAAGATATTAGAAAAGTTGATTTATAACAGACTATTAGAACACATAAATATGAGTAATCTATTGACAGATTCACTTGAAGTACAGAGGCCCGCATGCGTCAACTGCGTCAACGATGGAGGGGTCAGTGATAGCGCGACTCACGCGGTAGTCGCTGGTGAAATCATACAGGACGTTGTCAACCATCCCGTCGTTGTCGAAGCCACTTCCGGTTAAATTCCCGTTGCGGAAGGTGCTTTGATCTCCGCGTTACGTGATCCACCGAGATGTTCAGGGGGAGTATCTTGGATGCTGGTATAGCACATGTCGGTTTCCTCTACCTCTCCTTTCTCCTCCTTGGTCCAATTTTGACTGTGATTCGGTGCGTGTTCCTGCCGTTTTCGTGATCGCAACAAGATGATCACGATTATCAACAACAGAATCATTGACGACCCTACCGCACTTATAGCAATAATGAGAGTCCTTTGTGATTTGTTTTTTTGTTCACCAGGCGCCATTACACGTGAGATTGTAGCACTTGATACGCTAGGCGTCCTAGTAACGTAATTTGGAGTGGAAGGGTTGCTCGTGGATGGCGGTGTAGTGGTGTGATTGGTGGATGAAGTCGTAATTATTGGTATAGCTGGTACAACACAAGAAATGTCCCCTTCGACGTTTGTAAACGGGTTGAACGTAAGGTCTTCACGTAAGTCATTATTCGTTCTAAATGTCAGCTCGTTACCTTGGATGGTACCACGTAATTGCGGGTCAAAGTAGATGGTGGTCTGCACACGACCGAACGATGGAGGTGGATAATCATCGAGGATACACGTGACAGTCTTGCTGCCTGATCTCAAGACGTATGGCTGAGCCACTGTGCATGAACAACCAATAAAACGAGCTTTGTATCGCGCAACATTTACCCATATATACCCATTATGGTACATACAGTAATAGTTGCCGGAATCTGCGATGGTCATGTTGAGCACGGTCAACGAGAAGCGACCGTTGATGTTTGAATAACTCACGCGCTCATCGTCTTGAAAATCTGAGAAATAGCTGACTGATGTATCACTTAGAGATGGAATGTAATAGCTTAAACGTGACCGGAACCAAAAATGATCATAATTATAGTCGGGAGTACAGTTAAATATATAATTTTCCCCAACATTAATCAAAATGTTTCTGACGATCTCCGCCTCACCACCATCCATGCAGACGGCTATCATCCAGGCAACCAACAAGAGCAGGACACACCTGTAGCTCGACATGTTTCTTTCCAGACACTCGCGTCTTTGCGCTCTCAAAAAAACCCTCTCAGCCTTTCCTGTGTCAGACACAATGCTGGTCCGTATGACGTGTCTGTATTACTACTGGACCAATACACACAATGGCATATATAGAGTTACTAGAACACTGCAGAATTCTTCCTTGAGAGAGATCCGCACAACCAGAGATAGAGTTACTAGAACACTGCAGAATTCTTCCTTGAGAGAGATCCGTACAACGAGAATGTAGATGGCAGGATGGTGTCCGTGAAAATGTGCGAATGAATATCGGGTGTGGCTGTCTTATACTTGCTTGAGCCGAGCGGACTAATTGACACACAACCTGCATCACTTCCTTATTTAGACACGATGGTAGTTGTGAAAATCATTTTCCATAACTAAAGAATCCCAGGGTCGATGTAATAATGATATCGTTCCGCATCTACTTAGAGTTCTCTTCGATAGATGTGCCTCTTACTGGCGTGTGTGTGTGTGTATGCCTGCGGGCTCGCGCGCGCGCGCGTGTGTGGGTTTGTGCATGCCTTCAACCATGGACATTGACCAGAATACACACCTTCTAACAATGGACACACAACAACCGTGGACGTCCACGGTTTTTATGAATGTAGTTCCAGCATTCTTAACGCCTACTGTGGTCTCTGTTTTGTTATCTCTGCAATTGGCACTATGTCCATGGTTTTCCGTAATATGTCAAACACACGTGTGTATCCTGTTCCAGCGGGTGACAAATTTGCTGTAAGATCAACTTCAATTCATCAGAGTTTCTGCTCTGCTGCCAACTGCGGCAGAAGCTAAGTGAACCGGTTGCACGCTGGCTCGTGCCCGCGTAGCTTTATATACAGGCCTAGCGCGCAGCGAACTGTATGTGATCGATGCATGCACTGATATGACGTGCTAGACCTAGCTAGCGATATAGCGCGCGCGCCTAGGCTAGGCCTAGGCTAGCGCTATATATTGTACGCTAGGCCTAGCTAGCTAGCTAGCTAGAAAATCACGCATGCAGAAGAAGAAGATGATGCACCTGGCCTACGAAGAGCTAACTAGTTGAGCTGACGGTAAGTTGTTCTATTCTTCTTCTTTTTTTAACTCATGAGTACGTTATAAGTAATCAAAATAGTAGAGTAGATCTAGATACTTGACCAAGATCAAAATAAAATCAAATGACAATTGGACCAAATTGAATCTGATGCTTTTTCAAGTTTTTGCTTGAAAGTTGAAGAAAATCTGTGACGTTGTAGAATCGGCTTAGTTTTTCAAGTTTAATTTGTTTGATTTCATGCTGAAAGTGGTAGTTCACTAGAATCTCTGGAGACTGGAATATTTGGCAGATTTTCGTGCCATTCATGAATATTTCTTGAATAAATTTGAAGGAAAACGTAGTTTAAAAATGTGGGTCACAACTCACATTTTGACACATTAATTTTGGATGTTGATATTTTGGATCAGAGAAACTGCTCATTTTTGAACTTGCGATTGTGGATCCCGACGGCGAGTTACACGATTTAAAGTAAGAATCTGAAATAACGTAGAAGGGTAACCAACCATTTTATGACAAATACAAATGCAATCCAAGTGTTATTGAACCCTGGCCTTAAGCAAACGACACACAAACGCAAATCATACATCTTTACATTTATTTGAATTTCTTAAAATCATAGATCTAGGCCTAGATCTATACATTTTTTAGGGGCGATACCATAAAAAGTTTCTCCAATAATCCCAATAATATCGGAATTTTATGGGGATTTTTCTCCGGTGTCGTCATCTCTCCAAAATGATGCTAGTGAATTACCCCTAAAATGGCTGACTTAATAATAATTATCTGCTACAATGTGTTGCATTTATCATAAATATTAAGAGGTTTATGACGAATGACAACCAGTGTTTATTCATGTACATGTATGTACGTAACGGTCGTAAGACTTGAATGTAAAATTAGTTGGTTGTTTTAAGTCAGATCGGTGTTGTGTACAGAATTTAATAAGAACTATCTGGCAGGTGTCGAAAACTCAAAATCTGGCTCCTGTCAAAAACTAATGCCCCTACAGTAAATTTCTACTGTACTTGCTCTGATTTTCGCTTTACCATACAATTTTGCCTGAGCTACAT
Organism: Arbacia lixula; assembly: GCA_963669155.1. Classification (NCBI taxonomy): domain Eukaryota; kingdom Metazoa; phylum Echinodermata; class Echinoidea; order Arbacioida; family Arbaciidae; genus Arbacia; species Arbacia lixula. Next base: position 28,003 of record CAVLGW020000012.1, read on the forward strand.
AATACATTATGGAGACATGAGTAATTCCAAATGTGAAATTTTGGCAAAATTCAAAAAGTATAGATCTATAGGCCTGTACATGTACAAGTTATAAACCACACTAGCTTGGACAGAGGCAAATTTAATTGACATGTTTTACAAAATTTATTTTTCTGCAGATAATAATTGATAACTAAGCTACATGCTTCACCCACTTGAATAATTTTTCTTTCTATCAATTTGAGATATTTTGAGTCAAACTCAGTTTTTCCTCTCTGTTTTTCGTACACTGTAGGTTAAATAAGACTGTGTAGTCTCCCAATGAGTTAATATCTTATCTAGATTTTGTTTTCTCTTTGATTTGATTTCAGACAGTGTGAAGGCAAAAACAAGTGCACAACATACCCAACACTTCTCATAGTCACGAATATTGTGTCAAAACTCATTGAAGCAGAGCAGTATTCAACATTCACCTTGGGGTTGGGCCTGATCCTGGTCAAACACACATACAGGATGAAAAAACAAAAACAATATAAATGAGTGAATTGTATTGCCCACCCAACACTCCTGTTTGGAGTGGGAGTGAACATGAACTGGAATTTGATTATCGGTTGAGAGAAGTGCCTGTGTGTCAGCTAGTCCTAAATCAAGACATTGAACATGATGATGAACTTGAAGTTGAAAATCCATGCACAATGAAGGATGGTGTTAGACCTAACCCCGGGACGCTTCCGCTATGCGGGAGTGGGCTGGTCGCAGCAAGTCTTAGACCCAGCCCACAACCGAATGAAACAGAGGGAAGCAAGTACAAGAATCTGCACCATGTTCTTCTAGAAATACGTGCATCTGCTCAAAGAAGAGATTCCCAGTTGTTATTACTGCTTGTTGGAATACTGGTCATAGCTCTTGTTCATTTCTTCATTTACGTTTTACTCTTAGATAAGAGTTTCCCTGAACAAATAACATTTACATGTACAACCTATACCGACGGCTAAATATCCAAGTTAGACTCGTATTCAATTTGTATTAGCAACAGACAGTACTGAACAGTTCCTGAGCTCCAAATGTATACAGTTGAGGTATTTGTACTTAAAGATTGTACTTAATAATATTACATTCTGTGATACATGTTCTAAATGGTATTATGTTTTGTACAACACCTAAGAAGAATCTCGCAATCTGATTGGTTGAGATAGCTATTAAGACACATCATTCAGAAATTTGGATGTTGCACGATCCGCCCGTGCGACATCCACCCTAACCATCTCACGGTAGTGATGTCACAAAAAACAGCAATTTTTGCTTTTTTGGCTATGATTCATACAAATTCAAGACTTAAAGGGTGACTATATATATTCAAATTGTATGTTCACTTGTATTTCTCAATGGCACCATAAAGATTACAAATATAACATCAGATTTATGAAATTGTGCACCATATTGTTAATATTGCATTGATCTATATTTTTTATTTTCCTAATAAGGACTGCCCATAAGAATAAGCTTTGACGCCATGCCTCAAATGACATCACTTGTCAATCACAAGAAATGCCTTTGGGTGTAGAAAAAAAAAACCATGGAGTACAATACATGTTACATAAGAAATGTGGCATCAAACAAAGAGAACAATCACCCTTTGTGTTGGGCCATTCATCTCTTGCAAAGTAATCCAAAAGAATAGTCCAGACTCCCAGATACACTTCTCCCAAACTCAGATATTTTAATGCCAACAATCAGGTCAGGTCAACTTCAAGCATTGGGAGCACTGTGGTGTATCGGTTTGTGCCCTCGTCTCATAAACAGAGGGTCGGCGGTTCGAGCCCGCCCAGTGCCTATCCCCTAGTCAAGGCATTTTATCCACAATTATCTCTCTCGACCCAGGTGTAGTAAATGGGTACCTGGCAGGAATATTTATTCCTTGAAATGCTTGTGCGCTGGATTGGCCGCCGGGCTAAGGCCAGAGTAATAGTGAACAAATATATGATGCCTGAGAGGCTCAAACATAGGCATCATATATTTGTTTTATAACCCTCATCCTAAATATTTTTTTGTTTCTAAAAAAGGAAGAAATCATAGACTAGGGGTTAATTACTCACCATTCTGGTCATATGTCTCATATCATGGTCCATGGATGATTTCAAGAGTGTGTCCACAACACTGATGTCTAGATCTAGTCGAAATGCTCCAAATAGTTCAAAAAGGGTAATCATCCAAAATCCAAACAAATGAAGTCCAAACAGTCCAACAGACTACATGTACATGTAAGTAATAGTAACAGTGGAGATTTAAAGATCTCATGACATATTTACACTAGTCTAGTTGACTTTGAGTTTACTTGTTGTAGATACTGACCACACATCCGTGAAAATGATACTGTGGTTGAACATGTTGATTGTTCACCAAATCAATATTCATGGAATATAACCAGCGTTGTTATCAGATCTACTAGAAATGTTTGTAATGTCATCAAGTGGAATGGCATTTGGTATTGCGTTGAGCACTCGTTCTAGCTGGCTGTCTGTGAAGATGTCATCTACGTCATCGATGCTAAATGCATCATCAGTGCTGTATACTTTTGGGCCTTTAGCTGTTTTTCTTGGAGTTCCAGTTTTCTTTGCGTTTGAATTGTTACCTGTTCTTCCTTGGAGTTCCTGTTTTCTTCGCGTTTAAACTGTTCGTGATTTCAGTCTTCTTCGTTTTCAACTTCCAAAGACTTGGGGGGGCATAGACAATTATCAATCACCATAACTCTATTTTACTTTGCAGAGTGTGATCATTGCCGGATTTGACTGAACCAGACAACAGGTATTGACGGCAAATAGACCCAATTTTATTGAACTTGACCTAGATCTTGTCTGTAAGTATTCGTCTATGTCTAGTCTGCAAGCAACGTTCCAAAAAATCTACCCGCGCTCATGCATGGACACAAAATACTGGCGCTACTCGCATGGCATGTTTACAAATTCTGTACCGGTGTGTCTGCGGTATGCGGCCGGTTATCACATACATACATACATACATGTAGAGATCAGTGTATGCAAGATAAGGTCATGACTGTACTGAATGTAGGACGATACCGATAGTCGTATTCAACATTTATCGATGCACTCTTTACTATTTGGCCTAGGGAATCGTTACTATTTGTGTTCCCCAGGACCTAGTAGTAAAAATGACGTCATACAAAGTTCTCTGGAATTATTTTTGGTCACATTAAGTACTCTCGACCAATCAACAATCAATGAGCTAGAAACTTTTAATGAGGGATATAATGTCAATTAGCGCCTTGAGCACTCTGTGAGAGTGGATATGCGCGCTATATAAATTGCATTATTATTATTATTATTATTATTATTATTATTGACAATTAATTGATGTCATCTGAGACATGGGGTCAAAGCGTATTTTTATGGGCGGTCCCTATCAGGAAAATAAAAATACTTTCATAAATCTGATGTTATATAAGTATGTCATCTTTATGGTACCATTGAGAAATACAAGTGAACATACAATTTGAATGTAGTCACCCTTTTAAGCTGAAATTCAGTGTTTGCAGCATGACTTTTCTTTCACAATTGAGATAAGTGTTCATTTGTGTGTCAGTCTGACTGTTTTATCTATAAAAATAATGAGGAGAAAATTTGATGTCAAATGGTTAAGAAATTACAAAGTTTATTAACATAAATTGAGTATTTGTCGGGTAACCCAACAAAATGGTTTTATTATTTCTTTATTCTTATTTTCACCATAACTTTGTAATTTTTTGTCCGATTGATGTCAAACTTTCACCAGATGATATTTATGGAGAGATGATCAAATAGATTTATAAACAAAAACATTACTAGATGATGAGCAAATTTCTTACCAAAACTAAATTTAATTTTAAAGTCAGATTTGTAAACATATGTGATGTTTTGCAAAACAAATGTTGCATTTAGAACCGTGCAATTACAGTGAGTTCGCAATTGATGAAAGATCGCAATGTAAAGTTCCACTCAGCTTCGCTTGTTGAACAGTATACGCCGAGATCTTTTATCTCATGCAAACTCCCTTGCCCCCGTGGGGGCACTCACATTTTGAACGGATAGGGGTGTGCGGCCTGCAAATCTGAAACCATACCCTTAAGAACGGAAGTGGCTTATAAACCGAGGGGCTTAAGAACGAGATTCAAATGATTTTTGGGCTTAAGAACGAGCGATAAAACCAGAGAATTTGAGATTTTTTTTTCAACTGTGTACCTTAAGAACGCGTAGAACGGCATCTGAACGGGTTGATTAGTGAAAAAGACATCATTGGAAACGGTTGGCGAGGCGTGAAAGGGACCCCTTGAGGGCCGCACGTCCACGTACTGTCAATATACATGAGTGTATGTAACTTGTAAGTTACAATCTGTACAGGGTGTCCCCCCCAAAAAAAACGGACAGGGTATTTTTCCATTATAAAACTTGCCAAAATATTGGTATCAATCAATAGGGTAATTCTTCATTAGCAGCTGTACCAAAAATCAGACAATTTCATCGAATAGTTAAATTTGGTTTTATAACTGATTTTACAAGACAGTGCAGAGTCATCTTTTTGCAGTCCCCAGCCAACTTCCTTTTTCAACTCCGTTAATCCGAATGCCCGTACGCTATTCAAACCGAACATTAGCACAATGGAATGAATGCGAACGCTAACAATTCATGAATAGATGCAGAGTGCACTCTAGAAATCAAAACGAACTCTAATTCATTTTGAGCCAAAAAAGACATCTGAACTGCTTTGCAAAATGGGCTATAAAACAAAAAATATTCAATGAAATTTTCTGATTTTTGGTACACTAACTAACAAGGAGTTCCTCTTTCCAGTAATACCAATACCTCGGCCCATTTTGTTCCGGAAGTACCTTATCCGTTTGTTATGGGACACCCTGTATTGAGGACGAGCTCCACTTTACAGATCACAGGGTGATCTGATTTTATAGTGTGCATGTAATTTTTGTCTATAGATATAGAAATTAGAGAATACATACAGATTAATGCTGCAAGGCTCCACACTAACATTTTAGGGGCAACAAAAACCTGTTTCAATTTTTTTGGTGGCCTGAAAAGCTAATGTGGCCCAAAAAATAATAAGTATCATTAAAATTCCCTTTAAAAATGAATCTCATTTATAATTAGATTGGTTATCACAGAAAGATACATGCATACTTTCACATACTGCATGCTTGCACAGTCTTTATTTACATAAAGTTTTTAGAATTTGATAGCGACAAAACTTTGGTGACTCATTTGGGCCACCAAATTGGGTTTTTTTTTTAATGTGGTTGCCCAACTTTCATTTTTGGTGGCCCTGGGCCACCAGACCACTGTTAATGTCGAGCTCTGAATAATGAATCAAAGAATTATTTTTTCTGCACAATTTAAGCTATTTCCTCATTGTCCAGTTTCCTCACAGGATTTATTTTAGAAATGGAGATAGAAATGATTAATAAATGTCTAATTTGCAATGCCTATCGATATTGAAATATTTTTTTCTCATGCAAATTTGCTTTGATAACGATTCAAAAATAATGACTTTTTCATTTGTGCAATCATGGATTTAAAGAATCTTAAACATCGATAATAACAAAATATCCTGGCGCCGCCCTTGCATGCAAGTACCAACATATATGTATTGATGCACATTGTAAATTGCACAACTGCACATAATAAACCAATTAAGGACTGAGACAATGACATGACACTAGTGAAACGATCAATACATGTAACATTGTTTCACTAGTGTCATGTCATTGTCTCAGTCCTTAATTGGTTTAATTATTATGTGCAGTTGTGCAATTTACAATGTGCATTAATTAAATACAAATTATATGTTGGTACTTGCATGCAGGGGCGGCGCTAGGATATTTTGTTATTTTGTTGAGACTGAGTGCACAGAAATTGATGAACATAGAGGGTATTGTACATGTAAAATGCATCCTGCCCTTCATGCATAATAAAAATGATAATAATTGCAATTGCCTATATTCCACCAGGAAGAAGTTGTTCTCTGGGGTAATTCTAAGTATCACTTGATTCTTTGTCCCCTAAAAACTTAGAAATCAACAATAAAATTTGGGTAATCAGTTATCCATTACAGAACCTCAAAGTTTCAAAAATTTCCATGCTATAGGATTCCTTCTAGAGCTCAGGCCCCCCAAAGAGCCAAATGAAATTTTGTGCTGGGTTTTTAAAAATGGACGGTTCTGAATATTCATTAGCGTATTGTACTAAGTAAAATCCATTGTTTACAAAATGGAGATGCACGCTCATATTTCAATGGTCAGCAATGGCTGGTCGCGTATAGAAACGCGCTTGTTATGGAATGGCGCAGAATGCGACCTAGATTTCAAACCAGTTTGCGTGCACACAATATGATGAGCGCCAACAGCAAATAATTTGGAGATTAAGGTGCGTTCACGCTTAAATTCTTGCATAAATTTGCATTAAGAACCGTCCAAAATCGGCTCCATGCCTTCACAAAGGGGGCGTGTCGTTATGTGGTTATCTAAATGCGCGTTGCCTCAGTTTGCAATCTGGTGTTATTATAGTATATCTGTGCTAGAGCTTCAGAAGGGCCCCCTCCTGTATCCGATTTTTGGCCACATTTTGTGGTCTGATTTGGTCGTACGAAGTATCACTGCTGTCAAACATCACTATTTTATAGCCAACCCCTGTATAGATTTAATATGTTTTAATCATGACTTTTGCTTGGATCAAACTTCGAAGTCATGCATGCATGTAGACTGTCTTTCCAATTTGTCAAGACTCGACAATACAGTTCAGTATTCTTATCATTCAAACAGAAAATGCCTGCGGTGCAAAGATCTACACATGATGATGCAAAACACTACATTGCCTTGTGCTCTGACCCACCGTGGGTGCAAGAAGCTTGGATCAGTGAGAAAAAAGGTAATTGTACTTGTAGATCTTATTTTCCCTAATTTTGATCTAGTGTAAGGTTTAAAGAAGTAATCCACAACTAGGCTTGTCTGTGATAAAAAAATATTGGGGGTATAGTGTCAAAGAAGGAAGTAGGAAAGTTTGATGGATGTTTCATCGGCAACCCTTATCCCCCACCACCCAATGCAAATAATTAATCCTTCGTGACTACGCACCTGTGATACATGTATTTGATGAATTCTTAATTTTGTAAAAACATTTTCTGAAGTAGATCTATCATTTCCTCACTTTTCTCTATACTTTTACACTGTACAAAAAATTGGGCTGATTCTTTCAATTGGTTCTTGGTCCTATTGTGCTAAATTATGAGCCACATACTTACATCCTGGTCTTTTGCAATGTGAACTTACTACATGATTGTATATTCCAATTGGACCAAATTTCAAACAGTTACTGGTCTTATTTTGACATTTATCTGTAGGCTACGATATAGGCAATCCACATGATTATTGGTTATTATTTAAATATTAGGCATGATTTTCATAATTTTATTTCATACATGTAGATTATCTTGAAGTTGACACATAAAATAGATTCATTTGAGGTCACAAAAATTCTTTCCTGGCATGCTCCTTGTAGGAAAAATAAAACTGTACAAATAAACTCAATATGTGGGTCTGTAACAAGAGAAAATTCAAAAATTAAACATAATTATACTTTAAATGCGTATTTAAAAAAAAAGATGCTAGATTAGCACAATGGTTCTTAATTAGGTTAACCGTTATGATCCGTTGATCTAAAATTCAGGTTTTGGTACCCTACAATTCAAATTATGTGTTTAAGAACTTAGTATTATGCATTAAGTATATAAAGACATAATGCAGATACATTATGCCGCAGCCCGTTTTTTCAGCCGAATGTCATTTCAGATTGTTTTAATTTTTGATACGGATCTTTTCCACAAATGTCACAAAGAAATCAAGCAATTTAAAATCAAAAGGATGATTTCTCTGCTGCAGTGTGTTCGAGAAGCTTGTAAATGGTCCCTTTTCTCATATGCAGTCCCTTTGTTTTACTTTGTCACTGCTAGGTCGTGGTGTTGTTGCAACCACTGAAATCAAAGCGGGACAATTTTTGGCAGAGTATTCCGGTGAAGTAATATCCAGACAAGAAGCAGAACAGAGGGAAGAAAAAGAAGAGAGTGTATTTCGATTTTTTTTCACATGGAAAAAGAAAAAGCTGTGGTAAAGTATAGTATTCTTATTTCTTTTAAAGCTAAAATTTAGTGTTGGTAGCACATCCATTTTTTCATCATTAATAGAAGTGTTAATTTGTAGATCAGTATGACTGACTCTGACTCTTCATAATAGTCATCTGGTGAAAATTTGATGTCAAATGTTTAAGAAATGACAAAGTTATTTACATAAATTGGGTTTTTGTCGGGTCGCCCGACAAAAACTCCACCACGTGGCCTTATTATTTTCTTTATTCTTATTTTCTTAATAACTTTGTCAATTTTTGTCCAATTGATGTCAAATTTTCACCAGATGACTTTTATGAAGAGGCATTGAAACTGCTATACAAATGAACACTTATCATGATGATGATCAAAACTCTTACCAAAACTAAATTTTAGCTTTAAGATAAGTTTCTTCTTGTGCATGCGGTCAAAACCACACGGTAAAAAAACAGCAAATAAATGTAGATATTTATACATGTATACCTTTCAGAAAAGGAATGCAATGCAATTTGGAAAAAATGTGTATTTCAATTCATTCTGATTTCGTATGATTCACCATGCTAGATATTCCTTAAAAGCCTGTTCATTTGCCTGTTATTGAAGCCTGATATTGTAAGATTAGTCAGTGGGGCATGTGCAGAGTGAGCAAAGTGGGGATAATGTAAAAAAGGGAAAGTTGCAAATTTTATTGGATCAAACGGGAAGTGCATTTTATCTCAAATTTTGGGCTTGCCTTTTGTGTGTATGCCCAGTTACAGTGCCCATGCATGCATTCATTGTACTGAAGTCTTCTGTAAGTATCAAGGGATGTTTTTTTTTAATTTTTTTTTTAGGAGAGTTAGGGTTAAATAGGTTTCACTCTCCCCCCCCCCCCCAAGGAAAAGTAAGGGGGGGGGGAATTCTCACAGAAAGTGCCTGTAAATTGAACTGAAATGAAACTTGATACACACTGGAAAACGGTGACAAACTTAGTGCACATAGAAATACACTAAAACAGGTTGCCAGTTGATATATTTCTACATGATTTAGTCATTGCCATACAATGCACACAAGAGAGTTAAGTTTTTTCATCCTTTTTGTTTCACCCAGTATTGATGCTACGAAGGAGCCCACGGAAGGCCCAAGACTAGGCAGGCTATTCAACCATGGAGATGGATGTAAGGAGAGAAACTGTAAACCAAAAGTAATTGATTACCAAGGCAGTCCCAAACTGTGCATCTTCAGCACAAGGTATGTTGCCTATCAAAATATGTTTATTAAATTAAATAATTCAGTATTAAATAATGTCAATATCTTCCCTTTAAATGCTTCAATCTGCCCAGAAGCATGCCGAGGCATTGTGCTTTAAGGTAATACATCAGGCCATCCTTCTGTCCATTCGTTCATTTGCTTTCATTCACAAAATATATAGAATTTCATCAAACTCTTTTTTTTGTTTCTTAATTCAACCTTTTCCAAGTAGATATTCCACTTACCAATCATGGAAGTGGAATAGCTGTCTGGTACAATTCCCAATCATTGGATTCTGAAGTGGAAATTATGTGATTAAGTATGGACAAGTTTGTAAAGTGGAATACACTTTTCAATCACTGACTCTTAATGTAGAATACACCTTCCAATCCTCCAGTTCAAAAGTGGAGTACACTTTCCAAATTCCAATTATATGGAAATCTAAAATGGAAATCATGATGGCATAGGAACGGACCTGTAGGGAGGGAATGAAGTGGGGGGAGGGTCTTGAAGGGGTATTCTTCAGGGGAAATTTTGAATTTGGAGCCCCCATGAAATAGTTTTCTGAGGCATTATTTTGGACAGATATGGGAGCAATATGATTTCATTTAAATAGCAGGTTTATGGCTCTAGATGCAAACTTTAGCAGAAAAAAAACCCGGGGGCCCGTAAGGGGAAGAACAGATTTCAACCAAACTTTGTAGGGATCATCCTTATGGGGCAGGGACCTGAAGTTGTTTCATGTGGGGCTGGCGGCACAGGGAATGTATGTTAATTATCCTTCAGGTGTAGGGGATCGATGGTTGTTTCAGTGGTAGACCTCATTGATTCAAACCCATGGATGTACCACATTGAACTTACGTCTATTCAGGTGAGCATATATAAGCCCCCTTTGGCTCTTGTCTGTAATAAAATGTCACTGTATTCTAACATCACATGCCGTGATTGCATGTCAGATATCACGAATACATGGTATGCGGTTCATGTGATGCCATTTTACAGCGCCAGTTTATCCAGGCGTTCTAAAAGTCCTGTTTTTCTGGGGAAGGGGTAGTACTGGGTGCTTAGGAAAAATATTATTTATAAGGCTCTCAATGGAATACACTTTCCAATCAATTTAATCAAACATATGTATGGTGGGATACACATTTCAGGTCTTTGATTTGAAGGTGTATATGCCACTTCAGGTCTCCATGAATGTAAGATGTATTGCGCGTATAGTGGTCCATGATTGGAAGGTGTATTCCACTTCAGTAGGGCATTTTAGCAACGTGTTTGTCAGTGATTTTCACAGAGAAATCATGTTTTCACCGACATGTACTGTAGAAACAGTGACCAGTGTCTTCAATCACAACCAAGAATTTCACTTAATTTGTCAGTGAAGGCTAATTATCAGTGCTGACTAACTTGATGAAACACCCCCCCCCCCCCCACCCAATCTCCGTGAATTACAGGTTATTGTACTGTAAAGGTCCATGTTGTATTTCACTTACGGTCCATGATTGGAAGGTGTATTCTACTTTAACCCTAAAAAGGCCAGGGGGGGGGGGGGGTGGAATTCACCCCCCACCCCCTCGACGTATCGTGTGATAACTCTGGTGCGCAAAAAAAAATGTCCACGTCGTTCACTGACTTTTCAATTTCAAGTATCGCGCAACTTTTGAGACCAAATTTGTTGTGCCCGCGCATATGGTTTTTAAGCCACGCCCCTTTGAGAAAATTCTGTCAAGCCCAAAATTGCTTTAAAACATGATATTGTGTACAAAGTCAACGCAAGTTTTCTCATCATAATCCTAAATGCATGACTATTTTCATTTTTATTGCTTCGTTTTGATTTCTTTTAGCATAATTATGCTTCAATAAGGTTCTGCAATAAATTTTGGGAGAAAAAACAAAAATAAAGTCGAAAAACAAAGAAATACATGAGAAATTAATAAAACAATAAAAAACATAAGAAATGAATTTTGATTCCGGATTTTATTTTAAAGTATATTGTTAGGAAGGCTACAAAGAATATGCACACCAAAAATTATCACTGTAGTATTATGTAGTATGATGGTTTTATGCATAAATTAGCCTAATTATAAATTCATATGAAATAAAAGAACATGAAAACTCCATATTTTTTGGGTAGCCAGGTAGACTTCATCAAAGGCTTATATGCGAGTGCCAATTCTTATGGCAGTAGCGCGATTGATGGCCGAGATCTCAGGGGGGGGGGAGGGGGAGGGGGTGGAATCCACCCCCTCCCCCCAGTAACAGAACCGTCAAAAAAGCCCAGCCTTTTTAGGGTTAAGGCTGCGTGATTGGAAAGTGTATTCCAATCTAGAGGTCCATGATTGGAAGGTGTGTTTCACTTTCTAAGGTCCATGATTGGAAGGTGACACTTTTAAGACTGCATGATTGGAAAGTCTATTCTACTCTAGAGGTCCGTGATTGGAAGGTGTGTTTCACTTTCTAAGGTCCATGATTGGAAGGCATATTCCACTTTAAGGTTTTATGATTGGAAGGTGTATTTCACTTTCTAAGGTCCATGATTGAAGGTGACAGTTTTAAGGCTGCATGAATTGGAAAGTGTATTCTACTCTAGAGGTCCATGATTGGAAAGTGTATTTCACTTGAGGTCCATGATTGGAAGGTGTATTTCACTTTCTAAGGTCCATGATTGGGAGGTGTATTCCACTTTAATGCTGCATGATTGGAAAGTGTATTCTACTCCATGATTGGAAGTTGTTTTCCAGTCGAGGTCCATGATTGGAAGGTGTATTTCACTTGAGGTCCATGATTGGAAGGTGTTTTCCAGTCGAGGTCCATGATTGGAAGGTGTATTTCACTTTTGAAGGTCATTATTAAAAGGCGTATTCCACTCTAGAGGTCCATGATTGGAAGGTGTATTTCACTTTCTAAGGTCCATGATTGGAAGGTGTATTCCACTTTAACGCTGCATGATTGGAAAGTGTATTCTACTCTAGAGGTCCATGATTGGAAGGTGTACTCCACTTTAACGCTGCATGATGGGAAAGTGTATTCTACTCTAGAGGTCCATGATTGGAAGGTGTATTCCACTTAAACGCTGCATGATTGGAAAGTGTATTCTACTCTAGAGGTCCATGATTGGAAGGTGTATTCCAGTCGAGGTACATGATTGGAAGGTGTATTTCACTTTTGAAGGTCATTATTAAAAGGCGTATTCCACTCTAGAGGTCCATGATTGGAAGGTGTATTTCACTTTCTAAGGTCCATGATTGGAAGGTGTATTCCACTTTAACGCTGCATGATTGGAAAGTGTATTCTACTCTAGAGGTCCATGATTGGAAGGTGTATTCCACTTTAACGCTGCATGATTGAAAAGTGTATTCTACTCTAGAGGTCCATGATTGGAAGGTGTATCCACTTTAATGCTGCATGATTGGAAAGTGTATTTCACTCTAGAGGTCCATGATTGGAAGAGCGGTCAGTCAACAGTCAACAGATTGGTCAGTCAACTTCCTGTGCCTTTTTTTGCTATTAGGGGATTTTAATGCGCATAGTACTCTTTGGGGTTGTCAAAATTCAAATAGATTGGGTAATATTGTTGAAATGATTCTTGAACATTTTGATTTAAGTCTTTTAAATGATGATTCTTCTACATATCTCCATCCAGACTCCAGTTCCATGACAGCTAACGACTTATCTGTTCGCCCAATATCTTTTTGGATTTTAAATGGAAAGTTCATCATGAACAATGTGGAAGTGATCACTTTCCTATCTTTATTGATATTATTAAACAGATGTCAGAGGAGAACATGAAAACTCCATATTTTTTGGGTAGCCTGGTAGACTACATCAAAGGCTTATATGCGAGTGCCAATTCTCATGGCAGTAGCGCGATTGATGGCCGAGATCTCGGGGGGGGGGGGGGGTTTGGGGGTGGTGGAATCCATCCCCTCCCCCCCCCCCCCCCCCCCGGTAACAGAACCGTAAAAATATCCCAGCCTTTTTAGGGTTCAGGCTGCGTATTTCACTCTAGAGGTCCATGATTGGAAGGTGTATTTCACTTTAACGCTGCATGATGGGAAAGTGTATTCTACTCTAGAGGTCCATGATTGGAAGGTGTACTCCACTTTAACGCTGCATGTTGGAAAGTGTATTCTACTCTAGAGGTCCATGATTGGAAGGTGTATTCCACTTAAACGCTGCATGATTGGAAAGTGTATTCTACTCTAGAGGTCCATGATTGGAAGGTGTATTCCAGTCGAGGTACATGATTGGAAGGTGTATTTCACTTTTGAAGGTCATTATTAAAAGGCGTATTCCACTCTAGAGGTCCATGATTGGAAGGTGTATTTCACTTTCTAAGGTCCATGATTGGAAGGTGTATTCCACTTTAACGCTGCATGATTGGAAAGTGTATTCCACTCTAGAGGTCCATGATTGGAAGGTGTATTCCAGTCGAGGTACATGATTGGAAGGTGTATTCCACTTTGACGCTGCATGATTGAAAAGTGTATTCTACTCTAGAGGTCCATGATTGGAAGGTGTATTCCACTTTAATGCTGCATGATTGGAAAGTGCATTTCACTCTAGAGGTCCATGATTGGAAGGTGTATTTCACTCGAGAGGTCCATGATTGGAAGGTGTATTCCACTTTAACGCTGCATGATTGAAAAGTGTATTCTACTCTAGAGGTCCATGATTGGAAGGTGTATTCCACTTTAACGCTGCATGATTGGAAAGTGTATTCTACTCTAGAGGTCCATGATTGGAAGGTGTATTCCAGTCGACTCGACTGGAATACACCTTCCAATCATGGACCTCTAGAGTGAAATACACCTTCCAATCATGGACCTCTAGATAGAGGTCCATGATTGGAAGAGCGGTCAGTCAACAGTCAACAGATTGGTCAGTCAATTTCCTGTACCTTTTTTTGCTATTAGGGGATTTTAATGCGCATAGTACTCTTTGGGGTTGTCAAAATTCAAATAGATTGGGTAATATTGTTGAAATGATTCTTGAACATTTTGATTTAAGTCTTTTAAATGATGATTCTTCTACATATCTCCATCCAGCCTCCAGTTCCATGACAGCTATCGACTTATCTGTTCGCCCAATATCTTTTTGGATTTTAAATGGAAAGTTCATCATGAACAATGTGGAAGTGATCACTTTCCTATCTTTATTGATATTATTAAACAGATGTCAGAGGAGAACATGAAAACTCCATATTTTTTTGGTAGCCAGGTAGACTACATCAAAGGCTTATATGCGAGTGCCAATTCTCATGGCAGTAGCGCGATTGATGGCCGAGATCCCAGGGGGGGGGGGGGGGGGTGGGGGGGGGTGGTGGAATCCATCCCCTCCCCCCCCCCCCCCCCCCTCGGTAACAGAACCGTAAAAAAAAGCCCAGCTTTTTTAGGGTTAAGGCTGCGTGATTGGAAAGTGTATTCCAATCTAGAGGTCCATGATTGGAAGGTGTGTTTCACTTTCTAAGGTCCATGATTGGAAGGTGACACTTTTAAGACTGCATGATTGGAAAGTCTATTCTACTCTAGAGGTCCGTGATTGGAAGGTGTGTTTCACTTTCTAAGTTCCATGATTGGAAGGCATATTCCACTGTAAGGTTTCATGATTGGAAGGTGTATTTCACTTTCTTAGGTCCATGATTGAAGGTGACAGTTTTAAGGCTGCATGAATTGGAAAGTGTATTCCAGTCGAGGTCCTTGATTGGAAGGTGTATTAACTTTTGAAGGTACATTATTGAAAGGCATATTCCACTTTAACGCTGCATGATTGGAAAGTGTATTCTACTCTAGAGGTCCATGATTGGAAGGTGTTTTCCAGTCGAGGTCCATGATTGGAAGGTGTATTTAACTTTTGAAGGTCATTATTGAAAGGCGTATTACACTCTAGAGGTCCATGATTGGAAGGTGTATTTCACTTTCTAAGGTCCATGATTGGAAGGTGTACTCCACTTTAACGCTGCATGATGGGAAAGTGTATTCTACTCTAGAGGTCCATGATTGGAAGGTGTATTCCACTTTAACGCTGTATGATTGGAAAGTGTATTTCACTCTAGAGGTCCATGATTGGAAGGTGTATTCCACTTTAACGCTGCATGTTTGGAAAGTGTATTCTACTCTAGAGGTCCATGATTGGAAGGTGTATTCCAGTCGAGGTACATGATTGGAAGGTGTATTTCACTTTTGAAGGTCATTATTAAAAGGCGTATTCCACTTTGGATCCATGATTGGAAGGTGTATTTCACTTTCTAAGGTCCATGATTGGAAGGTGTATTCCACTTTAACGCTGCATGATTGGAAAGTGTATTCTACTCTAGAGGTCCATGATTGGAAGGTGTATTCCACTTTAACGCTGTATGATTGGAAAGTGTATTTCACTCTAGAGGTCCATGATTGGAAGGTGTATTTAACTTTTGAAGGTCATTATTGAAAGGCGTATTACACTCTAGAGGTCCATGATTGGAAGGTGTATTTCACTTTCTAAGGTCCATGATTGGAAGGTGTACTCCACTTTAACGCTGCATGATGGGAAAGTGTATTCTACTCTAGAGGTTCATGATTGGAAGGTGTATTCCACTTTAACGCTGTATGATTGGAAAGTGTATTTCACTTTAGAGGTCCATGATTGGAAGGTGTATTCCACTTTAACGCTGCATGATTGGAAAGTGTATTCTACTCTAGAGGTCCATGATTGGAAGGTGTATTCCAGTCGAGGTACATGATTGGAAGGTGTTTTTCACTTTTGAAGGTCATTATTAAAAGGCGTATTCCACTCTAGAGGTCCATGATTGGAAGGTGTATTTCACTTTCTAAGGTCCATGATTGGAAGGTGTATTCCACTTTAACGCTGCATGATTGGAAAGTGTATTCTACTCTAGAGGTCCATGATTGGAAGGTGTATTCCACTTTAACGCTGTATGATTGGAAAGTGTATTTCACTCTAGAGGTCCATGATTGGAAGGTGTATCCCACTTTAACGCTGCATGATTGAAAAGTGTATTCTACTCTAGAGGTCCATGATTGGAAGGTGTATTCCACTTTAACGCTGCATGATTGGAAAGTGTATTCTACTCTAGAGGTCCATGATTGGAAGGTGTATTCCAGTCGACTCGACTGGAATACACCTTCCAATCATGGACCTCTAGAGTGAAATACACCTTCCAATCATGGACCTCTAGATAAAGGTCCATGATTGGAAGGTTTATACCAGTCGAGGTCCATGATTGGAAGGTGTATTTCACTTTTGAAGGTCATTATTGAAAGGCGTATTCCACTCTAGAGGTCCATGATAATAAGGTTTATTTCACTTTCTAAGGTCCATAATTGGAAGGTGTATTCCACTTTAACGCTCCATGATTGGAAAGTGTATTCTACTCTAGAGGTCCATGATTGGAAGGTGTATTCCACTTTAACGCTGCATGATTGAAAAGTGTATTCTACTCTAGAGGTCCATGATTGGAAGGTGTATTCCACTTTAACGCTGCATGATTGGAAAGTGTATTCTACTCTAGAGGTCCATGATTGGAAGGTGTATTCCAGTCGACTCGACTGGAATACACCTTCCAATCATGGACCTCTAGAGTGAAATACACCTTCCAATCATGGACCTCTAGATAAAGGTCCATGATTGGAAGGTTTATTCCAGTCGAGGTCCATGATTGGAAGGTGTATTTCACTTTTGAAGGTCATTATTGAAAGGCGTATTCCACTCTAGAGGTCCATGATAATAAGGTTTATTTCACTTTCTAAGGTCCATAATTGGAAGGTGTATTCCACTTTAACGCTCCATGATTGGAAAGTGTATTCTACTCTAGAGGTCCATGATTGGAAGGTGTATTCCACTTTAATGCTGCATGATTGGAAAGTGTATTCTACTCTAGGGGTCCATGATTGGAAGGTGTATTCCACTTTAACGCTGTATGATTGGAAAGTGTATTTCACTCTAGAGGTCCATGATTGGAAGGTGTATTCCACTTTAACGCTGCATGATTGGAAAGTGTATTCTACTCTAGAGGTCCATGATTGGAAGGTGTATTCCAGTCGAGGTACATGATTGGAAGGTGTATTTCACTTTTGAAGGTCATTATTAAAAGGCGTATTCCACTCTAGAGGTCCATGATTGGAAGGTGTATTTCACTTTCTAAGGTCCATGATTGAAAGGTGTATTCCACTTTAACGCTGCATGATTGGAAAGTGTATTCTACTCTAGAGGTCCATGATTGGAAGGTGTATTCCACTTTAACGCTGCATGATTGGAAAGTGTATTCTACTCTAGAGGTCCATGATTGGAAGGTGTATTCCAGTCGACTCGACTGGAATACACCTTCCAATCATGGACCTCTAGAGTGGAATACACCTTCCAATCATGGACCTCTAGATAAAGGTCCATGATTGGAAGGTTTATTCCAGTCGAGGTCCATGATTGGAAGGTGTATTTCACTTTTGAAGGTCATTATTGAAAGGCGTATTCCACTCTAGAGGTCCATGATAATAAGGTTTATTTCACTTTCTAAGGTCCATAATTGGAAGGTGTATTCCACTTTAACGCTCCATGATTGGAAAGTGTATTCTACTCTAGAGGTCCATGATTGGAAGGTGTATTCCACTTTAATGCTGCATGATTGGAAAGTGTATTCTACTCTAGGGGTCCATGATTGGAAGGTGTATTCCACTTTAACGCTGTATGATTGGAAAGTGTATTTCACTCTAGAGGTCCATGATTGGAAGGTGTATTCCACTTTAACGCTGCATGATTGGAAAGTGTATTCTACTCTAGAGGTCCATGATTGGAAGGTGTATTCCAGTCGAGGTACATGATTGGAAGGTGTATTTCACTTTTGAAGGTCATTATTAAAAGGCGTATTCCACTCTAGAGGTCCATGATTGGAAGGTGTATTTCACTTTCTAAGGTCCATGATTGGAAGGTGTATTCCACTTTAACGCTGCATGATTGGAAAGTGTATTCTACTCTAGAGGTCCATGATTGGAAGGTGTATTCCACTTTAACGCTGCATGATTGGAAAGTGTATTCTACTCTAGAGGTCCATGATTGGAAGGTGTATTCCAGTCGACTCGACTGGAATACACCTTCCAATCGTGGACCTCTAGAGTGAAATACACCTTCCAATCATGGACCTCTAGATAAAGGTCCATGATTGGAAGGTTTATTCCAGTCGAGGTCCATGATTGGAAGGTGTATTTCACTTTTGAAGGTCATTATTGAAAGGCGTATTCCACTCTAGAGGTCCATGATAATAAGGTTTATTTCACTTTCTAAGGTCCATGATTGGAAGGTGTATTCCATTTTAACGCTGCATGATTGGAAAGTGTATTCTACTCTAGAAGTCCACGATTGGAAGGTGTGTTCCACTTTCAACTGCATGATTTGAAAGTGTATTTCACTTTAGAGGTCCACTATCTACGGTATGATTGGAAGGTGCATTTCACTTTCTAAGGTCCATTATTGAAGGTGTATTCCACTTCAAGGCTGCATGATTTGAAAGTGTATTTCACTTTAGAGGTCCATGATAGGATGTTGTATGGTTGTTGTCTATATACAGGTACATCCTAGTATTCTAGAAAAATAAAAAATCTAAATCCAGGTGGGTGTAACATGTTCAAATCTTAAATTTTCTTCCCCTCCCAGATATGTAGTCGAGTCACCATGTGACTTGGACTCGAGTCATGACTTGAATCTCTTTTTTGATGACTTGCAAATGGATCGGATTTGGACTCGCACTGTTGTGACTTGAATTACAAAGTAATCTGGCAACATTGACTTGGACTTGAACTCGGACTGGAGTCAAGGTGACTCGACTACAGCACTGTGCCGTCTGGCGGGTTGTGGCTAAATAGGCATATTTTGTGATATTTAAGCATATTATGTGATATAAATGCTTTTTTTATCGTCAAATACTGGTCTAATTCCACTTTGATACAGGTTTGCAATTATTGGTGGATGATTTATGTCGGGGTATCCAGCAATCGCAGGGAGGGGGTGGTTTGAGGGGATTTGTAAGAAAATGGTGCTTTTATAAAATGTGATATTGGCACTTATTATTGGGGATAATTGATATCGCGGTTCTTGGCAAGTGTTGGAGTGACTTGGGGGGGGGGGTGTTGGAAAGAGGTATCCCCCTCCCATGATAGGCACTTTTGAAGGAATGATGTGTGAACATGAATGTGGAGATTACTTGAATGGCTTGAATGTTTGCGAAATTACAGCTTTTACAGTATTAAATTACTTATCTTGTAACCCTATTCTAACAGGCTATTTCAACGTTGGTTTTTACTGGGGGGTGGCCGGGGTCAATTTGACCCCCCCTTCAGATCTTGGCCATGGATTGCGCGATCGGCGTGAAATCTTGCATGCGAGTAGAGTAACATGTAAACTACAAAATTTCATAGTCATATTTTCGAATTTATGGGCTATTCCACGGTTACTCACGTTACATTTGGAGACACCTTCACTCATTCTTATATCTGTAACTCCATTATTATAGATATGAACCAAGCAACTTTTTATCTCAACAAAGTAGATAGTCTGTCTATATCCTTTGTATAAAAACAAAACTTGAGAAATTTTATTTTGCGCCTGGCAAATCATGAAAATGTGTCGGTTACTCACGTTACGTGATTTGTCCCAACCTATGGAATAGCCCTAATTCAGTTTATTTTTAATTAACTTATGCAAATTTATGTGTCAAAATATGTATAAAAACATATTTTCCCTCTAAATCACTTAATAAAGCTTATAGAAAGCTGATATTTGGTGCAAATATTCCTAGTGACTTTCCTAATATTTGCACTTCAAAAAAAAATCTGGTACCAAAATTGATTTATGTATTTTATTGTTTTATATATTTTTAATGTATTTTCTTGTTTTTTCATATATTTATTTTTGTTTTTGTTTTTGCTGAAATTCATTGTTAACATTTTTTAAAGCATAATTATGTTAAAATTAACTTGTTTTAGCCATTGAAATTTAAAATATTAATTTTTATATGAATTAATTGAAAGACAAAATTTACATTGACCTTGTACACAAATTCACGTTTCTTAGCCGTTTTTGGCTTGAAGAAATTTATTCAAAGGGGCGTGGCTAGAAAACGGTATGCGCGGTCGCAACAAATTTGGTCTGAAAAGTTGCGCGATACTTCAGAGAAAAAAAATCATGAAATTGCGGGGCAAGATCACTGCGCGTTAAAGAGTTATTGCGCGATTCGTTGAGGGAGGGGGGTCAAATTGACCCCCCCCCCCCCCAGTTGGAATAGGGTTAAGTTGTTTCTTTAGTATGATATCCCTGTCTCCCTACATGTGTAGCTTCTTCATAGTAATACATGAAAATTTCACTACCTTGTAGTATCCATTGATTTTACCTATTTTGTTTTCCTTATCTATTTTGTTTTCCTTATAGGACTGTTTCAGCAGGGACAGAATTGGTTTATGATTATGGCTTTCCTAAAGGTAAAGAGCCTTGGAACCAGATGTGTGTGACTCCGGCACAGCCTACATTTGAATCTGAACATCCAGACAGTGTAGTAAAGTCATCAGATCAGAAGAATGACTTTGGTATGGAAAAGGAGGATAAATTAGAACAGTCACAGCAGCAGGTGTCACATGTGTTAGAGGCTCAATCACAGTCTGCATGTGAATCTAATGATCCAAACTACATTCACAAGTCCTTGGAAGAGAAGGAAGAAAACGTGTCTCAGTCTCAGCTATCATCATCACAAGTACAACATGCATCTGAATCCAAACATTCATATTATGATCCAGACTGTGTTCCTGAGTCCCAAGATGACGAAAGTAAATTAGAAGAATTACAAACACAGGTGTCACATGTGTTAGAGGCTCAATCACAGTCTGCATGTGAATCTAATGATCCAAACTACATTCACAAGTCCTTGGAAGAGAAGGAAGAAAACGTGTCTCAGTCTCAGCTATCATCATCACAAGTACAGCATGTATGTGTATCCAAACATTCAGATAATGATCCAGACTGTGTTTCTGAGTCCTCAGATGAGGAGAGGGGATTAGAAGAATCACAAAAACAGGTGTCGCATGTGTTAGACTTAGAGGCACAATCACAGTCTGTATGTGAATCTAAAGATCCATACTACGCTCCAAAGTCCTTGGAAATCAAGAAGTTGTCTCACACTCGTGTATCATCGTCACAATCACAGTATGCATATGAATCTGAAGATTCAGATAATGATGAGGACAATGTTCGTGAGTCTTCTGATGACGAGAAGGGATTTAGTACTGATGATGAATTGAAAGGGCAATGGAGACGTGTGTCACAGACGCGCTTGCAGCATGCATGTGAATCTGAAGATTCAGATAATGATCCAGACTATCATCCTGAGTCGTCAGATGTGGAGGATGAATTTGGAATTGATGATAGAACTTTGACATCAGCAGAGAAACCCAAGGATGAAACTCATGAAGATGTACCAGTTTGTGACACCACCACTACCTCCTCCTCCTCCAAAATAACTGTGAATTCAACAAGAAATGGAAAAAGTCGCAGTTGGGAAAAGTCTCAATACTGTCAATTTTGCCTACGCCCTCAGAAAAAACTTCCCCGTCACCTCGCTACAATGCATGCAGAAGAAAGTGAAGTGCAGAAGTGGCTTGGGACAACTGAAAAGAAAGAAAAATCTAAGTTGCTAACACACATGAGGAATTATGGTAATTATCTGCACAACTGTGAAGTCCTAAAGAAGGGGGATGGTGAACTTGTTGTTGTGTATCGACCTAAAGGTAAAGGTGATCCAAAAGATTACTTACCATGTCCAAGATGTTACGGTTTTATGGTTAAAACTGACCTGTGGAAACACAAGTGCTGTGAGAAATCAGAAGATGATGACGATGAATCTGCACCTCCAACCAAAAAAAAAAGGCATAATAGCCACATACGTGTAGCAAGACAGATGATCCCTAGTCTCTCCTCTGGCAATGAGAGGACACATGAAATTCTGTCACATATGAAGTCAAGCTCAGTTTCAACAATTGTCAGATCAGACAGAATGATAGGAGCTTTTGCTGAACAATTGACTGAGAAACATGGTCACAATAAAGATCAGGATGACTATATAAGACAAAGGTGTAGAGAGATTGCAAGAATGTTGGAGCAGTACCGGAAAATGACAGGGAAAGCAGATGCTGAGCTTGCAAGCATTCTTTGTGGTGAAGAATTCATGGGAGTTGTTGGTGCTACAAAGCTTGCAGCAAAATTCAACGAGGAAACTCAGCTATTCGGCATCCCAAGTCTTGCCTTGAAGATTGGACATAGTGTGAAAGCATGCTGTGAGCTTCTTCGAGGGCAAAGTTTGATGAACAGCGATAGAACTGTTGAAAAGAAGTGCAAGGCATTTCTTCACTTGTACAATCTACACAGGTCAGGGAAAATTAGTCACCATGCCTTGCGGAGTCTGGAAGAAGAGAGAAGAAACCATCCTCAACTGCTTCCTTTGACAGATGATGTTGTCAAATTTTCATCTTATCTGAAGGACGAGGTACACAAAGCCAAGAATGAGTTGGAGAAGGAAACAGACCCCAAGAAGATCCCGGATGTATGGCGTAATCTTGCTGAAATAGCATTAAGCCAGGTTGTGGTTTTCAATCGCAAGAGGCCTGGGGAAGTATCCAAAATGAAAGTCGCAGATTACCAAAAGAAGACGCATGGTGAAGGACATATCGTAGATGGAGCCCTATCACAGTGGGAGAGGGCACTGTGTCGTGCTCTATGGAGAGTAGAAATTGTTGGCAAGTGCTCGCGCACTGTTGCAGTGCTCTTTACTGATGGGATGAAGAGTGCATTGGATGTACTGAACAACAAGAGAAGCGAAGCAAGGGTCCTGGATAGCAACATTTATTTGTTTGCAGCACCTGAGAGTGATGGTACCCATATGCGTGCATGCGACACAATTCGCAAGCATTCCAGCGAGTGTGATGCACAGGAACCCACATTGCTGAGAGCTACACGGCTTCGAAAGCAAATTGCCACAGTCTCTCAGGTCATGAATCTCCAGGAAAATGAATTGGACATTCTTGCACGATTCATGGGACACGATGTAAGAACACATCGTGAGTACTACCGTTTGCCTGAGTCAGCTCTCCAAGTAGCGAAAGTGTCAAAGGTACTTCTCTTGATGGAAAAAGGAGACATGCAGAGTCTTGCTGGCAGAGGGCTAGATGAAATACAAGTGCAACCCGATGAAGGTATGTCACTTCTCTTGAACCATGTAAACGATATTATTGTCTTTCTGATATTTACTTTTTTCAAATCTGACATAAACAGTACCCCATGCAATGTACCAACTAAAATATGCCAATTTGTTGATTTTTTTCTTCAAGAGCTGTACCCTGGGTTACAAAATCTTTATTTTTTCTTTAGGCTTATTGTTAAAAGGCTGTTTTGGGAAGAATAAATACTGATTAGTGGGCATCTTTGAAAAGGGAAAATGCCCATGTATCCATAATTTGCTATCATAATTGAGATAATGTATGTTTAATGTTATGTTTACACTCTCTTTGACTTTTAAAAAGTCAGTTTCAGAAGTTTGAAAATGACATATATTTCCTTTTCCGCATTTCCCATATGAAATGCAGAAATCCCCTGTACATTTAGTAATATATCTTCTGAAAGATTTCATGAGGAATCCAAATATGGTGAGAAAATGAGGATCAGAGCAGGTCAACAAGAGATATGTATATTCAAAATAATGCATTTTGATGTCCTCAAAAGTCAAATGTTTTCACTCATAAAATGTTACCACCTCACCCTACATAATTTTAAATTATTTTAAATTTTTTTTGAATCCTTAGTCCACAGGCGCTGGAACGTTCAGCTATGACAAAACGTTGATGGGGCAAGCCATTGTTCACGCACAAAGGCTTGCCCCCCAACCTTTTGTCATAGCCGAACGTTCCGGCGCCACTGCCTCAGACCATTTCCCTTTAGAAAATATATACACTTTTGTAGGGGTAGAATTTTTGAAGTTTGCGTAACGCAAAAGGGGTGAGTTCAAAACGCATGGCCATAAAAAAATAAATTGAAAATTTCACCCTTTTCTTCATTAAACAATAAGAAACAATTTATACTCAAGTATGTCAAAATGTATTTATGCAGAATAGTGGCATTGTGTGCATGGTTATTACTGAGTTCAGCCATACATGTAGTAATTTATGTCAGAATAAAGTCTTATGTATAAAAAAATAAATACAAGTGACAAAAGATATGCTGATGATTGTCTTTTCAACACATCCTTTTTATTTTCAAACTTGCCGTTACACCCTTACATATTTTTTCTGCGCAAACCAATTTTTGGTCACAATTTCAAATAGCCCTTGCTTGGTCATGCATGGCTAATTCATTTTATTTCATAAGAAAAAGGATAAAGTGAAGTTTTTGATAATGTATTCAAATGAATTATGAATTATCATGAACACAGTGCGAAATTTTCATTCATGAAGCAGCACCTGAATGGAAGAAGAAGAATTACTGAAACAATTTTTGGGTTTTTTGTCTTTCGGGTACCCACTATACCTGCAGAATACATCACTGACTCGAAGACAGATTCTGAATCTGAGGATGATGATGGATCTCCAAGCATGCGGAAGTCAAAAGCCAGAGGTGAGTAAATGCAGGAACAATGTACATGTAGTAACTGCAAGGAAGACCACATTGATAACAAACCTCAACGTGGTACAGCTTACTCTCGATATAACGAGGTCGTCGGGACCAGAGCTTTTTCCTCGTTATAACGAAACCTCGTTATATCCAAACAGCATAAAAAACAATAAAAAACATTGAAATATGTGTGCTTGTGTGTTCTTTGTGTTTTGCTATGTTTTGATATCTATAGCCGCCTCGGAAACATGCGTTATCAAACGGGAAAAGGGGGATTGGAAACATGCGTATTCAAATGGAAAAGACGATATATTTTTGCTCAACACATCATCCGACCTCGATATACTGTCGCCGTTTAAATAGCTAATTGCATTAAATGACATGAATCTGACTTTCAAACCACATGCTTTCAATGTACGTACGCTGTGCGAAGGAGTATGCTCCCGTATGTGTGCAGTGTATTACGAGACACATGTGTCTGGCTCCATGCGTTGTCGATGCAATACATGTGCTTTCAATGTACAGTTCATGTACGTACGCGATGCGAAGGAGTACATGCTTGCATTGAGGGTGTACAGTGTATTACGAGATGTGTGTCTCGCTCCATGCGTTGCCGATGCAATACATGTGCTTTCAATGTACATGTGCGTACGCTATGCGAAGGAGTACATGCTTGCGTTGTGTGTACAGTGTATTACGAGGCTCCATGCGTTGCCGATGCAAGACATGTGCTTCCAATGTACATGTGCGTACGCTATGCGAAGGAGTACATGCTTGCGTTGTGTGTACAGTGTACATGTATTACGAGCTGTGTGTCTGGCTCCATGCGTTGCCGATGCAATACACGTGCTTTCAATGTACATAAGCTATGCGAAGGAGTACATGCTCGCGTTGTGTGTACAGTGTATTACGGGGTGTGTGTCTGGCTCCGAGCTCCACGCGTTGCCAAAGCAATACGTGTGTAAGCTAGAAGATTGCTTTCAGCCCGCTCGCCCTCAATTTTTCGTTCCTCGTTGTAACGGACACAATTGTTATGTTTTTCTTTGTCTTGGGGTCAACATGAAAAGCTCGTTATAACGAAATCTCGTTATAACCGTGCTCGTTGTATCGAGAGTAAGCTGTACATGCAGTTTTCTTATGCAGTGGACTTCCATTCTAAAGAATAATGCAGGCCTGTCAACTATCTTTTCTAAATTTAGGAGTTAATACTTTTTTTTTAATATACATTTTATCATGTTGTAAAATAAAACTCCTTTTTGGTCCAGATATTATGTACAGGCATGTAAAGGAATTATGTTCTGATAGCTTTGGTGCTTGTTTGTATGTTATTCAATAACCTTGTCTCCGCTGAACAATGTTTGTGCGAGACTATGAAATGAGCTCCATATGTGTGCGTGTGTCAGGACTGTGCATCTGTGTAAACAACAAAAATTGCTTCTCTATTTCTTGAGCGATTTTGATTCTGTTTGGTTAACTGATGTGGCTTCAAAACTTCTACATAGAATTTTGAAGTATACAGGGAAACCCCGTTATAACGAGCACGGGTATAGCGAGAACCCTGCTATTACGAGGACATTTCTTGGGGCCCGATTTTTCTTCCATAGACCTCCGTGTATACTGTTTTCATATAACGAGATCGGCTATAGCGAAATTTCTGCTATAACGAGGCAAATTCCCAGCCCAAGAATAAGGAAAAAGAAAAGAAATCAACCCTGTTATTACGAGCACTCCGTTACAGCAACGCCGAGCAGCGAGGGAAATGCAACAACAGCACATAGTCAAGCAATTTTCTTTGCGCCGTTAAACACTGATCACACACACCGTGCAAGAATCCACACACACACACAGCCACACATGCATACATGTCCACATTACGTGCGTGCGGTACTGTCTCTGCCAGAGCCGTATCTCTATACAGCTAGCTCTGGGTACTGCATGCCCCCGTGAAGTCAGGCATGCATATGGCACCTCTACACACATGCGACACCGCGCGTGTACGACCGGCCGTGCCTGGAGATTGCATTCAATGATCATTCATTGCATACACGCGGTCATGCCAGCAGGGACGGCCGGGTAAATGAGCCTCCCCGCTGCTTCATTTGTCGGTAAACGGAGGCGTTGGAAATATCATTTAATTCACTTAACACTTTTTAAATCATTTAACACTTTCCACAATGTAAAATTCTGTAAAAGTATGCAAATTTATGCAAATCCAAAAGCAACAAATAAAAACTTATCTATTTCAGAGCAGATTTTGATTCTGTTTGTTTTATCTGATATGGCTTGAAAAGGCTTCAGAACTTTCATAAATTATGCAGATTTTTATTATTTTAAATCCATGAAAATTGTTACCTTGTCCCTGATTCAGAAATCACAGCAGATGTGCAATTTTGGTAGGGACCTACATGAATATTATGCATGTGTCCATTGACCCGTCTATACAAATAATTTCAGTAGGTTTGTCCAAGGCCAATCAAACATGTCTTGTGGTGGCCCAGAAAAAGTAGAATGGCTAAGTATCCGCTCCTTCTTTCGCTTTTAGGTAAAGTCCATTATCAGAAGTCGCTTAAAAAATAAATGAACGATTATAACAAAGCCATCCCATAGGAAAGTTTTTTGTCTGCCGCAGACCTGCCGCAGCTTTTCACATGCAAATTAGTCCTGCCGCAGACTTGCGGCATACTCGTAAGAGTCTGCGGCAGGTCTGCCGCAGACCTGCCGCATACCTTGTATTATGAATATTCATATCCCATAAAAGAAATTTGCTGTCGCAGACCTGCCGCAGACTCTTTATCATGAATATTCATATCCCATAGAAAAGACATTTTTGCCGCAGACTTTTTATCATGAATATTCATGTGCCATATAGAAAAGAAATTTGCTGCCGCAGACTTGCCGCAGACCATGTCAACTCAACAGCATCTAAATTGCCCACAGTCTTTCAAGTCTCTCAAAACATCTCATTAATGTGTAAACATAGCTAGCTTCAAATGCTTTCCTATATATACATACTGGTATGAAGTTCACAACAAGTTTCCACTCTATTACCAACGCAAGGGAACTTTTTTCATCAAGTTCATAAATGCTCGGAAAAAGAAGAATTGTAATCTAATTTTCTGTGTACTAGTACGTACTATGGCAATACAGTAAACTTAGTGGTTAGTAATATGGGGGTGATATGGAAAATTGAATTTATATAATAATGTGATTTGTTTTATGAACAGAAACTTATGAAGGGCATTAATATGGTAATAACATATATTTACAAATTTTTATTTCTTCAAAAATGGTACTAATTACTGCATTATAATAAAAAAAGCTATATTTTTTGTTAGAATTGATCATGCTCTTTTTCAAGAATGTATATTCATTTTTTATACGCCTTGCAAATGCCCTTCTTTTCTGCCGCATACTTGCCGCAGACTGCTTAATGCTGCCAAATGAATAAAGAGTCTTCCTGCCGCATACTTTCCGCAGACTAGCTTACTGCTGCCTCTTAAAGAGTCTTTCTGCCGCATACTTTCCGCAGACTAGCTTACTGCTGCCTCTTGAAGAGTCTTTCTGCCGCATACTTGCTGCAGACTGCAGCATACTTGCTGCATATGCTGCCAAATGAATAAAGAAAGAGTCTTCCTGCCGCATACTTGCCGCATACTTGCCGCAGACTAGCTTACTGCTGCCTCTTGAAGAGTCTTTCTGCCGCATACTTGCCGCATACTAGCTAATTACTGCTGCCTCTTGAAGAGTCTTTCTGCCGCAGACTGTTTCTGCGGCTTACTGGTATGCGGCAAGTCTGTGGCAAAGATACTTTCTGCCGCATACTTCCGCATACTTTTTGCCGCAGACTGATAGTCTGCGGCAGATCTGCAGCAGACTTTTCATTTTCCTATTGCATTTTCAAGTCCCAATTTTCTGCTTGTACATTATACAACCATTAATGGCACCGCAATTTGCATAAATTAAAATCTCTTATAAAAATGTGTGCTTACAGCAAATGATTTTTCACATTTTTGCCAAAATCTTGTGGAATAAATTGCTTTCCAAATTGTCAAGCAATTGAAATCAAAATTGGGGTACAGGATGGCATTGGGGTTGATGTGCAAGCAATACTTTTTTGGTTTGTAGGTCAAAGCATTTCTATGGTAACTGCAATTTTGAAATCCTTTATCACAGGAGTTGGATCTGCTTCACTTTCAGTGAAATCCTTTCAAATATATGTCTTTGACATAACAGTTGATCATGTATTGTGAGCACTTTCAGCATCAGCTTGCTGAAATAGACTGTGAATAGTGATGCATCGTGCTTGGTGTACATTGGTATTGTGTATGTACCAGTATCATGTAGCACTTAGCAGGTTTGTACATATGGTATTTACACACGATATATGAACTGCTCTTATAACAAAATGTTTTTGTGGTCCCCGGCGATTTGTATAACAGGGTTTACGTGTGTATTACCTTCTTGTGTTCAGTCTTTCATATTTTTCATCTATTTGTAATCCAAAACATTCTTTATATCTCTCCTTCAAGCCAAAGGATTCACCAAAAACTGCTGCAAGTGCTCTGGGGATACATTTGCGTTGCACAGCATTGCCCACATTTTTAGTTTCCTTTAATTGGTCTTTTTTTTGCGTAGGACATGAAGTTCGTGAGAAGAGATTGCGACCTGAAGCATCAAAGAAACGATGGTCGGCTGAGGAGAAAACGGCTGTTTCAAGTCACTTTGAAGTTTTTCTCCGGACAAGGCAGCTACCGGGCAAGAAAGCAATCGATGAGCTCATGTCCAAGCAGGCTCCGCACACCTTTGAAGGAAGAACTTGGAGAAACGTCAAAGACTTTGTCCGTAACCAAATTAGGAAAAAGGATCCCTTTTCATTTCTGCATACTTAAAGGCGCTCCTGAATTAATTTATTATGTGCATGCATGTGCACACACTGTTCTAAAAAAAAAACTAAGGACCACATGTTAGCACTAGTAAACATGCATGGACACAAGTTCTAGAAGTGTTGCACAATGCCAGGTCTCCCAAAAGTAAAATGTTTGATGAGAAGGCACTAGTATGAGACCCTTTTCTGGATTGTTTTATAAGAAATATATGTGAATGCAACAATGGCTAATCTTCGCTTATTGATTGGTTCACGCAAGACGTCATGGGACAAGAGAGACAGTCTTGGAATGACAGCAATGGCAGCCATGATGAATTCTTTGCAGGAACAGCTTGACGACCAAAAATTCAGAAAAGAGTCAGTAGGCTTATCCAAAAGCCATCTCTTTAAGAATTTGACATTCTAGAGTCATTTTTAAGATGATGTTTAACATGCAGACATGTATTGGGTAAATTGTCCTTTAAATGCAGTATACATGTATGTAATTAGGTGTCTACATATATATTTTGGCCATTTATTCTGGGGGGGTTTTTTGTGTGTGTTTTTTTGTTTTGTTTTGTTTTTTTTTTGGTTGCTTGAATATTGTTTTGTTTTGGTGTTTTTTTCCAACTGGTGATATTGAGAAGTTTTGGGCATGATCACCATACATGCAAGTGTATAAACTTGAAAAAAATAAATTTCAAGGAAAGATTATGGAATAGTGCTAGAACACCAAATTTTAATATTATGCACATGTACATTACACTATCAGACACAGTAACATTGGATGTTTGAGGGTTGATTGTACATCCAGATCATGTCTCATCAACTGGCATTTACAGTAAGCCAATGGATGTATTATGCTTCGTCTAGCTGCACACCATTGCTTGGGCAACAAGACCTTGTTACTCCATTTTTGGTGAAGATTAAACTTTTAAGTGAAAGCTTCTGGCTCAGAAACTAGATTTTGTCCTGTCCAAATTGGAAATTTCAATCTAAAAAGATACAGCCACTGTGGAATGGTGACAAGAAGGCTGTACCATTTAAAGCAGCCATGTCTTTCGGCTCTCCTGCTCATTTTTGAGATGCAAGTCTTCTTGCCCCAGCTTCATTGCCATGCCCCCTTCCATGAGATTTAAATAATCATGTACAGTGGAACCTCTGTATAATGCGGTCCATGAGACAATTAAAATTACCTTGTTACAGCAGGGTAGAATATTACGAGCAGGGACAGGCAAAATTATCAGATTATAAGAAACTTATACAACCTGTAATATTCAGGTACTCGGATGATGTATGTTCGTTTAATAGTGACTAAGTTGGAGACACGAGAAATGCATTGAATGCATGTTAACATTTTGTTTTTACCTTTTTTGTTGTTTTTCCATACAGGCTGCCATGCATTACATCAAATTGACATGTAATTAAATATTGTGACATTATGTTTGATTCAGCATTTTCGACCAGTTAACTCAATTTTAAGGATACAGGGTAGTTTTGCATTTAGCAATTTTTTATACTTGACGAACCTCTCCTAATTTTTAAAAAAGTGACAAATTTTAACAAATTTAGCTATGGTTGTTTCCTGTAATGACTCTGTTTGTACAATTTAGCCAGGTAGCAATTGTGCAGCACCAAATCCATGCTATGTATGTCAGTATGTGAAGAGTTTCATTGCAAAACTTTGTGTTTTTTACTCGACATACTTGAGATTAAAGGCATAAGTTCACATTTTTACCAGTTTTTAAAATTTGAATTACACTGTCCCACATCAGAAGATCTGATGAGATATAAAAATGAGCATGTAAAAAAGCAAAGTATCAAGGTAACTGTTTTGTGCTTCAGAACAGTGGAAATTTAATTACATTCTCTCAGTTGACTGCTATGTTGTAATTACTCACATTGTGCATGAGAAAGAAAAACAAATTAAAGCTTACTTAATAGTGAGTGCATGCCATATTATGAGATTTCAATGATGCACAGTGGAACCTCTGTATATTGAAGTCCATAGCACTATGAAAATTGCCTTGTTATAAGAGATTTTATTATATCCACTGTATATACATGTAAAATAAACGTGTAGGACCTGTATAGCTACATGTACTCCCATGTGTATGTTTATTTGAGACTTGACAAATGCATTGAATGCATATTTTCTTAGTGTTTAAGAAAACATTTTATTATTAAATATTGTGACAGTATGTTTGGTTCAGCTATAAGTTCAACCAGTTTGTTAGCAGTTTTCCTGTTTGATTTTGTATTCAGAAGTTGTTTTATTGTTTACATAGTTCATCAGCTAATTGTTGAAGAGATTGATAATTTTTATGCCTCCGCCAATGAAGTGGCCGGAAGCATTATGATTTCGGGTTGTCTGTCCGTACGTCCGTCCGTATGAACATAATTTGAAGATCATGATGTAATTGGCCATAAATTATGGTAGAAAGAAAATCACCCAATTAAGTGATCAGGCCATGACATCTATTTCAACTTCATGTAGGTCGTTTGAGCATGGGCTATTTATCTTTGAAACATGGTACATGAACAATGTAATTTGGGGATCCATTAGTTAAAGGAAAAGTTAAAGAGCTCAAAATGCCTGTTATCTTTATTACTGTAGATAGGATAGCTTGCATTGTTGCAATTGACTTGATACATGAGTAGGTACTGATCAACTCATTACATTTTAATTTGCACTTCACTTAATTGATTCATGTATGCAGATACAGATCAGAAAATCAGTTTTTAGGGCTGTGAGATTGTTTTGAAAAATGAACATTGTGATTTGTTGTAGTATTTCCACTACTTCTTTGTAAAAGCTTCTGTTAAGCCCCCCCCCCCCCCCCAAACAAAAAATATGTTGCAATCACATGCACAAAATTTGAACATTGACTAGGTCAGTCGGTATTGTTTTAAAGTGCAGTTTAACATAAGAGAGTGACGTTTTCTCGTTTTTAAAAGTATCTAAATGGGGAAAACTTGGGCAGAATACAGTCAAAATGTATACAAGGTATCCCATAAAAAAAGGACATTGTACTTCCCATGTAATATGTCTCAAGATATCAGTATCATTTGATAGTGTAACTTTTCATTGGTAACTGTACCAAAACTTAGAAATTTTCATAGAATAGTTTTTGTTTTATAACTAATTTTGCAATGCACTTCAGATATCTTTCTGGCTCAAAATTTAGCAAAAAACTGTCTTGATTCGTAAATAATAAGTGTACAACTTGTATCGCATATCCTTTCATTGTAAGTGGGGGCTTTTATTTTTTGTTCCCACTAAACCATTGAATACGGGTGGTGTAGTAAACCATAACGGGCAATCGGATTAACTGAGTTGAGAAAGAATCTCAGTTCGGGACGTCGAAAAGATGGTTCTGCACTGCCTTGGAAAATTTGGCATAAAACAAAATCTATTTCATGAAATGTTCGGATTGTTGGTACACATACTATTGGAAAGATACTCTATCCAGTCATACCGATATCTTCGCACATTTTTTGGGACACCCTGTATAAAAGTGTCTTTTTTTAAAGCTAGTAGATTTTTGATATGGGATTTTGGTCATCATCAATATAAGCGTTGATTTCAGTTGATCATCTGGTGAAAATTCGAAGTCAAATAGGTAAGAAAACACAAAGTTATTAACATAAATTTTTGTTTCGGACCCCCGAAAATACAAGTCACCACATGGTTTTATTTTTTTTTTGCTCGTATTCTATCCAAAACTTTGTGATTTTTTGTCCTTTTGATGTCAAATTTTGACCAGATGAGTTTTATGCGGAGGCAATCAAAGAGATATTCAAATGAAGACCTGTCTTGATGATGACAAAATCCCTCACCAAAACCCTTTTTCTAGTTTTAAACTTTGTATTACATATTTTGGCAAATTCTATGCCCAAATCTGGTATTTTCTCACTAATGAGTAAAACCCAACCCTGTTTGTCACATTTTATGATCAGTTGGGTGAGGGCAACAGCAATTTTTTTTTTCGGGGGGGGGGGGGCATATGTGAAAGACATTTCAGAAAAATTGTTCGCCATTGGCTTGTGTGAAGTAGAGAGAAAATGTGCTTTTACCATTTATAGATGAAAGTTACTGATTCATATTGGTAGAGTTGGAAGTGTAAATTAGCCTCTTTGAGCACATTGGAGCAAAATGAGTTGAGTACTCATATCCTTTAGACTGTATTTAAATACCAATATTATAGGCACATTTTGTAACTTTGTACAGTTTGTACATTTCTTTAGTCCTAGTGATTTTTCAGTGTGTTTCATGTTTTGCATTTTCACTATGTAGACACAATTCCTTTGTGCAGTTGAGTTTTGTTATCTAGTTCCAATGATTTTCATATTTTGAATGTATATGCCAAAGTACAATAGGCTGTTCTTTGTGCCTGTTTGAAGTTGATTATGAAGTGGTTAATTTATACTTGGCACATACATCTTAAAGGTCCTATGAAATGCAAATGCATGTTGTTTTGTTCTGATCTATACAAGATCTATACAATTGCCTAAGCATCACTAACTATGTGGCATAGCAGTATCTTTTAAATTATGTTTACTTGGTGGTGATTGACACATAATTGTCACAACCATTATCTTGGTTTTGAAGGGGTTTTTTTTTTTGGGGGGGGATCCAAAAACCCTGATGAAAATTAACAGAAAATTCATAAGTTATATGGCACATTTTGAGCACATTAGTGATGGTCAACCGTTCAGATCAGCACAAATCAACATGCATTTGTGACAGGAATCAAAACTCATGGTCAAGATTTTTTTTTTTTAATAGGTCTCTACTGTAATGCATGTTCTGGCTGTATTTGGATCAAAGGTAATACTCCAGGCCATATTCAAGACTGTTTTATATGTCAGAAAAAAAAAGAATGTGAAGATTATATTGCTTAAACAATTATGTCCAATACCTTGAAATTTCTCAATGTTGAGATGTAAGTAACAAATTTCACATTAATTTTTAGTGTTTCAAGTGAGGTGTCAAGCAAATACACTTTAAGCATGGCCATTCATAATTATATTAACTTTTTATAAATTGTCTTGCAAATGGTTGTTCTATCAGCATAAGTTGACCATTAAAAGATGTGTACCAGTTCTTAAAGATAAAGGTTCAGTTTTAGAGTTTTAGAATTTTGAAAGACTTTATACTTCACTATAGATGGAAGCAGGAAATAATAAATTTAAACACTTGCCCCCCAAAAAATTACAGTGGAGCTGAATTATAATGAGCTCCTTGGGACCATGCAAATTACCTTGTTATATCAGGTTTGTCACAATGTCAGGGTGAAAGCAAATATGAAATTATAGGTAAAAGGCTTTTGTTAGATCTTACATCATTAAAAGAGGTTCCACTCTAGTTGATGTTGGTAATGAAATAGTAATTCTAATTTCAATTTCCAATGTGTTCTTTTTCAAGTGACAATGTATACCCATTCATAATGATTCTGCATTTGGGGATTGTAAGATACCAACTGGACATCTTTTAGGACATTTGGAATCAATGCCAAAACAAATGTAGAGATCCAATATAAAACAGATGCACATGGTATCAGATATCTAGTCTGATTAATCAGAGAAGATGAAACATCATTGGTCACTAATTGACACCTTTTCTACAAGCCTTCAATTGTCTTATTCTTAGGAAATGTAAATTACATGTATTACTCTTTCTTTGTTCCCATACAAACTCACTAAATATGATCTGTAAGCTTTTACGGTATGAATGGCTTAATGGCCGACCATATTGATTTTTATCTGAATAAATACAGTGACTAAAAATATTGAGATTAAAGTTTCTTAAAGTGAAAACTTCAAACATTGTTGTACTCATAATTGTGTGTTTTAAAGAGAGCCCCCCCCCCCCCCCTATTCAATGCTCAATGGGGACAAAGTGAAATAAAGTATAGTGCACTGAAGGTTATCACAAACAAATAGACTAGGAATAATATAGAGTAATCAAAAAGTTTGGATTACTTTTGGACAGTCGAGAAAATAAATATTAGCTTTGTTAGGAGAGTGAGATAAAACCGGAAACTGGTTTTTTATATTACTAGTTCATGTGTTAATCCAATAACTCAGTGTCACTTTCTTTATCTTTCTCTTTCTTTTATAGTTCTTGAATAAAGGCAAGTTAAAAAAAAATCAGTATGTTACTCTCATTCAACCCTTGTCAGAACATTGATAGAGCATAGTTGTTTGGTTGGAAATGAACCAGATAAATATGCACATGTATCGGCTCTTAGCGAGGAGAGAACTTTCTTGGACCTACTTGAAATGTTCCATGCTACATGAGTAGCTATGTTGGACACACCTTGAGCAAGCTTTGAAGTTAAGAAATAAGTAATTTGTTTATACCAGAAAGGCTACATCTGCGTTTTATGTAGTATGTCAGTACAGTGTACCTTCATAACAAAGGTGAATTGGAATGAGAACACAGAAAAAAATCAAAATGAAATCAATATTTTCGGGAGGCTCTGATTTATTATAATGAAAGGAAAGTTTGTCTTTCATAAAAGAGTTAATTTTATGATTGAAAGGTTTATTCAACTTCAGAGATCCATGACTGGAAAGTGTATTCCACTCTTAGAGGTGCATGGTTGGAAGGTGCATTTCACTTGATGTCCATGATTGGAAGGTGTCTTTCACGCCGATGTCCATGACTGGAGGGTTTATTTCACTCTAGAAGTCCATGATTGGAAAGTGTATTTCACGTTAGATGTCCTTGATTGGAAGGTGTATTTCACTTTAAAAGTCCATGATTGGAAGGTGTATTTCTTTTTAGAGGTCCACGATTGGAAGGTGTATTTCACGTTAGATGTCCTTGATTGGAAGGTGTATTTCACTTTAAAGGTCCATGATTGGAAGGTGTATTTCTTTTTAGAGGTCCACGATTGGATGGTGTATTCCCGGGGGGTCACTCACCACATATTGTGCTACCCACGCGCGTCCACATACTTAAAAATGGACCCTAAATGGCGTAAACACAGCGCAAACCTGGTCGAAAAATATACCCTAAATGGCGTTAACCCCGTATAAAAATGTTTTAAAAATACCCTAATTTAAAACAGCAGTTGAAGCTGAAAAAAAACACCCCCTTTTTTTTTTTAGGAAAACGGGGCTGAAAATAACCCTTTTTGACCCTTTTTGTGGACGCGCGTGCGTAGTACGTGATATGGTGAGTGACCATATCACGTTCACGTTGGATGTCCTTGATTGGAAGGTGTATTTCACGTTACCGTAAGGTCTCTTCCAGAGGCGCAACGGACGCGATCCCTTCAGAAGTGTTTTTCAAGAATATTCACTTGATTCCACTGGATTTAATTGTTCAATGACATTTATTATATAAATAGTCCTTTTGTGTTATCTGTTCTTGTGGAATCAAGTCAATGCCCTTCAAAATCACTTCAGAAGGAGTCGCGTCCCTTGCGCCTCTGGAAGAGACCTTACGGTAGAGGTCCACGATTGAAAGGTGCATTTCACGCTAGATGTCTATGATTGGAAGGTGTATTTCACGTTCTAAGGTCCTTGATTATTAGAAGGTGTATTTCACGTTCTAAGGTCCATGATTGGAAGGTGTATTCCAATTTAGAGGTCCATGATTGGAAGGTGTATTTCACGTTCTAAGGTCCATGATTGGAAGGTGTATTTCACGTTAGCGGTCCATGATTGGAAGGTGTATTTCACGTTAGCGGTCCATGATTGGAAGGTGTATTTCACTTTAGAGGTCCATGATTGGAAGGTGTATTTCACGTTGGCGGTCCATGATTGGAAGGTGTATTCCACTTTAGAGGTCCATGATTGGAAGGTGTATTTCACGTTCTAAGGTCCATGATTGGAAGGTGTATTTCACTTTAGAGGTCCTTGATTAGAAGGTGTATTTCACGTTAGCGGTCCATGATTGGAAGGTGTATTCCACTTTAAGAGGTCCATGATTGGAAGGTGTATTTCACGTTGGCGGTCCATGATTGGAAGGTGTATTTCACTTTAGAGGTCCATGATTGGAAGGTGTATTTCACGTTAGAGGTCCTTGATTAGAAGGTGTATTTCACGTTAGCGGTCCATGATTGGAAGGTGTATTTCACGTTCTAAGGTCCATGATTGGAAGGTGTATTTCACTTTAGAGGTCCATGATTGGAAGGTGTATTTCACGTTAGAGGTCCTTGATTAGAAGGTGTATTTCACGTTAGCGGTCCATGATTGGAAGGTGTATTTCACGTTCTAAGGTCCATGATTGGAAGGTGTATTTCACTTTAGAGGTCCACGATTGGAAGGTGTATTTCACGTTCTAAGGTCCATGATTGGAAGGTGTATTTCACTTTAAAGGTCCATGATTGGAAGGTGTATTTCACGTTCTAAGGTCCACGATTGGAAGGTGTATTTCACTTTAAGGTCCATGATTGGAAGGTGTATTTCACTTTAGAGGTCCATGATTGGAAGGTGTATTTCACGTTAGAGGTCCATGATTGGAAGGTGTATTTCACGTTAGCGGTCCATGATTGGAAGGTGTATTTCACGTTAGCGGTCCATGATTGGAAGGTGTATTTCACTTTAAAGGTCCATGATTGGAAGGTGTATTTCACTTTAAAGGTCCATGATTGGAAGGTGTATTTCACGTTAGCGGTCCATGATTGGAAGGTGTATTTCACTTTAGAGGTCCATGATTGGAAGGTGTATTTCACTTGAGAGGTCCATGATTTTGAAGTTGTATTTCATGTTAGATGTCCATGATTGTAAGATGTATTTTATTTCAGAGGACCATGATTGAAAAGTGTATTCTATTCATTTGCAGAACTCCATTATTTGAAGTAATATATTGTCCATTGGTTTTCTGTGTTACAAGGTCGGTTAAGCATATTTCATCATTCAAAATCCTTTAACTATATGCATTAATTATGGACAGAAATATTGATGATTTTTATAATTATGATAAAATGATTATACTGTTAATAACGGTGATGCATAAAAGAGAAAATTATATAGATTGTATGTGATGGTTGAGTTTTTTGTTTTCTAGACGTTTGCATGTCTTTGCATGTCGGGCACTGCTATTAATGTCCACAGTTGAGGGTTTGTACCAGAGATGTCCATCGTTGTCAGGTTTTTATACAGAGTCCACTATTGAAGGCTTGTACCAGTATGTGTGTGTGTGTGTGTGTGTGTGTGTGTGCGGGGGCTGTGTGTGTCTGTACATATTATATATTGATGTATGTTTGTATATATGTATGTATGTATTTATGTTTCGGTATGCATGGCACCTGTGTATGTATGTATATGAGAAGGACGGTAATGCTACTACTAATCGTAATGATAAACATGATGCTAGCAACAACAGGACGATAACAATCACATAGCTGACGAACACTTCCTATAATTAATATAAGCTCAAATAGTTTCAAAATTCATTACTTCACCAGAACCGTCGATAGCTCAGTTGGTAGAGCGGAGGACTGTAGAGAGAACCGACACACTGACATCCTTAGGTCGCTGGTTCAAATCCGGCTCGACGGAGGATTTTTGCATTTTGTCGCTATTCTTTTACAAAAGTAAATCAATCAGGGTTACTAGTGTTGAACTCTTTATAAAATATGATGATTACAATGCAAGTTTCAACTCTGCTCCCCCCCCCCCAAAAAAAAAAACATTACAATCAAAATCACCTCATCTCAAGGTTGAATAGATCGTTTTCGTTATGTATTCCAATTCTATTCACGTCGTTTAAACAATGTACTATGGTAACCCCGAAGCTTGTAGATGTTCGTCGAGTTGCAGCAATTGATACAGCCAGTCGACAGGCAGCAGAAAATACGCGTATTTTATTTTCAGCTCGGTAGTCATGATCTTCACTTGACCCCTCCAACCGCGGAAAAGGTCTTCTTTTAAAACTGCGATATCTCTGTGAATAAACCATACTTTCGTACACTTTCTTTTGCAACTACGTGTATATGTTGGACATCGAAATTTACGAAGTGTGAAAAAAAATAATTCAAACCGGGAGAAAATATTGCAAATTCAAGCAAAATATGTGGTTCAGATTAAAAAAATGAAAATAAACTCTATATTTCAATGTCAATCGCCTATGAGCCCCCAACACTTATAGATCACCTGAACTTCGTCATGTCCCACGCATTTTGGATTTGAACATGGTTGATATTTTGCTGGATCCTAACCCTTCTACAAGGAGGGGTTGAAAAATACTGGTATTTTCAAAAGGTGCAATTTAGACTCCGCTTCAGATGATCTACAAGTGTTGGGGGCTCATAAGCGATTGACATTGAAATATAGAGTTTATTTTCATTTTTTTTTTTGTAATTAGAACCACATAGTTTGCTCGAATTTGCAATATTTTCTGCCTGATTTATTGCATGTTTTTCACACTTGGTAAATTTCGATCTCCAACATACAGTTGCAAAAGAAAGTGTACGAAAATATGGTTTATTCATGGATATATCGTAGTTTGAAAAAGGAGACCTTTTCCGTGGTTCGAGAGGTCAACTGAAGGTCACGACTACCGAGCTGAAAATAAAATACGCGTGTTTTCTGCTACCTGCGGACTGGCTGTACTGCGAATATCGGTTGCGAATTCCGTATGATTTCTGAAAATTCGCGTCACTTTGAAGAAGAATATCACAAATGTTTTATATTTGAGCCCTAACAAAACTAAAATCAAAATCTCCGCTGTAGTACTGGCTTTTCAAAGCTGTAACTGGTGTTACCGTCCAATTTGTAGAAGGGTCAGGATCCAGCAAAGTCTGAGAGCTTACATATTAAAAACAAATTGAGGCCTGTTTTTTTGAAAGCAAATGGAATAAAAACTCCTTTGCGGATTTCGAAAAAAAAAAAAAACTTATTAAGAAAGATCCCTCTCTTAAAAAAAGTCATGATCAGTATGCTTACAGAAGACACAAGCAAATGATCTCGTGAGCATGTCGAATTCATTCATAATCTCGTGCACCAAAATCTGCACGTGAGATTTCGCGAGACGAGAAATTAAACGCTCACGTTTTGTATCATGAGCAAGCGCTGCCGGTAGACAGAATAAATTCAGAGGGCGTTTCATCCACTGAAATTGAACTTCGAAATACAGGGGCATGAAATAACGCACTACTACGCTGTCAGGTGAATGAACAGTTGTGAATACATTACGAAAATTGTTTATTCAGGATAATTCAGTCAGTTGTCAGAGTTGTGGGTATTCAACATTTTCAACTCACTCGTACAGGCTGATAGAAGATGATGTCTCGGCCATCGTCGTAGGAAGACCGCTTGGTTAACACTTTCCTTGATATAACACTGTTACTATGTTGTGGAATAGCCAATATCTCAGTTCGTAGCTCCCCATTCATTTTTTGTTTTGTTTTATTCAATTGTATTTCGGATTATATCTAAAACCAATCAAATGAGATTACAAAATTTTCAGGAAATTTGAAATAATCAAACATTTTATATGAAAAATAAAATAAAAAAATAGTTCTAACCGGCAT
Source organism: Arbacia lixula (assembly GCA_963669155.1). Lineage (NCBI taxonomy): Eukaryota > Metazoa > Echinodermata > Echinoidea > Arbacioida > Arbaciidae > Arbacia > Arbacia lixula. The sequence goes on from CAVLGW020000012.1 coordinate 69,364, forward strand.
TTAAAACAACACAGCTGATTATGAAATAGCTACTTACCTAGCGAACTAAAGAAGAATGCCACCAAAGAAAACAAAATCACAACGTCCATGATCTCCGTTTTTGTAAGACACACAGTACTGGCATTTACTGAATTCGTTGCAATAGGAAAGTCGGCTTTTAACAACAAATTATTCACTGTAAAAAGATCTGACTGAAAGTTTCCCCAACTTTCCTCGAGTATATAGGCAAAGCGATACAAGACTATAAAACAGCCATCGGAATTCAGATATCAAATTAAGCTCTGCTCCGATCAATAGTTGATAAAACACCCTGCTTATCTTGCATTCACCTTTTCTCTCAGAATTATGTAACAACACGCAAACCCACTTGTATTGCATCATAGTGTTAGGGTCCCCGAGTTCTCTTTATCCACTGTCTATAGTTATACCACATTCCTTCAAACTCCCCCTCTTTCTTCCACATGTATAACAAAGTCTCTATTGTAGCCTTGCTCCCCCACAGTCCTAGTTCTGCTCTTATATTGTTAAGCCCTTTCTCTTTCTCTCTCTCTCCTCCTTTCTCTCTCCCTCTCTTTCTCTTCCTGCGTTCACCCGTAACCCTCTGTGCGTTGCATCATTTTAGCTTCGCCTGGTCAAAGTACTCCAATGAAAGGGTCTCATTTGTGCCATGAGTTTTAAACTCCTAACAATGAACCTGACCGTGGTATTGTTTGTGAGGAGGATTTCATCGATTTTCTCCTTTCCCTCATAATTTCTATCCCCAACTCCCATACCCTCTCACAATTTATGTCTCCAACTCTCATACCCCCACCCCCCCCCCCCCCCCCTCCTCATAACATATCCCCAACTCTCATCCTCCCTCACAATTTCTATTTCCAACTCTGGATCCCCTCATGTTTTATATATCAAACTCGATCGTATATACCACTTTGTAATTTATATCTCCAACACTCATACCCCCTCATGATTTCGATCTCCAGCTCTTACACACCCCTTATAATTTATATCTCCAACTCTCACCCCCACCCCCCCCCCCCCTCTTATCTCCAGCTCTCACACACCCCTTATAATTTATATCTCCAACTCCCACCCCCTTATCTCCAGCGCTTATACCCCCCTCCCACTCATAATTTATATCTCCGACTCTTATACCCCCTTGCAATTTCTATCTCCAATTCTACTATTCTAATATAATGGTACTATCTTACATCCATTTGCGTACAGTACCGATGGTTACTTTGATTTCCTTGAACCAATACAGTATTATTTTTTGGTGAAGAAGAATTTCATAATCATGATAATTCAATCAATAGTGTTGAAGCGGGGTTGACTCGTTCTGTAGGGGTGTGGGGAGAGTGATTTTTTGTATATGATATGTAAGTCTACTGCTCATGGCATGTCGAACGCATGCTATCAAGCCCACGCAAAACAACATACCGTACACAGAGCCGTCACTAGCTTTTTTCAATGGGGGTGCGTTCGGTGGAATTTTAGGGACATACAATTTACCGATTCCAATGTGTGGCAGTGCTGCTGGTGGTATAACCATTATCGCATTGAAATATCATGTTTCCTGTTTTCATGGTTTTAGACTTTCTTTCCCTCCTCTACTTTCCATTTTGTTCTGAATAGTCCGAAAATCCTCTTTATCTCATTCCTTTTCTCCCTCTTTTTTTTTTAACCTTTCCTTCTTCTATTTCCTTTCTGTTTGTCTTCTCTTTCCTTCCTCTCTTCCTTTCTCTTTCTCTTCCCCCCTCTCTCTCTCTCTCTCTCTCTCTTCCCCTCTCTCTCTTTCTATTTCTATCACCTTTTGATTTCTGTCCTCCCATATGGCATTTAAGCATGCTACAGTATACAAATAATGCACGGTTGTGAGTGCGTTGGGGATGTGCAGCGCAGGGTATGATGGAGTTTACCGTGCGCTGCACCGCCTCGACGTCACGAACGGTAAAACTGTGCATGATTTGTTTTATAACTGTATACGACAGGTCGAAATTTAAAGGTTATTACACGTTTTTGTAGGTCTACCGGTACCTTGAAGAACACCACCAACAACAGAAAAGCACTGGTTTGCGACTCTCCAACATGAGCGGTGTAACACTAGAAGTCCTAAATTTTGATGTGAACACATTTACAATTTATTTAGACTTGACATGCCATCATAACATTTTGAAGTGTTTCCATTGGTTAACTTTTCAATATCTTGGTACGAGAGAAGCTGGAATTGGGGATCGTCCGTGAAGGCAGCCATTTTTTCCACGTACGCTCAATGATCAAGCGCAAAGTCTGCCAGCTTGCGCGCATACACCGCGCGCCGGATCAATCGGCCCAAAGCTCTAGCAACCTAGCTTGCATAGAGTTTGTACACAAACGGGAAATGCTGCGCAAAAATTGCACAGTGCTGCACAAGAAGTGCATAGCGCTGCACAAGAAATGCACGGCTGCAATAATTAGTAGAATTAATGCATAATCACATGACTCGCATACGGGATTCCTATTGGTCACATTCTTCAACCTGTCTTATAACATGTATAATATAGTATATGGTCGTTCTACGTCAACACAGGTGTAGTCAAAAATAACACAACCAAATAATTAAAATGTGCAATTTTAAAATTTTCAATCTGGATTTTTTTTAACTCTCTATCTATCCACTTAGTTATTTCAATCTTCTGATTTTTCATGTTCACATTAAAGGGTGCAAATCTGAGATTTCAAAAGTTTTGTCTGTAGTAATTTCATAAAGCCACACAATTTATAGATATTGTGGCATATGAGTGACCTCATTGGGTGCTACGGTACCTCGGGTAGCATAAACATCTTTAATTATAACTCCGTTCAATTTTGGTGGGCACATAAGTACCCTAAATTGCACTCTTTTGTGTACACAAAGTAATTTTTGCCCTTTTTTGTATAGCCCTGTATTATTTTTTAGATGTTGGTGGTTGCTTTTGTTATGTTCAGTGCAAAATATTATGTTTTTAGTGTGAGTGCTTCTCCATTTTTTGAGAACGAGTTGCCGCAATTTGTTGTTTCGGAGGCTTCATTTTCCGTTAACAATAGCTAACAGACTTAGTATTCCGAGCTGTGGATCTTGAATGTTATTAACAATTTCCTTGGTTATTTATGTAATACTTGAAATATACACTTTCAAATAATAACCACATTTCTTTCATCATAGATCTATTTACAATTCTTTGAAAGCTAAACTCAGGAGTGTGGATTTTTTGTTTTAAACTTCGAAGACTGCTCACACAAATATAAACGGAGAAACTTACCCAATCAATATCTCACAATATAGTATATGGACATCTAGTTCACCTGCCAATAAATAGCAGAAATATTCCTTGCAATTTGAAAAAAAGGGATTTGAATTTCAGTTGGATTCTAAACAAACGCTGTGCGCAGTAGTTTTAACATTAAATTTCAATTGTTGGGTTGTTTGTCAAAAAAGACTCGCATCATCGCTACCCACACGGGGTTGGACCCCTTAACCCTTACACCACCAGGTTCTGAAAACCCCATTGACTTATTACACAGTTCACTATCACTGGCATTGAGAGGGATAATATACAACAAAACCCAGAAACACAAGCAAGCAATAATAACAGTATAAGGACAAAATGCTGATGAGCAATCTATAGAGTAACCTTTATTCTTGATGTTGTACTTTTTGATGTATGTACAGATGCACATGTAGAAATCAGATTTGCAATATCAAAGGGTTACTAAATCAGAAAAATAAGTTCCCACTAATCTATGTAAAATTATCCAATAAAAACGAATTTCACATTTCAAAGCCCCTCCCCCAGTGCCCCCCCCCCCCACCCCCGCTGAAAAAAAAATCGTATCTTCGCCACTACCGGGACCCATAGTAGTATCTTGATCTCACCACTATGTATATCTGGCACATTCCATTTAATACTTAGCGGGTTTAACGTGGCGTATACATTAAAGACAAAAACGTAAATACTAGCATAGAACTATGATCATTATAATCTTCACCACATTCACTGGCAACTTATGAGCTTTTGTTATGTTGTAGCTATGTATGTTAATGGATTTTGATAAAAACAATTTCCATTACAATTACAATTTCAACTCAATATCGTCCAATATTCTTGCCTTTCCATTTGAACTCAACTTCTTATCAGAATATCATGCGAGGGATGGTAATGGTGAAAACTACGGTACTCGAATCATGTTGAAGCGGTTCTGACGTCACAACGGATCCCGTCCTGGGCCCCGTAACATAAAGGTTTGCGATCAATCGCAAAATGACAATGGCCAATCAACATCATTGTTGCATGCGCTTTTTGTTCAAAAGTCTGACCAGTAACCAATCAGAACTTATCAGTAACTTACATATTCAAAGTACAAATATTTGTTGAACTGTCGGGTTGACAGGAGACAAACATGTTTTCAATAGTGGAATCATCAGAATATATATATATAAGATAAACACCACAGCTAAGAACAGCATTAGTCAGCACCACTGACCACCTGTCCACACCATTCAGCCCCAAACAACAGATTTGGTTCCCAATCACATTGTTCCTGGCCAAGCAGCGCAGACATGCAGCCAAAGAAGGCACACTGGCACTGCTTTGGTGAAATAGGCAACACCTTAAAGATGTTTTTTGTATATATATTTGAAATATTTTTGAAATAATTTATTCTGGAAATGTGAATGAATCGCTTGGTTTCAAAAAGATCAAGTCGTTGAAATCAAGCGGGATCCTTGGTAACAAGCAATAGACCACTTCACAATTACACCATGGTCGGAAAATCCACTGAATAAATACTACTAGACTGCTGACTGGGATTTTTTCATGAAGCTGTGTTAAATGACGGATTTACAACGTGCCCGGAACAACTATAGAAGCAGGCGCACATGGTGGAATGTTCTTTCAATAACTTCTCAGAGCTGAGTAGCTGTTGCCATAATTTGCATGATAATAAATTGAAATGTGGTCGACTATCTTCTGAATTCCCATTTTATTCTGCGAGTCGTGAAATTGACCAGAGGTCATTTTCTACCACCAATAATCTGCTCATGCGCAAATTCCAATTACGAGGTGACTTATTATTACGTGTTCTGTGATTTTTTTATCACCACAACCCCTTACTGTGAATACGCAGCATTTTAATTGGCACATGATAAACATTGCTTTAGGTGGATTTGCAGAATGGTGATTCGCCGTTAGTAGCGAGGTAGAAGGAGCCGGCTGCCATCGGGGTGAGGTCGGCGTCGATGCCCATCACCGGACAGCCCAGGGCGCCGCAGGAGTCGCACAAGCCCAGACGATACCTGGTATGGAGAAGGAACTACGCTTCATCACGTGATCAACTCTTGACCAATCATATAGCAACATTCTTAGCATGTGGAATATAAATATATATATATATATATATTGATTAATTGCTTTGTTGATTGATTCTATGTTTGATGAAGTATTTTATGTAATTTTTACCATCATAATACAATAAATTATACTCAAAGTACCCTGTCTTATAAAGAATTATGATTGAGACTTACGATTGAAATCAATCCCAACTCTATACATTAGAGATAGGGTATTTGACTTGCAATGAATTCAGATCAATCGTAACTCTTTATACGACGGTGCCCAGACATGTAATAATTATAATAATAATAATGATAGCGCAATTTTACAGTTAAGTCTCAATGCGCATAAAAGAGGAAAAGAGAAAGAAGTAGAACCTTTTTTAAGCAAAGATAAAGTGATTGAAATCTACAATTCACAAACAAACAAAAATGTCTTCAATTTGGCGCGAAATTTATCCTCAGTTTTAGATTCTCGAATAAAGTCTGGAAGTTTATTCCACAGCATAGGTGCGGCAAACTGGAAAGACCCCTGACCGTAAGTCTTGGTTTTAACGGAGTACTGCACTAAAAGGTACCTTGAATTTGAACGAAGGACCCGGGGTGATTTATACAAACTAATGAGTTATTGAATATAGTCAAGAGGATTTCCATATAAACATCTATATGAAATGACTAAAATCTTAAACATAATTTGCTTATTTACGGGCAACCAATGTAAGTTATGCAAAACAGGACTAATGGACTCACATCTTTTAGTATGTTATCAAGCGAGCAGCAGAATTTTGTATGTGTTGTACCTTACTTAATAATACATCAGGAAGACCAAATAAGATACTATTACAATTATCAATGTGACTTAAAATGGCTTACCTGTTCCAACTGGAGCATGGGTAGGAGGTGAAGCTACATTCCTTGTTGGTCAGACTCTCCAGGAATAGGTCAAGCACCCGGCCGTGACTGCAGATCGACACCGTGTCCACTCGACACCCCTCCTGGTCTTGACCACCATTAGGGTAGAAGTCCACGTGGCCAAACTGAGGACAATATCAAAAGGCTGAGAACATGAAGAAAGTTGGCTTTGACGGAATAAAATACAGCAGTAGGGAAAGATCATCATTATCTTTTTTTTTTGCATATTCTTCTGAAATTCTTCGTTCTCCCTTTTCTGTTTGTCCTTCTTCTTCTTCTTCTTCTTCTTCTTCTTCTTCTTCTTCTTCTTCTTCTTCTTCTTCTTCGTCGTCGTCGTCTTCGTCATCTTCTTTTTCTTCTTCTTTTCTACTTCTTCTTCTTCGTCATTTTCTTACAATTATTCTTTTTCTACTCCTTCTCATATTTCTTTTTTTTTCTTCTGCTCCCTTTTGTAATCACTAACACCGGTTAGTGATTAACCTCCTCAAACATCTCAAAATATTCACATTTTACACAATTCATTTCTATGAACGGTCAAGTGCGAATTTTGCAGCAATATCACAAAAAATTATTGCGTTCTGCTATGTATGTCACTCTTGTTATTTAATTGTTGTTAAGATTAAGCCAAGTCATCATGATTTTGAATGTGATGATGAACTCGTGAGCGTACCGGTGCTAGAGTGCCGTATCCCGCGGGCCTTCCATCGGTGTGGATGACATCGACGAAAAGGGCATCGCTCTTGTCGAGTCGGCATTCGGCGATGTCGGTATTTTGAAAGCCGGGACCAGCAGGGTCCAATGCTGGAGAAAGAACAAACACACTTACAACATGGTAGCACATAATGATAACGATAAGAATTATGCATCATTATGCATAATTATGAATGCTGTGTCATGGATACTAGTACACAGTTACCTTTCGGTAGGCCTCAATGCATACTGTAGACTGACATAGTAGCATAATAATAATGATGATAATACTGCACACATTTTGAAAACATTTCGTATTTGACTTCACGACTTCAAACTCTAATTCAGTTTCCCCTTAAAGCGCTTCAATTTAAATATAACAACTGCTCTCCAGTTATATTCTTTTACATTGTGACAAAGCTACGACTGGCTAGGTAGATTCGTCGCACTGCCAATTGTCACCCCCGAGTCGCACAACGAAATGAATCAAATGACACTGCATCTTTGGTATAATGCAAGTTCCTTTCGACCCCTTTTAGAGTATAATGGATGATCTCGACTTCATGGTGATGCTCGGCAGACTGTCTGTACACGAACCCTTCTCCGGACCAACTACCTTTTCTGCTGTGATTGTTTTTCATTTATACAACTGTGGGCACCTCCAAAATATCAATCATTAAATTCTTACTTTAAAGAGAAAGTGAAGATTCTCCGCTAGCAAAACAGCAATTTGAGAATCGGAATCCTACATCAAGAAAAAGTTAAGGAATGCCGACTGTAGAGCCAACACATCCTGTCCCCTCTGTCTCCTCTTGACTAGATATAACTTAAAGGAAATACAGTAAACACCACTTTCACCCAATCAACACGTGGGGTGGTATCACATGACCTGATGTTATCCCTTGTCTGGGAAAATACAATAGTTTATATAAGAAAGTATTTTTTTAGCCAATCAGCTCTGTGTCTGGACACAGTTATCTTACCTTATTGTTACATATTAATGTACTGACTGGTAGGGAGCCATAACATCCGCATGGTATCATCTGATATGTAGGTTGGTCAAAACATATTTTGACAAGTGGTCAAAACACCTGTGTCATGTCAAACCTGTACATTCAGAATGGGGCTTTTGCTCCTTGATCTTTACAATGTGGAATGGTTCCTACTAGCAACATAGGTGGAGTTCTCATGTAAAATCTAATCATTCTAATGAGACATGTTTGCATGTCACATACACGTTACTAGTATCCTTCAAACAATAGTGGTAGAGTCACCCCTTCTACGTGTATAAAGTTGTGGTAGAAAGCTGACGAAACAATGTAGGAATGAGTGTGAGCGACATGGGGATTGTAGGGGCAAAGCCATTACAGTCACTTATCTTACATGTCTTAATATGAAGTCGTGCTAGAATATGACTTTTTTCGGAGAGGGATGGGTTGAGACAATATTATTACCCTTTTCATGTTAGAGGTTGCGGAATAGAATTCGATTTATGATGGGCCTACGGTAAGCATACCTCACCAATTCGGGCTGTACACTCACCCGTTATCCGCCCAAGTCCCGGGATTTCTTGCCCGATGTAGCCCGCGACATGGCCTCCCAGACTGTACCCCATCACGTGGACGTCTGCGTAGAAAGCTCCCAACTCGATGTTGAGGAGGCGAAGGAGGATGGCAGTCTGGCGGGCGACCACTCGCGCGTTCTGCATGGCTCGAGGGTAGAGATCCACAGACCCTTCCTCCCAATCCATCAGGATGAAGTTAAAGTCATCCTGAGAAGGAAAATAAGATATGGTGTTATATAGTAAAACGTTGCAAAGATAAGAAGGATGGGAGAAGAAGGAGGACGCAGGGGAGAAGATAGTGGGAACAGAAAGAAGAAGAAAAGGAGGACGATGAGATGGAAGATGAGCAAGGTAAGAGGCATGTAGTAGAGTGGAGATAAGAAGAAGAAAAAGAAGAAGAAGAAGAAGAAGAAGAAGAAGAAGAAGAAGAAGAAGAAGGAGAAGAAGAAGAAGAAGAAGAAGAAGAAGAAGAAGAAGAAGAAGAAGAAAAAGAAGAACAAGAGGAAGGAGAAGAAGAAGAAATAGAAGAACAAGAGGAAGGAGAAGAAGAAGAAGAAATAGAAGAAGAAGAAGAAGAAGAAGAAGAAGAAGAAGAAGAAGGGACAGAAGAAGAGAGAAGAAGAAAAAAAGAAGAAGAAAAAAAAACGAAGAAGAAGAAGAAGAAGAAGAAGAAGAAGAAGAAGAAGGAGGAGGAGGAGGAGGAGGAGGAGAAGAAGGAGAAAGAGAGAATGAGAAACTCCATCAACCTACCCTATCGAGGAATGCATCCTTAATCTGGTGGTAAATCTCGTCAGTATAGTCCCCGAGAAAGCCATGAGTCAACACTTTCGTCTTCTTCATTGGATCAAAGAACGAGCTCCGGACATTCTCGGCATCGTTGTGGAAGAGCTCGTAAGGCACATATGGATTTCGACGGGTGTACAGGTAGAAATGCAGGTCGATGGCCTCGGGTGTTTGCGGCGGAAATCGGTACTTGTGACACTCCAATTCGTCGGTGAAGCACCCGAGATCTCCGTAGCAAATCTCCTCGGCTTGAGCTGGTGACAGACAAAGATAGATAGATAGATAGATAGAGAGAGAGAGAGAGAGAGAGAGAGAGAGAGAGAGAGAGATTTTTTTTGTATTAAGAAGTTTTTATTTGTCAACAACTTCAATTCATACATGTGATATACAAAATAAAATACATACGGCAATACAATATATCCTTACAATTTAATATATGAATACATTGTAAACTCATATAGTTAACACTTTACATTTTCTCTTTTTTCCTTTAGTGTTACAATAACCCTAATAAAACTCAACGTACTCAATTTTTTTGTAGTGTCAAAATATTCATAACATGACAAATTTTCCAAATACACAAAGCCAATCATTAATACAACCTAGTCGAATTGAAGCCATTAACAAGGATTTTCCATAACCCCCCCCCCCCCCTCCCCACCTTGGCCTCATTCCTCAAATATTTCATATCCTCTAACAACAACAACAGCATCTGGCCCTGAACCCTACACCTCCCCATAACCCCTCCCCCTCCCATGCCCTTCGTCGTCACAACCTTCCCGTTCTACTCGTGTGGGGGCGGAAAGAACGTTTTCTTTCCTTCTCTGAATGGTAAGAATGAAACAAAAATATATATATATATACATATATATATTAATGAAAAATACTCTCATACCTCAAATAGTTTATTCATTATCGTTATTATACACACATGTTATTTATTTCATTTATTCATTTTCACTTCATTTTTTTTTTATTATCATTATTTTATTATTATTATTATTATTATTATTATTATTATTTTTTTTTTTGCACATCTAGCTCTCCCTAAACTCCTCCCAACATTCCCATTTTCTTAAGTGAAGGGGGTATTTATTTCTATTTAATGCCAATTTTCTTTCTTCAAATTCATCTTCTTTGAATTTACGTTTAATCTTATTCAAAACTATTTCTGATTTTTTTTCTCTACCACTGAAAACTAAATACTTCACAAGGATTATTAAGTGATTAACCAATTTTTCTTTTCCTTGATCTGCTAATTTTATCCCCCAAAATATGTCTTCCCAAGTAAGATTGGTGAAAGAAACAAAGTCAAAAATATTCTCGCAGTCTCTCCATATTAATTTTGCTTTTCCGCATTGAAAAAATAAATGACGATAAGTCTCTTCTTCTCTTTTACAGTAGCTACACAGATTAGAATCAACTTTCCCAAATAAATACAAATGCTGATTTGTATAAATGATTCCGTGTATTAATTTAAATTGGAACTCTCTAAGTCGGCTGTTTAATGTACATTGCCTGGGTCTTTTAAAAATATTTTCTATGTCTTTATCTGAAAGACGGTAGTTACACTTTAGTCTTGTGAATACTCCAGGTGTTATTGCTTTCTGGTTAAGAAATGTTGTGTAAATTTTTTTTGATGCAATGTTATTTATTGCTACAACGTTTTTCCCTAATAAAAAAACTATGTCAGGATCATCAGGAATTGTGTCTCTATCTGTTCTCATATTTCTCTTCCAGCTGACCGGAAGTGTATCATAGATCTTCCCAATCAATTCAACGTCATTGGATTCTAATCCTCGTCGTTGAAAGTATCCAAGGGATCTTAATTTTCCGTCACTATCCATTATGTGGTTCAATCTATATACTTTTTTGTCAAAAAGCTTTCTGTCAAATATACACTTTCCGTCAACTCGTATGAATTTATTATTAAACATTATTTCATTTCCTTTATAAGGTTCATAATTCTGCTGGAAATTCCTCGTTTCTATCCACACTTCCAGAAGATCTGTATAGAATTTTGGCAATGTTAAATTCAAAAGGCCAAGTAAATAGTCACAAGAAAAAATGAAACTTCCGCCTACATGTTGTGTAGCGTGATTAAAATATAACTTCCATTTCATTTCGTTATTTTCCAAAAGTTTTTTGACCCACATAACTCTCTGTGCTTTTATTATCAGTTCAAAATTCATCATTTTCAGACCTCCCAAATGGTAATCCAGATACATCGTATTTTTATTAATTTTATTTCTTCCACCCCACAGGAACTCAAAAGTTATCTTTTCTAACTCCTCATAAACCCATTTTGGAACTGGCATGAGGGATGCTGTGTATATGAATTTTGAATATATAAATAATTTTAGTAACTGTATTTTACCCATCAATGTCAAATCCCTCTGTTTCCACCAATCTAAAAGTTTTTTTGTTTTACTTAATATTTCTTTATAATTCAAATTTTCTTTTACTTCATTGTTCGAAGAAAAAAACACCCCTAATATCTTAACAAAATCCACTCTCTGGCCAAAGGGTATTTCATAAGATTTTCCTTGTAAAGCCCCAATCAACAGAACATTTGTTTTATCTTTATTAACACCAAATCCTGAAATATTTCCAAAATTCTCTAATAAACATTTGACTTTTCTTATTGAATCTTCATCTTGAACAAAAAGGGTCATATCATCTGCATACATGACTTGTTTTATTTCCTCCTTTCCAAACAAAATACCTTTAACTTCCCTATTGTATCTTATATTATGTGTCAGTATTTCTAAACATAAAATAAACAGGTATGGGGAGAGGGGATCCCCCTGCCTTACGCCTCTGCGTACCTCAAAATATCCCGTTGACATTCCTCCATTAAAAATACAACTTAATGAGTTTTTGTACAAAGTTTCCACCCATCTGCAAAACTGTGGACCGAAGTTATAAAAATTTAATATTTTATTAAGAAAATCGTGGGACACCGAATCAAAAGCCTTTTGGAAGTCAATTGCTATCATATACCCTGGTAAGTCATATTGTGTGGCATGGAATATTACGTCATCTATTATTCGGATTGCTTCTCCAATAGTTCTCCCGTTCATAAAACCTATTTGATCTACTGAAATAATGTCTTCTAAAACATCTTTTAATCTTGTTGCCAAGACTTTAGATAGAATTTTATAATCAATATTTAATAATGATATTGGCCTGTAATTCTTAAGTAAGTGAGGGTCCTTCCCATCTTTGGCAATCAGAATGACCACAGCTTGTTTTTGTGATGCAGTTAGTTCTCCCGTTTCAAAAGCCTCGTTAAAGGCCCCTAGTAATGTATCTTTTATTTCTGTCCAGAATGTAGTAAAAAATTCTACGGTCAGTCCGTCATTCCCTGGTGATTTATTTTGTTTCATTCCTTGAAGGACTGCAAAACATTCTCCTTCATAAACTTTTCCTTCACAATTTGTTTTGCTTTCATTTGACAATGACGGTAAGTTTTTGAAAAAATCTATATCTGATACACTATCTTCTAAAACCTCCTTGGAATACAATTTTGAATAAAAGGATTTAATCATCTTGAGAATTTCTGTTTCTTTATCTATTATATACCCATCCGGATTGACCAAAGTCTTTATAATACACTTTTTCTTATTTGCATGTAACAGTTGACTAAAATATCTAGTATCCTTTTCTCCACTTTCGTACCAAGTTGCCCTGGATCGTATTTTTATTCCTTCATTTATATAATTAAAAGTAGCTGCTAGATCTTCTTTTTTCTTTTTCAATTTTTCAAATATTTCTTCATTGCTTACTTCTGAAAGATTAAGTTCTAAAATCTCGATTTCTTTTTCAAGATTTTCTCTTTTCTTTCTTCTTTCTACAGCTAAGTTCTTTGAAAAGGCCTGTGTAAAATGTCTTATCTTCATTTTGATGTAGTCCCAGAGAACTCTTTTATCTTTGATGTCTGTTTTCAAATTATTTTTTAGACGAATTATTTCCTTTTTCATTTGCTTAACATACTCTACGTTTGTGCAAAGACTATTATTGAATTTCCAATAAGATCCCTTTTTACTTTTTTCTGCATCAGTTCCAGTATCATAAAGAGACAAAAATATTGCTGAATGATCGGGAGCTAAAGAGGATATTATGTCACACTTTGTAACCAAACCTTGTATATTTTCAGACATAAGCCAATAGTCTAAACGACTTTGCATAAATGGATTTTGTTTGGTATATGTGTACTGTTTTTTCAGTCGATTTCTTTCTCTCCATATATCTATTAAATGTAGCTCTTCCATAACCAAACTGACTTCTTTACTAAATCTATTACTAGTTAGGTGGTCTGTCGCCAACGACAGATCACCTCTTAATTTCGTTAGAATTTTCTTTCTTTATTAGGTGGTCTGCCATGCCATGGCAGATCACCTCTTGTGTTTGTCCGATTTTTCTTTCTTTATTATTAGGTGGTCTGCCATGCAGATCACCTCTTGTGTTTGTCCGAATTTTCTTTCTTTATTTCTTTATTTCTTTATTTATTAGGTGGTCTGTCGTGCACCGACAGATCACCTTCTAATTTCGTCCGAATTTTCTTTATTCTTTATTTTTATTCCATGCCCCCCACTTTTTTGTGGCATGTATATCTCAACAATGCATGAGCCATTTTTCATCAAATCTTCATCATGCATGGGTATATACGTGAACATGTTCCAGCAACATTTTCAAGGTCATGACGTCATCGTGACGTCATCTACGAGCAATTTAATGAAAATCGATTATTGGATATATCTCTTGAACCAATCATTTATATGTAATGAAATTTGACATGTATGAAATTAATAAAAAGCAAATTAATCTTAATAAATAAAAACGCGCGCGTACGCGTACGTTAGTGCAAAAACGCGCACACAAAATTTTAAAATGCTCTAAATCAACTCAAAATTGTTTTACATATGTTTCAGGCCATTTTAAGCATTTCAAAAATTTCTGCGCGTGCGCGCGCGTTCGCGCGTTTTTCCGTGCGTAACGCGTACGCAGCCTCAAAATTCCGTTTTTTTACTTGTTTCATGTTTCTAATACTACAAGCATGACACCCTGCAATTTTGAGCCATTTCCATGCAATAACAAGGCCGTGCGGGTACGTCAAAGTTGAAAGTCTGCGAGTGCGTCAATACGCTTTTGTGTGCAAATATTGCAAAAAACATGACTGTCTTCAATCGGCCATAGCTCTTCAGAATGGCCGGTGACCCCCAATTTTCTTTTTAAATGTGGAAAGAATATGAAATGTAGATGTGATTTCATGTGTCATTTTACGGGTAAGTACATCGTGACGTCATCATATTGCCATATAAATCGAAAAGATGAATTTTCAATTATGACGTCATGAACTTTTTTACCCGCTTTTGCATATCTCAGTAATCCTTTGTCAATTTTCTCTCAAAATTCACTATGTTGTAGCTGAGACCTTCAACTATAGATAACTTTTATTCATTTGTCAATTTGATGATGTCTTCATGGAGTAAATTACATTATACGCATTGGTGTCATAAACGGACGCATGTACGTGTTATGTCAATGGAAGGAGTATTTATGAAATGACATGACGACCTACTAGGAGCTATATCTCGCTGATGTTTGAATCTGTTACTCTGAAATTTTAGTATGTTGTAGCTCAGTCTACTAGCTTTCGGAATCGTCTGCTCCACTTTTTAATCAGATGTCGGGATCATGGTGAAAATTCAGCTTTAATATCGATTTCTTAATCATTCTAGCCACTGCTGGCGGGCATTACGTGAAAAGTCAATGCGAAGATTTGTGGCTCAATGGGTAAGGCGATGTTTTATGAACGTGCATTTACCAGCCCATGTCAGTGCATGAATTTGCCAATGCAGACCACCTTATACTTGTCCACAAGTATGTCTCGTTATTATTAGGTGGTCTGCCATGCCATGGCAGATCACCTCTTGTTTTTGTCCGAATTTTCTTTCTTTATTATTAGGTGGTCTGTCGCCAACGACAGATCACCTCTTAATTTCGTTAGAATTTTCTTTCTTTATTATTTATTTATTTATTTTTATTCCAAATTTTTGTGACATGGATATCTCAACAATGCATTGGCCATATTTCATGAAATGTTCATCATGTATGGACATATATGTGAACATGTTACAGCAACATTTTCAAGGTCATGACGTCATCGTGACGTCATCTACGAGCAGTTTAATGAAAAACTATTACCTCATGTAGCTCTAGAACTGGTCATCTCTGTGTAATGAAATTTGACATGCATATAATTAATGAGTAGCTAATTAATTTCATTGAAAAAAAACGCGCGCGTACGCGTACGTTAGTGCAAAAACGCGCGCGCAAAATTTTAAAATGCTCCAAATCAACTCAAAATTGTTTTGCATATGTTTCAGGACATTTCTAGCATTTCAAAAATTTCCGCGCGTGCGCGCGCGTTCGCGCGTTTTTTCGTGCGTAACGCGAACAAAACGTCAAAATTCTGTTTTTTTTACTGGATTCATGTTACTGACACTACATACAACACATCCTGTCATTTTGAGCCATTTCCATGCAATAACAAGGTCGTGCGGGTGCGTCAAAGTTCAAAGTCTGCGCGTGCGTCAATACGTTTTTGTGTGCAAATATTGCAAAAAACATGACTACCTTCAATCGGCCATAGCTCTTCAGAATGGCCGGTGACCCCCAATTTTTTTTCAATATTCTGAAAGAGTGGGAAATGTAGATGTGATTTAATGTTCGATTTACCTTTTAAATTTATTTTGATGTCATCATATTGCCATATGAATCGAAAAAATGATTTTTCATGTATGACGTCATGAACCTTTTTACCCGCTTTTGTGTATCTCAGTAATTCATGGTCAATTTTCTCCCAAATTTCAGTATGTTGTAGCTGAGACCTCGCTCCATAGTAGGAGTTGCCTTCATTCTTCATTTTGATGACGTCTTCACGGTGTAAATTTCATTATACGCATGAATGTCAAAATCGCACTTCCGTGTTATGTCAATGGAAGTGGTATTTATGAAATGACATGACGAGCTTCTAGGAGATGTATCTCACTAATATGTCAAGCTTTCACTCTGAAATTTCAGTATGTTGTAGCTGAGTCTACGAGCTTTCCGGAACGTTGTCTCCATTTTTGAATCAGATGTCGGGATCATGGTGAAATTTCAGCTTGAATATCGATTTCTTAATCATTCTAGCCCCTGCTGGGCATTACGTGTTAAGTGAATGGGAAGATTTGTGGCTCAATAGGTAAGGCGCCGTTTTAAGATCTCGAGGCCCCCGGTTCGATTCCTGGCGTGGGTAGGGTCAACTTTTGCATTCCTTTTGCAATGTTTATTTTGCCATCTTCTTCTGTTCTATGCCTCACTTTGTCATTCTCTTTGAGATTTTCTTTCCAATTCTTTTTTCTCTCACCCCATTCTCTTACATGACTATTAATCACGTTAGCATAAACATGTTACCATTTAGGAAATTCTCTGAAATTTTAGTATAATAGGTGCCCTATGAGCTTTCTTGAGCGCTGTCTCACATTGCTTATGGATAGTTGGTGTCACGAATGAAGGTCTATAGTTCACCGTGCATTTTCCAGCCCATGTCTGTGCATGAATTTGCCAATGCAGACCACCTGATACTTGTCCACAAGTATGTCTCGTTTATTAGGTGGTCTGCCATGCAGATCACCTTTTGTTTTCGTCCGAATTTTCTTTCTTTATTAGGTGGTCTGCCATGCCATGGCAGATCACCTTTTAATTTCGTCAGAATCTTCTATCTTCTTTTTATTTTTATTCCATACCCCCCACTTTTTTGTGGCATGTATATCTCAACAATGCATGAACCATGTTTTATCAAATTTTCATCATGTATAGGCATATATGTGAACATGTGTCCGCAACAATTTCAAGGTCATTACATAATCGTGACGTCATCTACAAGCAATTTAATGAAAAACGATTATTAGAAATATCTCTTGAACCAATCATTGATATGTAATGAAATTTGACATACATGAAATTAATGATAAGCCAATTAATTTAAAAAAACAAAAACGCGCGCGTACGCGTACGTTAGTGCATTAATGCGCGCGCAAAATTTTAAAATGCTCAAAATCAACTCAAAATTGTTTTGCATATGTTTCAGGCCATTTCTAGCATTTAAAAAATTTCCGCGCGTGCGCGCGCGTTCGCGCGTTTTTTCCTGCGTAACGCGTACGCAGCCTCAAAATTCCATTTTTCTGCTGGATTCATGTTACTGACACTACATACAACACATCCTGTCATTTTGAGCCATTTCCATGCAATAGCAAGGTCGTGCGGGTGCGTCAAAGTTCAAAGTCTGCGCGTGCGTCAATACGTTTTTGTGTGCAAATATTGCAAAAAACATGACTACCTTCAATCGGCCATAGCTCTTTAGAATGGCCGGTGACCCCCAATTTTTTTTTAATATTTAGAAAGAGTATAAAATGTAGATGTCATTTCATGTGTCACTTTACCGGTAAATACATGGTGACGTCATCATATTGGCATATGAATCGAAAAAATGAATTTTCAATTATGACGTCATGAGTTTTTTTCCCCGCTTTTGCATATCTCAGTAATGCTTGGTCAATTTTATCCCAAATTTCACTATGATGTAGCCGAGACCTTCTTCTATAGAAGAGTAAATTTTATTTGTCATTTTGTTGATGTCCTCATGGTGTAAATTTCATTATTCGCATTAGTGTCATAAACGGACGCATGAATGTATTATGTCAATGGAAGGTGTGATCATTTTGTCAAGTCTCTGAAATGTTAGTATATTGTATGTGGATTGATGAGTTTTCTTGAGCGTTGCCTCTGATTTCTAATAAATAGATGGTGTCACCATGGAAAGACGATGGTATCGCCCTGCATTTACTATACCATGTTTGTGCACAAATTTGCCAATGCAGACCACCTTATACTTGTCCACAAGTATGTCTCGTTATTATTTATTTATTTATTTTTATTCCAAATTTTTGTGGCATGGATATCTCAACAATGCATAAGCCATTTTTCATTAAATCTACATCATGGATGGGTATATACGTGAACATGTTCCAGCAACATTTTCAAGGTCATGACGTCATCGTGACGTCATGCACGAGCAATTTAATGAAAATCTATTATTTCATGTAGCTCTAGAACTAGTCATCTCTGTGTAATGAAATTTGGCATGCATATAATTAATGAGTAGCCAATTAATTTCATTGAAAAAAAACGCGCGCGTACGCGTACGTTAGTGCAAAAACGTGCGCGCAAAATTTTAAAATGCTCTAAATCAACTCAAAATTGTTTTGCATATGTTTCAGGCCATTTCTAGCATTTCAAAAATTTCCGCGCGTACGCGCGCGTTCGCGCGTTTTTTCGTGCGTAACGCGAATCAAACGTCAAAATTCCGTTTTTTTACTGGATTCATGTTACTGACACTACATACAACACATCCTGTCATTTTGAGCCATTTCCATGCAATAACAAGGTCGTGCGGGTGCGTCAAAGTTCATAGTCTGCGCGTGCGTCAATACGTTTTTGTGTGCAAATATAGTAAAAAAAACATGACTACCTTCATTCGGCCATAGCTCTTCAGAATGGCTGGTGACCCCCAATTTTTTTTCAATATTCTGAAAGAGTGGGAAATGTAGATGTCATTTAATGTTCGATTTACCTTTTAAATTTATGTTGATATCATCATATTGCCATATGAATCGAAAAAATGATTTTTCATGTATGACGTCATGAACTTTTTTACCCGCTTTTGTGTATCTCAGTAATCCATGGTCAATTTTCTCCCAAATTTCAGTATGTTGTAGCTGAGACCTCGCTCCATAGTAGAAGTTGCCTTCATTTGTCATTTCGATGACGTCTTCATGGTGTAAATTTTATTATACGCATGAATGTCAAAATCGCACTTCCGTGTTATGTCAATGGAAGTGGTATTTATGAAATGACATGACGAGCTTCTAGAAGATGTATCTCACTAATATGTCAAGCTTTCACTCTGAAATTTCAATATGTTGTAGCTGAGTCTACGAGCTTTCCGGAACGTCGTCTCCATTTTTTAATCAGATGTCGGGATCATGGTGAAATTTCAGCTTGAATATTGATTTCTTAATCATTCTAGCCCCTGCTGGGCATTACGTGTTAAGTGAATGGGAAGATTTGTGGCTCAATAGGTAAGGCGCCGTTTTAAGATCTCGAGGCCCCCGGTTCGATTCCTGGCGTGGGTAGGGTCAACTTTTGCATTCCTTTTGCAATGTTTATTTTGCCATCTTCTTCTGTTCTATCCCTCACTTTGTCATTCTCTTTGAGATTTTCTTTCCAATTCTTTTTTCTCTCGCCCCATTCTCTTACATGACTATTAATCACGTTAGCATAAACATGTTACCATTTAGGAAATTCTCTGAAATGTTAGTATAATAGGTGCCCTATGAGCTTTCTTGAGCGATGTCTCACATTGCTTATGGATAGATGGTGTCACGAATGAAGGTCTATATAGTTCACCGTGCATTTTCCAGCCCATGTCTGTGCATGAATTTGCCAATGCAGACCACCTGATACTTGTCCACAAGTATGTCTCGTTATTTATTTATTTTTATTCCAAATTTTTGTGACATGGATATCTCAACAATGCATAGGCCATATTTCATGAAATGTTCATCATGTATGGACATATATGTGAACATGTTACAGCAACATTTTCAAGGTCATGACGTCATCGTGACGTCATCTACGAGCAGTTTAATGAAAAACTATTACCTCATGTAGCTCTAGAACTGGTCATCTCTGTGTAATGAAATTTGACATGCATATAATTAATGAGTAGCTAATTAATTTCATTGAAAAAAAACGCGCGCGTACGCGTACGTTAGTGCAAAAACGCGCGCGCAAAATTTTTAAATGCTCCAAATCAACTCAAAATTGTTTTGCATATGTTTCAGGCCATTTCTAGCATTTCAAAAATTTCCGCGCGTGCGCGCGCGTTCGCGCGTTTTTTCGTGCGTAACGCGAACAAAACGTCAAAATTCTGTTTTTTTACTGGATTCATGTTACTGACACTACATACAACACATCCTGTCATTTTGAGCCATTTCCATGCAATAACAAGGTCGTGCGGGTGCGTCAAAGTTCAAAGTCTGCGCGTGCGTCAATACGTTTTTGTGTGCAAATATTGCAAAAAACATGACTACCTTCAATCGGCCATAGCTCTTCAGAATGGCCGGTGACCCCCAATTTTTTTTCAATATTCTGAAAGAGTGGGAAATGTAGATGTGATTTAATGTTCCATTTACCTTTTAAATTTATGTTGATGTCATCATATTGCCATATGAATCGAAAAAATGATTTTTCATGTATGACGTCATGAACTTTTTTACCCGCTTTTGTGTATCTCAGTAATTCATGGTCAATTTTCTCCCAAATTTCAGTATGTTGTAGCTGAGACCTCGCTCCATAGTAGGAGTTGCCTTCATTTTTCATTTTGATGACGTCTTCACGGTGTAAATTTCATTATACGCATGAATGTCAAAATCGCACTTCCGTGTTATGTCAATGGAAGTGGTATTTATGAAATGACATGACGAGCTTCTAGGAGATGTATCTCACTAATATGTCAAGCTTTCACTCTGAAATTTCAGTATGTTGTAGCTGAGTCTACGAGCTTTCCGGAACGTTGTCTCCATTTTTTAATCAGATGTCGGGATCATGGTGAAATTTCAGCTTGAATATCGATTTCTTAATCATTCTAGCCCCTGCTGGGCATTACGTGTTAAGTGAATGGGAAGATTTGTGGCTCAATAGGTAAGGCGCCGTTTAAAGATCTCGAGGCCCCCGGTTCGATTCCTGGCGTGGGTAGGGTCAACTTTTGCATTCCTTTTGCAATGTTTATTTTGCCATCTTCTTCTGTTCTATGCCTCACTTTGTCATTCTCTTTGAGATTTTCTTTCCAATTCTTTTTCTCTCGCTCCATTCTCTTACATGACTATTAATCACGTTAGCATAAACATGTAACCATTTAGGAAAGTCTCTGAAATGTTAGTATAATAGGTGCCCTATGAGCTTTCTTGAGCGATGTCTCACATTGCTTATGGATAGATGGTGTCACGAATGAAGGTCTATAGTCCAGCTTATACTTGTCCACAAGTATGTCTCGTTTATTAGGTGGTCTGTCGCCAACGACAGATCACCTCTTAATTTCGTTAGAATTTTCTTTCTTTATTTATTATTTATTAGGTGGTCTGCCATGCCATGGCAGATCACCTCTTGTTTTTGTCCGAATTTTCTTTCTTTATTAGGTGGTCTGTCGCCAACGACAGATCACCTCTTAATTTCGTTAGAATTTTCTTTCTTTATTATTTATTTATTTATTTTTATTCCAAATTTTTGTGACATGGATATCTCAACAATGCATAGGCCATATTTCATGAAATGTTCATCATGTATGGACATATATGTGAACATGTTACAGCAACATTTTCAAGGTCATGACGTCATCGTGACGTCATCTACGAGCAGTTTAATGAAAAACTATTACCTCATGTAGCTCTAGAACTGGTCATCTCTGTGTAATGAAATTTGACATGCATATAATTAATGAGTAGCTAATTAATTTCATTGAAAAAAAACGCGCGCGTACGCGTACGTTAGTGCAAAAACGCGCGCGCAAAATTTTAAAATGCTCCAAATCAACTCAAAATTGTTTTGCATATGTTTCAGGCCATTTCTAGCATTTCAAAAATTTCCGCGCGTGCGCGCGCGTTCGCGCGTTTTTTCGTGCGTAACGCGAACAAAACGTCAAAATTCTGTTTTTTTACTGGATTCATGTTACTGACACTACATACAACACATCCTGTCATTTTGAGCCATTTCCATGCAATAACAAGGTCGTGCGGGTGCGTCAAAGTTCAAAGTCTGCGCGTGCGTCAATACGTTTTTGTGTGCAAATATTGCAAAAAACATGACTACCTTCAATCGGCCATAGCTCTTCAGAATGGCCGGTGACCCCCAATTTTTTTTCAATATTCTGAAAGAGTGGGAAATGTAGATGTGATTTAATGTTCCATTTACCTTTTAAATTTATGTTGATGTCATCATATTGCCATATGAATCGAAAAAATGATTTTTCATGTATGACGTCATGAACTTTTTTACCCGCTTTTGTGTATCTCAGTAATTCATGGTCAATTTTCTCCCAAATTTCAGTATGTTGTAGCTGAGACCTCGCTCCATAGTAGGAGTTGCCTTCATTTTTCATTTTGATGACGTCTTCACGGTGTAAATTTCATTATACGCATGAATGTCAAAATCGCACTTCCGTGTTATGTCAATGGAAGTGGTATTTATGAAATGACATGACGAGCTTCTAGGAGATGTATCTCACTAATATGTCAAGCTTTCACTCTGAAATTTCAGTATGTTGTAGCTGAGTCTACGAGCTTTCCGGAACGTTGTCTCTATTTTTTAATCAGATGTCGGGATCATGGTGAAATTTCAGCTTGAATATCGATTTCTTAATCATTCTAGCCCCTGCTGGGCATGACGTGTTAAGTGAATGGGAAGATTTGTGGCTCAATAGGTAAGGCGCCGTTTTAAGATCTCGAGGCCCCCGGTTCGATTCCTGGCGTGGGTAGGGTCAACTTTTGCATTCCTTTTGCAATGTTTATTTTGCCATCTTCTTCTGTTCTATGCCTCACTTTGTCATTCTCTTTGAGATTTTCTTTCCAATTCTTTTTTCTCTCACCCCATTCTCTTACATGACTATTAATCACGTTAGCATAAACATGTTACCATTTAGGAAATTCTCTGAAATTTTAGTATAATAGGTGCCCTATGAGCTTTCTTGAGCGCTGTCTCACATTGCTTATGGATAGTTGGTGTCACGAATGAAGGTCTATAGTTCACCGTGCATTTTCCAGCCCATGTCTGTGCATGAATTTGCCAATGCAGACCACCTGATACTTGTCCACAAGTATGTCTCGTTATTTATTTATTTTTATTCCAAATTTTTGTGACATGGATATCTCAACAATGCATAAGCCATATTTCATGAAATGTTCATCATGTATGGACATATATGTGAACATGTTACAGCAACATTTTCAAGGTCATGACGTCATCGTGACGTCATCTACGAGCAGTTTAATGAAAAACTATTACCTCATGTAGCTAGAGAACTGGTCATCTCTGTGTAATGAAATTTGACATGCATATAATTAATGAGTAGCTAATTAATTTCATTGAAAAAAAACGCGCGCGTACGCGTACGTTAGTGCAAAAACGCGCGCGCAAAATTTTAAAATGCTCCAAATCAACTCAAAATTGTTTTGCATATGTTTCAGGCCATTTCTAGCATTTCAAAAATTTCCGCGCGTGCGCGCGCGTTCGCGCGTTTTTTCGTGCGTAACGCGAACAAAACGTCAAAATTCTGTTTTTTTACTGGATTCATGTTACTGACATTACATACAACACATCCTGTCATTTTGAGCCATTTCCATGCAATTACAAGGTCGTGCGGGTGCGTCAAAGTTCAAAGTCTGCGCGTGCGTCAATACGTTTTTGTGTGCAAATATTGCAAAAAACATGACTACCTTCAATCGGCCATAGCTCTTCAGAATGGCCGGTGACCCCCAATTTTTTTTCAATATTCTGAAAGAGTGGGAAATGTAGATGTGATTTAATGTTCGATTTACCTTTTAAATTTATGTTGATGTCATCATATTGCCATATGAATCGAAAAAATGATTTTTCATGTATGACGTCATGAACTTTTTTACCCGCTTTTGTGTATCTCAGTAATTCATGGTCAATTTTCTCCCAAATTTCAGTATGTTGTAGCTGAGACCTCGCTCCATAGTAGGAGTTGCCTTCATTTTTCATTTTGATGACGTCTTCACGGTGTAAATTTCATTATACGCATGAATGTCAAAATCGCACTTCCGTGTTATGTCAATGGAAGTGGTATTTATGAAATGACATGACGAGCTTCTAGGAGATGTATCTCACTAATATGTCAAGCTTTCACTCTGAAATTTCAGTATGTTGTAGCTGAGTCTACGAGCTTTCCGGAACGTTGTCTCCATTTTTTAATCAGATGTCGGGATCATGGTGAAATTTCAGCTTGAATATCGATTTCTTAATCATTCTAGCCCCTGCTGGGCATTACGTGTTAAGCGAATGGGAAGATTTGTGGCTCAATAGGTAAGGCGCCGTTTTAAGATCTCGAGGCCCCCGGTTCGATTCCTGGCGTGGGTAGGGTCAACTTTTGCATTCCTTTTGCAATGTTTATTTTGCCATCTTCTTCTGTTCTATGCCTCACTTTGTCATTCTCTTTGAGATTTTCTTTCCAATTCTTTTTTCTCTCACCCCATTCTCTTACATGACTATTAATCACGTTAGCATAAACATGTTACCATTTAGGAAATTCTCTGAAATTTTAGTATAATAGGTGCCCTATGAGCTTTCTTGAGCGCTGTCTCACATTGCTTATGGATAGTTGGTGTCACGAATGAAGGTCTATAGTTCACCGTGCATTTTCCAGCCCATGTCTGTGCATGAATTTGCCAATGCAGACCACCTGATACTTGTCCACAAGTATGTCTCGTTATTATTTATTTTTATTCCTATTTTTTGTGACATGGATATCTCAACAATGCATGGACCATGTTTCATCAAATGTTCATCATGTATAGGTATATATGTGAACATGGTCCAGCAACATTTTCAAGGTCATTACGTAATCGTGACGTCATGTACGAGCAATTTAATGAAAATCTATTATTTCATGTAGCTCTAAAACCGTTCATCTCTGTGTAATGAAATTTGGCATGTATATAATTAATGACAAGACAATTAATTTCAATGAAAAAAAACGCGTGCGTACGCGTACGTTAGTGCAGTAACGCGCGCGTAAAATAAAAAAATGCTCCAAATCAACTAGAAATTGTTTTGCATATGTTTGAGGCCATTTCTAGCATTTTTCAAATTTCCGCGCGTACGCGCGCGCGCGCGCGTTTTTCCGTGCGTTTAGCAAACGCAACGTCGGAAAACCGTTTTTTTCACTGGATTCATGTTTTTGACACTGCAAACAACACATCCTGAAATTTTGAGCCATTTCCATGCAATAATAAGGTCGTACTGGTGCGTCAAAGTTCAAAGTCCGCGCGTGCGTCAATACGTTTTTGTGTGCAAATATTGCAAAAAACATGACCACCTTCAATCGGCCATAGCTCCTCAGAATGGCTGGTGACCCCCAATTTTTTTTTCATGTTTTGAAAGAGTGGGAACTGTAAATGCTATTTCATGTATCATTTGATCGTTAAATACATCGTAACGTCATCATATTGCCATATAAATCGAAAAAATCAATTTTCATGTATGACTTCATAAACTTTTTTACCCGTTCTTGCGTATTTCAGTAATCTTTGGCCAATTTTGTTTCAAATTTCAGTATGTGATAGCTGAGACATTGCTCTATGAGAAATTACCCCTAATATTTCAATAGGATTCCATCTTCATGGTACAAATTTGATTATAGACATTAATGTCAAAATCGATCGTATATACGTGTTATGTCAATGGAAGGGGTATTTATTAAATGACATGACGATCTTCTAGGAGCTGTATCTCGCTTATGTTCAATTCTGTTACTCTGAAATTTTAGTATGTTGTAGCTGAGTCTACTAGCTTTCGGGGACGTGATCTTTATTTTTTAATCAGATGTCGCGATCATGGCGAAATTTCATCTTGAATATCAATTTCTTAATCATTCTAGCCCCTGCTGGGCATTACGTGTTAAGTGAATGGGAAGATGTGTGGCTCAATTGGTAAGGCGCCGCCTTTTAAGATCTCGAGGCCCCCGGTTCGATCCCTGGAGTGGGTAGGGTATATTTTTGCATTCCTTTTACAATGTTTTTTTTGCCATCTTCTTCTGTTCTATCCCTCACTTTGTCATTCTCTTTGAGATTTTCTTTCCCATTCGTTTTCTCTCGCCCCTTTATCTTACGTGGCTATTAATTACATGTTAGCCCAATGTACATGTAACCATTTAGGCATGTCTCTGAAATGTACGTTAGTAGACATTGTAGGTGCGCTCTGAGCTTTCTTGAGCGGAGTCTCTGATTGCTTATGAATAGATGGTGTCACGATTGAAGGTCCATATCACCGTGCATTTTCTAGCCCATGTCAGTGCATGAATTTGCCAATGCAGACCACCTTATACTTGTCCACAAGTATGTCTCGTTATTATTATTATTTATTTTTATTCCTATTTTTTGTGACATGGATATCTCAACAATGCATGGACCATGTTTCATCAAATGTTCATCATGTATAGGTATATATGTGAACATGGTCCAGCAACATTTTCAAGGTCATTACGTAATCGTGACGTCATGTACGAGCAATTTAATGAAAATCTATTATTTCATGTAGCTCTAAAACCGTTCATCTCTGTGTAATGAAATTTGGCATGTATATAATTAATGACAAGACAATTAATTTCAATGAAAAAAAACGCGTGCGTACGCGTACGTTAGTGCAGTAACGCGCGCGTAAAATAAAAAAATGCTCCAAATCAACTAGAAATTGTTTTGCATATGTTTGAGGCCATTTCTAGCATTTTTCAAATTTCCGCGCGTACGCGCGCGCGCGCGCGTTTTTCCGTGCGTTTAGCAAACGCAACGTCGGAAAACCGTTTTTTTCACTGGATTCATGTTTTTGACACTGCAAACAACACATCCTGAAATTTTGAGCCATTTCCATGCAATAATAAGGTCGTACTGGTGCGTCAAAGTTCAAAGTCCGCGCGTGCGTCAATACGTTTTTGTGTGCAAATATTGCAAAAAACATGACCACCTTCAATCGGCCATAGCTCCTCAGAATGGCTGGTGACCCCCAATTTTTTTTTCATGTTTTGAAAGAGTGGGAACTGTAAATGCTATTTCATGTATCATTTGATCGTTAAATACATCGTAACGTCATCATATTGCCATATAAATCGAAAAAATCAATTTTCATGTATGACTTCATAAACTTTTTTACCCGTTCTTGCGTATTTCAGTAATCTTTGGCCAATTTTGTTTCAAATTTCAGTATGTGATAGCTGAGACATTGCTCTATGAGAAATTACCCCTAATATTTCAATAGGATTCCATCTTCATGGTACAAATTTGATTATAGACATTAATGTCAAAATCGATCGTATATACGTGTTATGTCAATGGAAGGGGTATTTATTAAATGACATGACGATCTTCTAGGAGCTGTATCTCGCTTATGTTCAATTCTGTTACTCTGAAATTTTAGTATGTTGTAGCTGAGTCTACTAGCTTTCGGGGACGTGATCTTTATTTTTTAATCAGATGTCGCGATCATGGCGAAATTTCATCTTGAATATCAATTTCTTAATCATTCTAGCCCCTGCTGGGCATTACGTGTTAAGTGAATGGGAAGATGTGTGGCTCAATTGGTAAGGCGCCGCCTTTTAAGATCTCGAGGCCCCCGGTTCGATCCCTGGAGTGGGTAGGGTAAATTTTTGCATTCCTTTTACAATGTTTTTTTTGCCATCTTCTTCTGTTCTATCCCTCACTTTGTCATTCTCTTTGAGATTTTCTTTCCCATTCGTTTTCTCTCGCCCCTTTATCTTACGTGGCTATTAATTACATGTTAGCACAATATACATGTAACCATTTAGGCATGTCTCTGAAATGTACGTTAGTAGACATTGTTAGGTGCGCTCTGAGCTTTCTTGAGCGGAGTCTCTGATTGCTTATGAATAAATGGTGTCACGATTGAAGGTCCATATCACCGTGCATTTTCTAGCCCATGTCAGTGCATGAATTTGCCAATGCAGACCACCTTATACTTGTCCACAAGTATGTCTCGTTATTATTATTATTATTATTTATTTTTATTCCTATTTTTTGTGACATGGATATCTCAACAATGCATGGACCATGTTTCATGAAATGTTCATCATGTATAGGTATATATGTGAACATGGTCCAGCAACATTTTCAAGGTCATTACGTAATCGTGACGTCATGCACGAGCAATTTAATGAAAATCTATTATCTCGTGTAGCTCTAAAACCGTTCATCTCTGTGTAATGAAATTTGGCATGTATATAATTAATGACAAGACAATTAATTTCAATGAAAAAAAACGCGCGCGTACGCGTACGTTAGTGCATTAACGCGCGCGTAAAATAAAAAAATGCTCCAAATCAACTAGAAATTGTTTTGCATATGTTGGAGGCCATTTCTAGCATTTTTCAAATTTCCGCGCGTACGCGCGCGCGCGCGCGTTTTTCCGTGCGTTTAGCAAACGCAACGTCGGAAAACCGTTTTTTTACTGGATTCATGTTTCTGACACTGCAAAAAACACATCCTGAAATTTTCAGCCATTTCTATGCAATAATAAGGTCGTGCGGGTGCGTCAAAGTTCAAAGTCCGCGCGTGCGTCAATACGTTTTTGTGTGCAAAAACATGACCACCTTCAATCGGCCATAGCTCCTCAGAATGGCTGGTGACCCCCAATTTTTTTTTCATATTTTGAAAGAGTGGGAACTGTAGATGCTATTTCATGTATCATTTGGTCGTTAAATACATCGTAACGTCATCATATTGCCATATGAATCGAAAAAATCAATTTTCATGTATGACGTCATAAACTTTTTTACCCGTTCTTGCGTATCTCATTAATCTTTGGTCAATTTTGTTCCAAATTTCAGTATGTGATAGCTGAGACATTGCTCTATGAGAAAGTAGCCCTAATATTTCAATAGGATTCTATCTTCATGGTATGAATTTGATTATAGACATTAATGTCAAAATCGATCGTAAGTACGTGTTATGTCAATGGAAGGGGTATTTATTAAATGACATGACGATCTTCTAGGAGCTGTATCTCGCTTATGTTCAATTCTGTTACTCTGAAATTTTAGTATGTTGTAGCTGAGTCTACTAGCTTTCGGGGACGTCATCTTTATTTTTCAATCAGATGTCGCGATCATGGCGAAATTTCATCTTGAATATCAATTTCTTAATCATTCTAGCCCCTGCTGGGCATTACGTGTTAAGTGAATGGGAAGATGTGTGGCTCAATTGGTAAGGTGCCGCGTTTTAAGATCTCGAGGCCCCCCGGTTCGATTCCTGGAGTGGGTAGGGTAAATTTTCGCATTCCTTTTACAATGTTTCTTTTGCCATCTTCTTCTGTTCTATCCCTCACTTTGTCTTTCTCTTTGAGATTTTCTTTCCCATTCGTTTTCTCTCGCCCCTTTATCTTACGTGGCTATTAATTACATGTTAGCACAATATACATGTAACCATTTAGGCATGTCTCTGAAATGTACGTTAGTAGACATTGTAGGTGCGCTATGAGCTTTCTTGAGCGGAGTCTCTGATTGCTTATGAATAGATGGTGTCACGATTGAAGGTCCATATCACCGTGCATTTTCTAGCCCATGTCAGTGCATGAATTTGCCAATGCAGACCACCTTATACTTGTCCACAAGTATGTCTCGTTATTATTATTATTTATTTTTATTCCTATTTTTTGTGACATGGATATCTCAACAATGCATGGACCATGTTTCATCAAATGGTCATCATGTATAGGTATATATGTGAACATGTTACAGGAACATTTTCAAGGTCATTACGTAATCGTGACGTCATGCACGAGCAATTTAATGAAAATCTATTATTTCATGTAGCTCTAAAACCGTTCATCTCTGTGTAATGAAATTTGGCATGTATATAATTAATGACAAGACAATTAATTTCAATGAAAAAAAACGCGCGCGTACGCGTACGTTAGTGCATTAACGCGCGCGTAAAATAAAAAAATGCTCAAAATCAACTAGAAATTGTTTTGCATATGTTTGAGGCCATTTCTAGCATTTTTCAAATTTCCGCGCGTACGCGCGCGCGCGCGCGTTTTTCCGTGCGTTTAGCAAACGCAACGTCGGAAAACCGTTTTTTCACTGGATTCATGTTTCTGACAGTGCAAACAACACATCCTGAAATTTTGAGCCATTTCTATGCAATAATAAGGTCGTGCGGGAGCGTCAAAGTTCAAAGTCCGCGCGTGCGTCAATACGTTTTTGTGTGCAAAAACATGACCACCTTCAATCGGCCATAGCTCCTCAGAATGGCTGGTGACCCCCAATTTTTTTTTCATATTTTGAAAGAGTGGGAACTGTAGATGCTATTTCATGTATCATTTGGTCGTTAAATACATCGTAACGTCATCATATTGCCATATGAATCGAAAAAATCAATTTTCATGTATGACGTCATAAACTTTTTTACCCGTTCTTGCGTATCTCAGTAATCTTTGGTCAATTTTGTTCCAAATTTCAGTATGTGATAGCTGAGACATTGCTCTATGAGAAAGTAGCCCTAATATTTCAATAGGATTCTATCTTCATGGTATAAATTTGATTATAGACATTAATGTCAAAATCGATCGTAAGTACGTGTTATGTCAATGGAAGGGGTATTTATTAAATGACATGACGATCTTCTAGGAGCTGTATCTCGCTTATGTTCAATTCTGTTACTCTGAAATTTTAGTATGTTGTAGCTGAGTCTACTAGCTTTCGGGAACGTTTTCTTTATTTTTCAATCAGATGTCGCGATCATGGCGAAATTTCATCTTGAATATCAATTTCTTAATCATTCTAGCCCCTGCTGGGCATTACGTGTTAAGTGAATGGGAAGATGTGTGGCTCAATTGGTAAGGCGCCGCGTTTGAAGATCTCGAGGCCCCCGGTTCGATTCCTGGAGTGGGTAGGGTAAATTTTCGCATTCCTTTTACAATGTTTCTTTTGCCATCTTCTTCTGTTCTATCCCTCACTTTGTCTTTCTCTTTGAGATTTTCTTTCCCATTCGTTTTCTCTCGCCCCTTTATCTTACGTGGCTATTAATTACATGTTAGCACAATATACATGTAACCATTTAGGCATGTCTCTGAAATGTACGTTAGTAGACATTGTAGGTGCGCTATGAGCTTTCTTGAGCGGAGTCTCTGATTGCTTATGAATAGATGGTGTCACGATTGAAGGTCCATATCACCGTGCATTTTCTAGCCCATGTCAGTGCATGAATTTGCCAATGCAGACCACCTTATACTTGTCCACAAGTATGTCTCGTTATTAGGTGGTCTGCCATGCCATGGCAGATCACCTCTTGTTTTTGTCCGAATTTTCTTTCTTTATTAGGTGGTCTGCCATGCCATGGCAGATCACCTCTTGTTTTTGTCCGAATTTTCTTTCTTTATTATTAGGTGGTCTGCCATGCCATGGCAGATCACCTCTTGTTTTTGTCCGAATTTTCTTTCTTTATTATTATTATTATTATTTATTTTTATTCCTATTTTTTGTGACATGGATATCTCAACAATGCATGGACCATGTTTCATCAAATGTTCATCATGTATAGGTATATATGTGAACATGGTCCAGCAACATTTTCAAGGTCATTACGTAATCGTGACGTCATGCACGAGCAATTTAATGAAAATCGATTATCTCATGTAGCTCTAAAACCGTTCATCTCTGTGTAATGAAATTTGGCATGTATATAATTAATGACAAGACAATTAATTTCAATGAAAAAAAACGCGCGCGTACGCGTACGTTAGTGCATTAACGCGCACGTAAAATAAAAAAATGCTCCAAATCAACTAGAAATTGTTTTGCATATGTTTGAGGCCATTTCTAGCATTTTTCAAATTTCCGCGCGTACGCGCGCGCGCGCGCGCTTTTCCGTGCGTTTAGCAAACGCAACGTCGGAAAACCGTTTTTTCACTGGATTCATGTTTCTGACACTGCAAACAACACATCCTGAAATTTTGAGCCATTTCCATGCAATAATAAGGTCGTGCTGGTGCGTCAAAGTTCAAAGTCCGCGCGTGCGTCAATACGTTTTTGTGTGCAAATATTGCAAAAAACATGACCACCTTCAATCGGCCATAGCTCCTCAGAATGGCATTTGACCCCCAATT
This sequence comes from Arbacia lixula, assembly GCA_963669155.1. Taxonomy (NCBI): domain Eukaryota; kingdom Metazoa; phylum Echinodermata; class Echinoidea; order Arbacioida; family Arbaciidae; genus Arbacia; species Arbacia lixula. Next base: position 101,679 of record CAVLGW020000012.1, read on the forward strand.
TTTTTTTCATATTTTGAAAGAGTGGGAACTGTAGATGCTATTTCATGTATCATTTGATCGTTAAACACATCGTAACGTCATCATATTGCCATATGAATCGAAAAAAATCAATTTTCATGTATGACGTCATAAACTTTTTTACCCGTTCTTGCGTATCTCTGTAATCTTTGGTCAATTTTGTTCCAAATTTCAGTATGTGATAGCTGAGACATTGCTCTATGAGAAATCAGCCCTAATATTTCAATAGGATTCCATCTTCATGGTATAAATTTGATTATAGACATTAATGTCAAAATCGATCGTATGTACGTGTTATGTCAATGGAAGGGGTATTTATTAAATGACATGACGATCTTCTAGGAGCTGTATCTCGCTTATGTTCAATTCTGTTACTCTGAAATTTTAGTATGTTGTAGCTGAGTCTACTAGCTTTCTGGGACGTCATCTTTATTTTTTAATCAGATGTCGCGATCATGCCGAAATTTCATCTTGAATATCAATTTCTTAATCATTCTAGCCCCTGCTGGGCATTACGTGTTAAGTGAATGGGAAGATGTGTGGCTCAATTGGTAAGGCGCCGCGTTTTAAGATCTCGAGGCCCCCGGTTCGATTCCTGGAGTGGGTAGGGTATATTTTTGCATTCCTTTTACAATGTTTTTTTTGCCATCTTCTTCTGTTCTATCCCTCACTTTGTCATTCTCTTTGAGATTTTCTTTCCCATTCGTTTTCTCTCGCCCCTTTATCTTACGTGGCTATTAATTACATGTTAGCCCAATGTACATGTAACCATTTAGGCATGTCTCTGAAATGTACGTTAGTAGACATTGTAGGTGCGCTCTGAGCTTTCTTGAGCGGAGTCTCTGATTGCTTATGAATAGATGGTGTCACGATTGAAGGTCCATATCACCGTGCATTTTCTAGCCCATGTCAGTGCATGAATTTGCCAATGCAGACCACCTTATACTTGTCCACAAGTATGTCTCGTTATTATTAGGTGGTCTGTCGCCAACGACAGATCACCTCTTAATTTCGTTAGAATTTTCTTTCTTTATTTATTTATTTTTATTCCAAATTTTTGTGACATGGATATCTCAACAATGCATTGGCCATATTTCATGAAATGTTCATCATGTATGGACATATATGTGAACATGTTACAGCAACATTTTCAAGGTCATGACGTCATCGTGACGTCATCTACGAGCAGTTTAATGAAAAACTATTACCTCATGTAGCTCTAGAACTGGTCATCTCTGTGTAATGAAATTTGACATGCATATAATTAATGAGTAGTTAATTTATTTCATTGAAAAAAAACGCGCGCGTACGCGTACGTTAGTGCAAAAACGCGCGCGCAAAATTTTAAAATGCTCCAAATCAACTCAAAATTGTTTTGCATATGTTTCAGGCCATTTCTAGCATTTCAAAAATTTCCGCGCGTGCGCGCGCGTTCGCGCGTTTTCTCGTGCGTAACGCGAACAAAACGTCAAAATTCTGTTTTTTTACTGGATTCATGTTACTGACACTACATACAACACATCCTGTCATTTTGAGCCATTTCCATGCAATAACAAGGTCGTGCGGGTGCGTCAAAGTTCAAAGTCTGCGCGTGCGTCAATACGTTTTTGTGTGCAAATATTGCAAAAAACATGACTACCTTCAATCGGCCATAGCTCTTCAGAATGGCCGGTGACCCCCAATTTTTTTTCAATATTCTAAAAGAGTGGGAAATGTAGATGTGATTTAATGTTCCATTTACCTTTTAAATTTATGTTGATGTCATCATATTGCCATATGAATCGAAAAAATGATTTTTCATGTATGACGTCATGAACTTTTTTACCCGCTTTTGTGTATCTCAGTAATTCATGGTCAATTTTCTCCCAAATTTCAGTATGTTGTAGCTGAGACCTCGCTCCATAGTAGAAGTTGCCTTCATTTTTCATTTTGATGACGTCTTCACGGTGTAAATTTCATTATACGCATGAATGTCAAAATCGCACTTCCGTGTTATGTCAATGGAAGTGGTATTTATGAAATGACATGACGAGCTTCTAGGAGATGTATCTCACTAATATGTCAAGCTTTCACTCTGAAATTTCAGTATGTTGTAGCTGAGTCTACGAGCTTTCCGGAACGTTGTCTCCATTTTTTAATCAGATGTCGGGATCATGGTGAAATTTCAGCTTGAATATCGATTTCTTAATCATTCTAGCCCCTGCTGGGCATTACGTGTTAGGTGAATGGGAAGATTTGTGGCTCAATAGGTAAGGCGCCGTTTTAAGATCTCGAGGCCCCCGGTTCGATTCCTGGCGTGGGTAGGGTCAACTTTTGCATTCCTTTTGCAATGTTTATTTTGCCATCTTCTTCTGTTCTATGCATCACTTTGTCCTTCTCTTTGAGATTTTCTTTCCAATTCTTTTTTCTCTCACCCCATTAGCTTTTGGGGCGCTATTTTTTAATAAGATTGCGGGATCATGGCGAAATTTCAGCTTGAATATCGATTGCTAAATCATTCTAGGCCCTACTGGGCATTGCGTGTTAAGTGAAAGGGAAGATGTGTACGTGGCTCGAATCAATGGGTAAGGTGCCGTTTTAAGATCTAGAGGCACCCGGCTCGATTCCTGGAGTGGGTATAGTCAATTTCTGCATTCCTTTTGCAATGTTTATTTTGCCATCTTCTTCTGTTCTATTCCTCACTTTGTCATTCTTTTTGAGATTTTCTTTCCCATTCCTTTTCTCTCGCCCCTTTCTCTTACATGACTATTAATTACATGACTATTAATTACATGTTGTTAGCATACATGTAACCATTAACACGATTTACGCAAGTCCCTAAAATGTTGATAATGATATAGATGCGCTATGAGCTTACTTCAACGGACGTTGTCCCTGATTTTTAATGACTGCATGGTTTCACCGTGCATTAGTCAGAACTTAGCATGAATTTCCAGACAGACCACCTCATACTTGTACACAAGTATCTCTCGTTATTATTTATTTTTATTCCTATTTTTTGTGACATGGATATCTCAACAATGCATGGACCATGTTTCATCAAATGTTCATCATGTATAGGTATATATGTGAACATGGTCCAGCAACATTTTCAAGGTCATTACGTAATCGTGACGTCATGTACGAGCAATTTAATGAAAATCTATTATTTCATGTAGCTCTAAAACCGTTCATCTCTGTGTAATGAAATTTGGCATGTATATAATTAATGACAAGACAATTAATTTCAATGAAAAAAAACGCGTGCGTACGCGTACGTTAGTGCAGTAACGCGCGCGTAAAATAAAAAAATGCTCCAAATCAACTAGAAATTGTTTTGCATATGTTTGAGGCCATTTCTAGCATTTTTCAAATTTCCGCGCGTACGCGCGCGCGCGCGCGTTTTTCCGTGCGTTTAGCAAACGCAACGTCGGAAAACCGTTTTTTTCACTGGATTCATGTTTTTGACACTGCAAACAACACATCCTGAAATTTTGAGCCATTTCCATGCAATAATAAGGTCGTACTGGTGCGTCAAAGTTCAAAGTCCGCGCGTGCGTCAATACGTTTTTGTGTGCAAATATTGCAAAAAACATGACCACCTTCAATCGGCCATAGCTCCTCAGAATGGCTGGTGACCCCCAATTTTTTTTTCATGTTTTGAAAGAGTGGGAACTGTAAATGCTATTTCATGTATCATTTGATCGTTAAATACATCGTAACGTCATCATATTGCCATATAAATCGAAAAAATCAATTTTCATGTATGACTTCATAAACTTTTTTACCCGTTCTTGCGTATTTCAGTAATCTTTGGCCAATTTTGTTTCAAATTTCAGTATGTGATAGCTGAGACATTGCTCTATGAGAAATTACCCCTAATATTTCAATAGGATTCCATCTTCATGGTACAAATTTGATTATAGACATTAATGTCAAAATCGATCGTATATACGTGTTATGTCAATGGAAGGGGTATTTATTAAATGACATGACGATCTTCTAGGAGCTGTATCTCGCTTATGTTCAATTCTGTTACTCTGAAATTTTAGTATGTTGTAGCTGAGTCTACTAGCTTTCGGGGACGTGATCTTTATTTTTTAATCAGATGTCGCGATCATGGCGAAATTTCATCTTGAATATCAATTTCTTAATCATTCTAGCCCCTGCTGGGCATTACGTGTTAAGTGAATGGGAAGATGTGTGGCTCAATTGGTAAGGCGCCGCCTTTTAAGATCTCGAGGCCCCCGGTTCGATCCCTGGAGTGGGTAGGGTATATTTTTGCATTCCTTTTACAATGTTTTTTTTGCCATCTTCTTCTGTTCTATCCCTCACTTTGTCATTCTCTTTGAGATTTTCTTTCCCATTCGTTTTCTCTCGCCCCTTTATCTTACGTGGCTATTAATTACATGTTAGCCCAATGTACATGTAACCATTTAGGCATGTCTCTGAAATGTACGTTAGTAGACATTGTAGGTGCGCTCTGAGCTTTCTTGAGCGGAGTCTCTGATTGCTTATGAATAGATGGTGTCACGATTGAAGGTCCATATCACCGTGCATTTTCTAGCCCATGTCAGTGCATGAATTTGCCAATGCAGACCACCTTATACTTGTCCACAAGTATGTCTCGTTATTATTATTATTTATTTTTATTCCTATTTTTTGTGACATGGATATCTCAACAATGCATGGACCATGTTTCATCAAATGTTCATCATGTATAGGTATATATGTGAACATGGTCCAGCAACATTTTCAAGGTCATTACGTAATCGTGACGTCATGTACGAGCAATTTAATGAAAATCTATTATTTCATGTAGCTCTAAAACCGTTCATCTCTGTGTAATGAAATTTGGCATGTATATAATTAATGACAAGACAATTAATTTCAATGAAAAAAAACGCGTGCGTACGCGTACGTTAGTGCAGTAACGCGCGCGTAAAATAAAAAAATGCTCCAAATCAACTAGAAATTGTTTTGCATATGTTTGAGGCCATTTCTAGCATTTTTCAAATTTCCGCGCGTACGCGCGCGCGCGCGCGTTTTTCCGTGCGTTTAGCAAACGCAACGTCGGAAAACCGTTTTTTTCACTGGATTCATGTTTTTGACACTGCAAACAACACATCCTGAAATTTTGAGCCATTTCCATGCAATAATAAGGTCGTACTGGTGCGTCAAAGTTCAAAGTCCGCGCGTGCGTCAATACGTTTTTGTGTGCAAATATTGCAAAAAACATGACCACCTTCAATCGGCCATAGCTCCTCAGAATGGCTGGTGACCCCCAATTTTTTTTTCATGTTTTGAAAGAGTGGGAACTGTAAATGCTATTTCATGTATCATTTGATCGTTAAATACATCGTAACGTCATCATATTGCCATATAAATCGAAAAAATCAATTTTCATGTATGACTTCATAAACTTTTTTACCCGTTCTTGCGTATTTCAGTAATCTTTGGCCAATTTTGTTTCAAATTTCAGTATGTGATAGCTGAGACATTGCTCTATGAGAAATTACCCCTAATATTTCAATAGGATTCCATCTTCATGGTACAAATTTGATTATAGACATTAATGTCAAAATCGATCGTATATACGTGTTATGTCAATGGAAGGGGTATTTATTAAATGACATGACGATCTTCTAGGAGCTGTATCTCGCTTATGTTCAATTCTGTTACTCTGAAATTTTAGTATGTTGTAGCTGAGTCTACTAGCTTTCGGGGACGTGATCTTTATTTTTTAATCAGATGTCGCGATCATGGCGAAATTTCATCTTGAATATCAATTTCTTAATCATTCTAGCCCCTGCTGGGCATTACGTGTTAAGTGAATGGGAAGATGTGTGGCTCAATTGGTAAGGCGCCGCCTTTTAAGATCTCGAGGCCCCCGGTTCGATCCCTGGAGTGGGTAGGGTAAATTTTTGCATTCCTTTTACAATGTTTTTTTTGCCATCTTCTTCTGTTCTATCCCTCACTTTGTCATTCTCTTTGAGATTTTCTTTCCCATTCGTTTTCTCTCGCCCCTTTATCTTACGTGGCTATTAATTACATGTTAGCACAATATACATGTAACCATTTAGGCATGTCTCTGAAATGTACGTTAGTAGACATTGTTAGGTGCGCTCTGAGCTTTCTTGAGCGGAGTCTCTGATTGCTTATGAATAAATGGTGTCACGATTGAAGGTCCATATCACCGTGCATTTTCTAGCCCATGTCAGTGCATGAATTTGCCAATGCAGACCACCTTATACTTGTCCACAAGTATGTCTCGTTATTATTATTATTATTATTATTATTATTATTTATTTTTATTCCTATTTTTTGTGACATGGATATCTCAACAATGCATGGACCATGTTTGATCAAATGTTCATCATGTATAGGTATATATGTGAACATGTCACAGGAACATTTTCAAGGTCATTACGTAATCGTGACGTCATGCACGAGCAATTTAATGAAAACCTATTATTTCATGTAGCTCTAAAACCGTTCATCTCTGTGTAATGAAATTTGGCATGTATATAATTAATGACAAGACAATTAATTTCAATGAATCAAAACGCGCGCGTACGCGTACGTTAGTGCATTAACGCGCGCGTAAAATAAAAAAACGCTCCAAATGAACTAGAAATTGTTTTGCATATGTTTGATGCCATTTCTAGCATTTTTCAAATTTCCGCGCGTACGCGCGCGCGCGCGCGTTTTTCCGTGCGTTTAGCAAACGCAACGTCGGAAAACCGTTTTTTCACTAGATTCATGTTTCTGACACTGCAAACAACACATCCTGAAATTTTGAGCCATTTCTATGCAATAATAAGGTCGTGCGGGTGCGTCAAAGTTCAAAGTCCGCGCGTGCGTCAATACGTTTTTGTGTGCAAAAACATGACCACCTTCAATCGGCCATAGCTCCTCAGAATGGCTGGTGACCCCCAATTTTTTTTTCATATTTTGAAAGAGTGGGAACTGTAGATGCTATTTCATGTATCATTTGGTCGTTAAATACATCGTAACGTCATCATATTGCCATATGAATCGAAAAAATCAATTTTCATGTATGACGTCATAAACTTTTTTACCCGTTCTTGCGTATCTCAGTAATCTTTGGTCAATTTTGTTCCAAATTTCAGTATGTGATAGCTGAGACATTGCTCTATGAGAAAGTAGCCCTAATATTTCAATAGGATTCTATCTTCATGGTATGAATTTGATTATAGACATTAATGTCAAAATCGATCGTAAGTACGTGTTATGTCAATGGAAGGGGTATTTATTAAATGACATGACGATCTTCTAGGAGCTGTATCTCGCTTATGTTCAATTCTGTTACTCTGAAATTTTAGTATGTTGTAGCTGAGTCTACTAGCTTTCGGGGACGTCATCTTTATTTTTCAATCAGATGTCGCGATCATGGCGAAATTTCATCTTGAATATCAATTTCTTAATCATTCTAGCCCCTGCTGGGCATTACGTGTTAAGTGAATGGGAAGATGTGTGGCTCAATTGGTAAGGCGCCGCGTTTTAAGATCTCGAGGCCCCCGGTTCGATTCCTGGAGTGGGTAGGGTAAATTTTCGCATTCCTTTTACAATGTTTCTTTTGCCATCTTCTTCTGTTCTATCCCTCACTTTGTCTTTCTCTTTGAGATTTTCTTTCCCATTCGTTTTCTCTCGCCCCTTTATCTTACGTGGCTATTAATTACATGTTAGCACAATATACATGTAACCATTTAGGCATGTCTCTGAAATGTACGTTAGTAGACATTGTAGGTGCGCTATGAGCTTTCTTGAGCGGAGTCTCTGATTGCTTATGAATAGATGGTGTCACGATTGAAGGTCCATATTACCGTGCATTTTCTAGCCCATGTCAGTGCATGAATTTGCCAATGCAGACCACCTTATACTTGTCCACAAGTATGTCTCGTTTATTTTTATTCCAAATTTTTGTGGCATGGATATCTCAACAATGCATGGGCCATTTTTCATGAAATCTTCATCATGCATGAACATGTACATGAACATGTTCCAGCAACATTTTCAAGGTCATGACGTCATCGTGACGTCATCTACGAGCAAATTAATGAAAATCGATTATTAGATATATCTCTTGAACCAATCATTGATATGTAATGAAATTTGACATGCATGAAATTGATGATAAGGCAAATAATCTTAATAAATGAAAACGCGCGCGTACGCGTACGTTAGTGCTAAAACGCGCGCGCAAAATTTTAAAATGCTCAGAATCAACTCAAAATTGTTTTGCATATGTTTCAGGCCATTTCTAGCATTTCAAAAATTTCCGCGCGTGCGCGCGCGTTCGCGCGTTTTTTCGTGCGTAGCGCGTACGCACCGTCAAAATTCCGTTTTTCTCCTGGATTTACATTTCTGATACTACTTACAATACATCCTGAAATTTTGAGCCAATTCCATGCAATAACAAGGTCGTGAGAGTGCGTCAAAGTTGAAAGTCCGCGCGTGCGTCAATACGTTTTTGTGTGCATATATTACAAAAAACATGACCACCTTCAATCGGCCATAGCTCTTCAGAATGGCCGGTGACCCCCAATCTTTTTTTAATACTTGGAAAGAATATGAAATGTAGATGTGATTTCATGTGTCATTTTACCGGTAAGTACATTGTGACGTCATCATATTGCCATATGAATCGAAAACATGAATTTTCAACTATGACGTCATGAATTTTTTTACCCGCTTTTGCATATCTCAGTAATCGTTTGTCAATTTTCTCCAAAATTTCACTATGTTGTAGCTGAGACCTTCTTTTATAGATAACTTACATTCATTTGTCATTTTGATAACGTCTTCATGGTGTAAATTACATTATACGCATTGGTGTCAAAATCGGACGCATGTACGTATTATGTCAATGGAAGGGGTATTTATGAAATGATATGACGACCTACTAGGAGCTATATCTCGCTGATGTTTGAATCTGTTACTCTGAAATTTTAGTATGTTGTAGCTCAGTCTACTAGCTTTCAGGATAATTGCTCCACTTTTTAATCAGATGTCTGAATCATGGTGAAATTTTAGCTTGAATATCGATTTCTTAATCATTCTAGCCACTGCCTTCGGGCATTACGTGAAAAGTGAATGCGAAGATTTGTGGCTCAATGGGTAAGGCGATGTTTTATGAACGTGCATTTACCAGCCCATGTCAGTGCATGAATTTGCCAATGCAGACCACCTTATACTTGTCCACAAGTATGTCTCGTTATTATTTATTAGGTGGTCTGTCGTGCACCGACAGATCACCTTCTAATTTCGTCTGAATTTTCTTTATTCTTTATTTTTATTCCATGCCCCCCACTTTTTTGTGGCATGTATATCTCAACAATGCATGGGCCATTTTTCATCAAATCTTCATCATGTATGAATATATATGTGAACATGTTCCAGCAACATTTTCAAGGTCATGACGTCATCGTGACGTCATCTACGAGCAATTTCATGAAAATCAATTATTGGATATATCTCTTGAACCAATCATTTATATGTAATGAAATTTGACATGCATAAAGTTGATAATAAGCCAATTAATTTCAATAAACAAAAACGCGCGCGTACGCGTACGTTAGTGCAATTACGCGCGCGCAAAATTTTAAAATGCTCCAAATCAACTCAAAATTGTTTTGCATATGTTTCAGGTCATTTCAAGCATTTCGAAAATTTCCGCGCGCGTGCGCGCGTTCGCGCGTTTTTTCGTGCGTAACGCGTACGCAGCCTCAAAATTCCATTGTATTAATGGATTTATGTCTCTGACACTACAAACAACACATCCTGCAATTTTGAGCCATTTCCATGCAATAACAAGGTCGTGCGGGTACGTCAAAGTTGAAAGTCTGCGCGTGCGTCAATACGTTTTTGTGTGCAAATATTGCAAAAAACATGACTACCTTCAATCGGCCATAACTCTTTAGAATGGCCGGTGACCCCCAATTTTTTTTTAATATTCGAAAAGAGTATGAAATGTAGATGTGATTTCATGTGTCATTTAACCGGAAAGTACATCTTGACATCATCATATTGCCATATGAATCGAAAAAAATAATTTTCAATTATGACGTCATCAGCTTTTTTACCTGTTTTTGCATATCTTAGTATTCCTTGGTCAATTTTCTCCAAAATTTCAGTATTTGGTAGCTTAGACATTGCTCTATGAAAGACCAGCCTTCCTTTTTTAATATGTTTTCATCTTTCTGGTATAAATTTAATTATAGACATTAATGTCAAAATCGGATAAATGTACGTGCAATGTCAATGGAAGGGGTATTTAGGAAATTAAATGACGAGCTTCTAGGAGCTGTATCTCGCTTATGTTCAATTCTGTTACTCTGAAATTTTAGTATGTTGTAGGTGAGTCTACTAGCTTTCGGGGACGTTATCTCTACTTTTTAATCAGATGTCGGGATTATAATGGCGAAATTTCAGCTTCATTATCGATTTCTTACTCATTTCTTACTCTAGTATTATTTACATGTTGTTAGCACATACATGTGATCATTTCGGCAAGTCTCGAAAATGGTATATGTGCTTTAATTGTTGAGCGTTGCATCTGATTTCTATTAAATAGATGGTCACCGTGCATTTACCAGCCCATGCATGTGCACGAATTTGTCATTTTTATTCCTTTTGCAATATTTATTTTGCCACCTTCTTCTGTTCTGTCCCTCACTTTGTCATTTTCTTTCCCATTTTCCCCTCTCACCATTTTTATCTTACATGACTATTAATTACATGTTGTTAGTGTACATGTTAATATTTAGGCAAGTGTCTGAAATGTTAGTATATAATTGTAGGTGCGCTATATGACCTTTCTTGAGCCGTATACTGGCTCTGATTTTTTGTGAATAGATGGTGTCACAATTGAAGGTCTATAGTGTCACCGTGTACATGTATTTACTTGCCCATGTCTGTACATTTTCTGTACATTTTACTTTGTCCTTCTCTTTGAGACTTTCTTTTCCAATTGTCTTTCTTTCGCCCTTTTACCTAAAATGCTTATTACATGTATATACATTTTTAGCACACACGAGACCATTTAGGCAAATCTTTGTAATGTTAGTATGTTGTAGGTGCCCCTTCATCTTAAGTGATTATGAATTACACTGTTAACACACATGTTGGAGGTGCGATTTGAGCTTTCGTGAGAGTTGCCCCTGATTTCTGTTGAATATATAACGTCACCAGCATTTGTGCGCCTATGCGTTTTTGTGCGCAAATATTGTTTGAAAAAAAGCATGACTTCAATCGGCCGTAGCTCCTCAGAGTGGATGCTGGTGACCTTAACTTTTCTTTTAGTATGCTGAAAGAGTGTGAAGACTTGATTTCATGACTAAATTAACAATCATTTTGCAATATGAATCGAAGAAAAATTCTTAATCCTTGACGTCATTAACATTTTTACCCGTTTTGACGTATTTCAGTAATCCTGAATCAATTTCCCCCAACATTTCAGTGTGCTGTAACGGATACATTGCTCTATGGCATATATGAAATTATTCTTTCATTTTATCCCTATGTCCTCAGTTTCTTTTTCCAATTTTTTTTTTGTTCGATTCTTTACCTTAATTGATGATCAATTCAATAGTGTAAGCACATTCATGTGACCAACCAGGCAAGTCTATGAAATATCAGTATGTTGTAGCCGACACTATTAAAAAGCTTTCTTGAGCGTTGCTTCCGGCTGGCTTTAGATTAGTAGGTACATTGTACATACGGTCCTAATCTACTTGATTCCCTTTCGTGTTCATTTTCTTGTCTTTTCTTACCCAATTTTAGTTAACCGATTGATTTCATTAAAAATAAATATTCACTTCACTTCATTTTGATAATCATTGATTGATAATTGTCATATTTCTAAACGGAAGTATTGTGTATGTCATTTCCACACACACACACACACACACACACACACACACACATATACCCACACACAAACACACACACGTGCGCATGCATGCACATGAACACACTTTATACACCATCACTCATGTACACTTTGTTTGGAATGTATGTCTGGACTGGACTGATTGAGCATTTTAGATACATGTACATGTATAGTGTATAAGGAATGGTACACTGTAGTACATGTACTGTCCATGTATTTCAATGTACACATTATAAATGTACATCGGAAAGAGAAAATTGAACACATTTACTCCTAGGTTATTCCCAAGGTTTAATAAAGAGATGGTATATTGTTCAATTGCAATCAATTATTGATGCTGTTAAAGTACATGTACTACAGAATGATTGTAAACTAGGGGTTAATTTTTTGTTTCATACTTCTGAAAAATATGTACAATTAAGTTATATCTTAATCATGCTAAATTTGTCACATCATAAAATGTAATTTAATACAGAGAGACTTGCTATATGTACTACGTTTAATGATATTTGATCTAATACATGGGCGATTCCACAGGGTTAGAGCAATTTTTGTGACATACCACAACTCCAAATTCATGTCTTTATCAAACCTGGCAAATATAGTCAAAGAATGGCAGGAGCAAAAAAAAAAATAAAAAAATGGCGTCCCATCCAGTATTATTTCTCAAAGACCATGTCATATTGAGATTTAACTTTTAAAAATCTCTTGTCCATTTAAAAACAATATGTCTATGTAACAGGGGTAGATTTTTGTATGCATGTTGCTTTAAATCCATAAAAGATTTCAAATTTCAATGTCTATTACATGTACTGAGAAAAGATACAATCTTTCATTGACAGCTCAAAACTTAACCACATCTGAATTGATCTTGACGGTGAACTGCAAAGGTTGAGTCCTCCGTTACATGGACCATGGACCTACTAGCAAAGTCCATGCATGGACATTGCATGAAAACTGTGCCCCAACCCCATGAAGTGACCCACATGACTTTACAATTCATCACATATACAGTGCAGCAACATTTACAATTTGACCTTGACTAGTGATCTTTCAGACCCACATAAGAATCACTAAATTTTCCTGTCACATATCACCACTGAATTTTATGAAATTCAATGTAGATGTATTACATGTATTTCTCAAGTTATAATTTTAAAAAAATTACACTTTAGGATGATCTTGACTTGCAAGTTCTATCATGTACTGTAAAATTTATTGTCAATAATACCAGTACAGCAATTACAGCTGTCTATTTGATGACACATTATAAACAGGGAAGAGTATGCAACATAGTATGTAGTATGCACTCGATATGTAATGCATATTTATACTTCACATATACTGCATGTACAAAAATGGGAAACAATAACTATTCATAAGCAGGAAAACCAACACATCCAAAGGTATGCATGTAGACATAGGTAGTGAAGGTCAACAAATTCAGATGAAACTCCAGAAGTGCTCATAGTACATGCTAATAACCTGTGGAATGTTTCATTGTATTGGATAGTACAAGGAAAGATATCCAGTACCAGTGGTTAATGTACATAATACATGTATATGATAAAAACTACAATGATCTTGATATGAAAGGTGTCATTTTTTATTTCGACTACATATGCAAACATACTACATCCTGGGCATGATTATAAACCACACATTTGTGTAAATACAAGTTGATAAACAGTAAGAAGTGCAGTACGCCAACCGAGTAAACATGCTGTAATATTAGGGTTACTTAATCAGTCTAGTCATTGTCATACAAATAACTGTTTGCAAATTATTGTACAAATTATTGTGTTACTTGATTACCACCAATATGCAAAAATGTACATTTGCATTCAGTGCTTGCACTAGCTTTCAATACTGTCTGTTATACTTAGTCCTTCATTGCAACTAAAATCAAACTTGAATGGTCACATCACAACATCATTGTCCAGAGGACACCATGGTTTAAAGGAACTCTCTTCATGTCTTTTGATGATTAAATGCACACCATCAAATTGCTCAAAACTAAATTTCATTTAAATGAGCGCAGTTGTGATGTCCCAGGAAGTTGATTGTGGGATGGGCTGATGAGGTTGATTAATCCAGGGGATGGAAGACATGGCAGCCATGGAGAATGTAGGCTGGTGATGTGCAGTCTCCATTGGTGCATGCTGGCATTAAAGTGACCAGCTTCTGTGGGCACATGGGCAGTTCAGGGTCACCCACTGAGAAGGTGCAAACACCTGTGAGGGCCATATCATGAAAACTATTAAACTGGAATTGTGCATGAATTGTTGTGTTTACAAAATTTGTAATGTAACATTTTCACAAATGGCAATACTATCACACAACACTAAGTTTAAACATATCAAATGCACACAAAAAATGTAAACAATTTCTAGGAATCTTAGTTCTGTACTGCAGCTAAAGGTGCTGTTTATAATTTCAAACCCATAGCGTAACTTGTTTTATTTTCTGTATTAAAGTCTCCTCAACTATGATTACAACACATTTTCATAATGTCAAATGAGAAATTAAATCATACAATTCTTTGGTGTATCTTCTTTATGTCTTGGTGGTACAAAACACACATAATAAGTGTAACCTTACAGTTGCATGTTACATCACTATACCTGATCTGAGGGCTGCTGCATGCTGAGAGAGGAGATGTTGAGATGAAGAGCATCGGCCAAGGACATGGGTCCAGTTCTGGACTACGTTGTGCAATACATGTAGTACCTTTGCTTGTCTTTCTATATATATAAGTAAAAATGATAAGAATGAAGACATGATTACAACCAAACTTGCATACATTTATAAGTGTTCTACAAATATTTTACTGTAAAGTGAATATGCTTGTGATTGTGTAATTAGTAAGCCTGAGTCATATCGATTTTTTCAGAAACCGGTGTTCGATGGCTTTGCGCCGATCGAACATCGATGCATCGACGGCACATTAACAAATTGTGTACAACGGATAGCGGAGTGCGAACGCCAGCGGTCGTGTACATTTTGCGTATTACATGACGTCATTCAGCCACTGCCAAGAGCCAATTTATGAATGAAAATATAGTAAGCATGCGCAGTGCAATCCTTCCATTTCCCCACACAGTATTCCACCAAAATAAGTGTGCAATTCTCTATCACCTCGTATCAAAATCGACCTAGAATTTCACTTTCCTTTATTTTATATGAGTTATGAAAGGTATTTTCGGAGAATCTATTTTCTCACCGATATCGCACATGTAAGCGAATTTCAATAACTTCTTGCTTTTCCGTCAAAATCTTAAGAATTAGCGTCAATATGGCATCGTGTAAGTTGTAACGTGTAACGTGCACAAAGTCAATTGGCTTCCGGGTTTCGGACAACGTGACCAGATATCGTTATCGCTATCGATTAGCGACCACGTGGTCATGACATGATCTACGCGATGCACCAATCAGCGGTCTCCGAATCGCTGTACGAAGACGCTCTACCAGTCTGTTGGCAGCGTGTATGCAAATGAGCCTTAATGAGCGAACTTACGCACAATCGCCACTGTGCTGTTTCCGGGTTTTCACAACACACGATGCTATCCGTTGTACACAGTCTACAGACAAGTGTTCGTTGTGGCATTGCGCGGTATATAGTAGTGAACGAAAAGAAGCCAAGTATGTAGTAGCTGCTTGATCATCGAGCGACCAGTTCGTTCTCTTGATGTGCTACCTTCAAAACTCACAAAAGAGAGTAGGAACCAAGTAAGCAAATTAAACTAATTAAAAAATATTAAGATAAATTGTGTATAACAGGACTATCAAACAAAAGATTTTGTGCTTTCTAGTCAATTTGGTAATTTCGTCGATGCATCGAATTCATCAAAACGAAATCGGAGTTCGACTTCTTCGATCGAACACCGGCTTAATAATCGATTCGACTCAGGCCTAGTAATTAGTGTAAAACAGTACATCCATATCACTTTGACATTCAGTGATTAACAAGCTATCAATGCTGGTGGTTTAAGAATTAGTTCTCATAGCAAAAATGAAATGCAGTTGAATGGATCACACATTTATATAGCTCATTACCAAGGGAACACTACTTTTATGAATATTTTGCAACAGGTAATTTGAAGATAAAATAACCAGCAAAATCGGTGGATTCTTCTGCTTCTTTTAATGAAATGAAAACAGTTCTGTAAAGTTATTCCAGCCATATGATAATACCTAGGAATGGGCGGGAGTGGTACAGTTGTCCAGCATTCAGCCGTCTCTTCTATCCCACACATGTAGGCTGGTGATGAGCAGTCTCCCATTGGTGCATGCTGGCACTAAATGCAGCCAGCTTCTTTGGGCACATGGGCAGTACAGAGTCACCCACTCCCTCTGTGTGTGGCAGCCCTGAGCTGGGTAGGCCTTGGTGTTTGTGGAGAGACTGAAAGTTGAACATAATTGAAATGGTAGCAATTACATGTTAATAAATACATTTACCATTTAATTTTACCATATGACATGAACAATAAAGTGAAAGGTGACATCTATGCATAAACTCATAACAGTAGTTCTTTAACATTCAGTGATTATACTACATGCACTATCATTGCTGGTGGCTTAACCCTATATAGCACGGGCTATTTTGAAAATGCATAGCCCGTGGGGGAGGTGGGCAAAAACAGCACCCCCCCCCCCCCTAAGATCTCGGCCGTTGATCGCGCGATCACAACGAAAATTGGCACGTACGTCACCCATGACATAATCTCCACAATTCAAGCACCAAAATTATTCAAATTTATTTTTAATTAATTAATTATGCTAATTAATGCATAATAATCATAATTTGGCTGTAAATCTTTAAATGTATCCCCCAGACTCCTAAATTTCAGTCCAGGCACTCTTCTTAGGATTATTATCAAATAATGATTTAAAAAAATGGCAGTATCAAATTTTTAGTATCAAGTATTTAATCAAGTATTTTATTGTTTTTTGAATTTCTTATGTATTTCTTTGTTAATGCTAAATATGTTACTCATTGCGGATAAATGGCTACTGATAATCGTTTGTGTCGCAATGTAAGGGTAAGGGTACGCCGGCTATTAGTATTGGACCATTTATGAGCACATTTCAGTTAGTGCGCTGCACTGACCATAGGGTATTCAAACCCCTACTTACTACAATTTTGTGTCACACCTGACGAAGTGTTGCAGCGGGCGCACGAAACCTCGTGATCTTTTCGATTCCGTTTTCCTTACATTGCAAGACAAACGATTATCACTAGCATTTCTTTGTTTTTCAACTTAATGTTTTTCATTGTTTTTTTCGATGGAAATCGTTGGCAACACTATTTTAGTCATAAATAACATGAAATATATTGTGTTTCATCAGAAAAAATAAAAATAATGATACATTTATGACTTTTGGCTAGATACAGAACTTGCATTGGATTTGTACATGAAATCACGCTTTTGAGCAATTTTTGGTCTGACGTGCATGTACAAAATGTTACGTAACTTCGGAACCGCGTACCCCCGCGTCGCAAATTTGGTCTTAAAAGTTGCGAAGAAGGAAAAAAGGCATGAAGCGTCTTCAAAATTTATCGTGAAAAATGTTGGGGGGGGGGGGCTGTTTTTGCCACCCCCCCCCCCCCCCCAGGCTAGATAGGGTTAAGAAATACATGTAGTTCTCATTGCAAGTAACATAGAAATTGGATGAATCACACATTTATATAGCTCACTAGCAAGACAACACTACTTTTATGAGTATTTTGTAACGGAAAATTTGAAGATAAAAACACACACCTGCAAAATTGGTAGATTCTTCTCCTCCTTTCTAATGAACTCATTTCTGTTCCAGCCATATGATTGCACCTAGGGATGGGCGGGAGTGGTTATTCAGTTGTCCAGCAACCATGGAAGGAGTAGTTGGTCGTCTCTTCTATCCCACACATGTAGGCTGGTGATGAGCAGTCTCCCATTGGTGCATGCTGGCACTAAAGCAGCCAGCTCCCCTGGGCACATGATCATTTCAGAGTCACCCACTCCCTCTGTGGCAGCCCTGAGCTGGGTATGCCTTGGTGTTTGTGGCAAGACTGAAAGTTTGAAAGTTTGAAATGGTAGCAATGGCATGCTAATAAGTACAATTACAATTAATATCATATGACATGAAAAATAAAGTGAAAGGTGACGTTTACACGTAAAGTAAATAAACGCTATAATAACAACAAATGCAAGAGTACATAAATCTATTACATGTACTAGCACTACGCATTTATTGGCTTTTTCTTCTCCCTGCTTTTTTTGCAGTAGCATTTTGTTTGCTCTTGAAATGTCTATTGTTGGGTTATTCATTTAATTTATTTCCAATGGTTGTTTGCAACTTTCTTTGTATATCAATATTAATCAGGTTAGTAAGCATAATGACACAATTAAACAAGAGTAGTATTAATTCATGGACTTGTCAGTAAATTCACTTTATAAAATGAATTTAAAATAAAATCTTAACAGCTTCATGATAACTGTAATATGTACTAACAACTTTTGTATCCACTGAATCTAGTCCCTTGCTGTACACATGATCAATCAAAGTGCCATTCTCAGTAGTAGCATTTGTAACATATTGTTTATATCCTCTATTACACATTAGTTTTGTGACATGAGAAGAGCCTTTAAACAAGTCCTCATTGAAATCACCCATTACAATGCATCTGGTGCTTTTTTTGTGTAATTCGTTAAGAAGATTGTCTAGACATTCACAGAATGATTTAATGCGATATGATGGAGGTCGATAAACAACTGAAATAACAACAGACATAGGACTTGTTACAAGAATAGCAATAAACTCTAAGTTGTCAACAGGAATGTTTAATCTAGATGTATATGCATGCTTGATATACATTCCAACACCTCCATGTGATTGATCTTTGAAACGTTTTGCATCACCAGAATTGCAGTATGAAAGATTTCGTGGCTGATGATAAAATCGAAAGTTGTCTAAATGAACATCAGAAATGATTTCATCGTTTATCCATGTTTCTGTCAAACATATGAAATCTGTATCTAAAAATTGATGCTGCGATTTGAAATCTATAAAGTGCTGTTTCAAACCCTGTACATTCTGCATGATCAAAGAGAAGTTATGACCATTTACATCTTCAGAAGTGCTTTCCTCAATAAAAGGAATCATCATATCCATGCTTTCTTTAATTTGTGGATTACAGTGTATACGCTTTTGATCAAAATGTTCTATGACAAGTCCAGATAACGAAGTGACACGACTGAGCCCAACATATGCCTGTCCAGATTGAAAAATACTTTTTAATGACACAACAGCTTTGTCTAATGTCAGACCTTGTACTTTATGGATTGTACAGGCATAAGCAAGTTTAAGTGGAAATTGCTGCCTTACAATTTTTTTACCAATTGACTCTTGAGACAGTTTAATTGAATGAATACCAACATCAGCTTTGTCAAAATTAACTCGAATGCAAACTGGTTTTGACTTTGTCTCATCCCATAATATTTCTATTACATTACCAAAACATCCATTTGTAAGGCCTTTGTTAACATCAATGTTCTTTATCAACATGACTCTAGCATTAACTGCAATCCATAGGTAATTAGGCAATTGGGTTTTCTTTCGGGTACAAGGTTTTTCACGAATTTTATTTCCATTTTTAGCATCTTTCTCAATGTCTTCTGCTTTTACACATATCACATCCTCACACGTTTTATGCAATAATTTCTTGTTCCAAGCATCTACTTCTTTGTTACTTGAATATATATGGAGAACATTTTCACATACTTCACCAGTTTCACGAGATGCAAGCATTGCTATATCTTCATCACACAAAATGTCTGCATGTTCTTTTACACGTAATCTGTTCAGGAGATGGGCAAATTTGGTATCATCTTTCTGTCTCATAATGTCCTCAAGTTCTACTTTCTTGAAATTATCAATCCACAATCCACCTTCAAGCGTGTCATTATATAAAGAATTTCCAAATACAGGAGGTAATTGGTACATGTCTCCCACAGCAATAACTGAAACACCAGCAAAAGCAGTATGATTCCGGGTTTGCTTTATTTGACGGAGTCGACTATGGATATACCACATCAACTTTTGATCGACCATTGATATTTCATCTATGATTAATATCTGCAATTGATTTAGCTTATTTCGAAGGACACTTATTTTCTCTTCACTAAGTGGCTGATAGGGCATCTGTGCGTTAATTGGAATTGAAAGAATACTGTGTATCGTATGGCCATTGATATTGTATGCAGCTACTCCAGTAGGAGCCATTTTAAGTACTGACACATCATCTGGATGGTGTAACATTCGGGCTAGTATACGAGTTGCTTCATAGTAAATGGATTTAACCAAATGACTCTTTCCAGTGCCAGCACCACCAGTAATGAATATGTGAAATGGTTCAACCACTTTTCCATTCACTGTATCTAAACACCACTGACGTATTTTATAAAAAACACTCTGTTGCTTCTCATTCAGAGTTCTCATCAAAGAATGTCCATATTGTTTGGACGTGTTCACAGAACGTAATTCTATGCTAGAGTCAGGTTTTTGGGGCTCATGTCGCAAATCAGGAATATCACTGGCTCCATCACAATCTTCTAAGTCTACTTTCTCTTTGGTATGTTCAAGTCGCTCTACTTCAGTTTCTGGACACAAAAGACCCCAAGCATCTTCCTGTAAACCAAATTTGTCTAAATGCTCTTGTGCTTGATCAATGGCCTCGGCATTTATTTCAAAAACATTGCGATTGGTACACACAATTGACCTGACGTCTTGTAATTCACATCCACATAATTTTACAGAACCCCTTTCAAAGAACTCTTGATGTGTCTTGAAAGTTGGAGGTTTCAATTGCTCATCATGAAAATGTGGTAAAAAAAGTTGCAATATGCTTAAATAGTACTTTTCAGGTGAAGTGGTAGCAGAGAATCTGGGATATCTTATAATTGCATCTTTAGTACGTGTACGTTTCTGTATATATCCTAAATTGTTGTCCAATTTAAAGACATTTTTACACTTTGTAGTTGGCTTTTGTGATGCAGTTAAGATTCTATACCGAGAACAAAATGTTGCAAGACACATATCATTGAATTCTGTGTTTCTAGGTCGAGCTTTGTACCTGTCAAGTTTACTAGGCATCCAAATATTCTGATCATCATCATCATCTGGTTTGTTTTGTATTACGCTTAATGGCAGACTCATTCTAACAGGATTAGGTCCAACAGGAATGAATTCCACTTTCCTTGAGCATTCTTTAAGTCTGAGACTACATACACGGTATACACTTTCTTGAGCAGACACTTCACGATTCTGCATATATGCCTGTCCAAGTTTTTTCATGCTTTCCTTGGCATCTTTATTTCCTTGTTCCATTTCGGTTAATGTGTGATTCAAAAGCATTCCCATTTCACGTTCAGCTTTTGACATATAGGAAACGATGTAAGCTACACATGCATATGGATTGGTTACGTATTGCAGATCCATATTTGCATTCCAGCATCGAAGTAAGTTTGGATTGTATTGATTAACCCATACATCTTGTGGACCTCTCTTGATGATTATATTGTCCTGTGAAGCAATTTCATTATGCGCTTTCTCAAATTGAGTTTGTGTAATACCAAGTTTCTCAAAGAGATGCCTTGTACTGTTGTATTCACTTCCATCAGATAAAGCATCTTTAACAGAACTTAACAATTCTTTTGCATCAGATTTAGCCTTTTCAGAAGCTTTGACTTGGCACTCAACATCACATTGATTTTTCCCCCTGTCATTAGCTTTATTTATTTTAGGTTTCATGATGAATGTTCTTTCAGATGGTGGTTTTGGAAAATGGAATCTACATGCTGTTCCTTTCTTTTTACAAGATTTGGAATGTTTTTTACTGTGTTGTTGTACAGTGCTGACTATTTCATAGAGTTCTGGATCTTTCTTTTCGTCAGGAATCTGGCAGGAAATGTACTTATCTATGAATTGTATGACATCCTTATCTTTATCGATTCCCAACTCTGGAGCATTTTCAACCCATAATAATGAATGTATGTGAGGGGAACCTCTTGCCTGGTATTCCACACGGTACACCATATCAATTATTTTACCAATTGGTGCAGCTGGAGACAAAATAACTTTATTCATGAAAGTGTGAAATCTTTTATCAAACATTCTTGCAACAGTTACTGGATTTGATCTTAAAAGATTACACTTTTCTGTCCAATCTAATTCGCATGATTTTCTGGCATCTCCCTTCTGTGTTAACAATGTGTTCATTATTTCGGGCCATCTCATATCTGCTGCAGAAAATGATGCAAACCATGTTGGCTTTCCAAGCTGCCGTACCATTGCCATTACATCTTTTTGTGTCTTTTGCCAATAAGGAGGTGTTCCACGAATTTGTTTGAGAAATTTATATCCCTTGTCTGATTTTAGTATGTTTTGGACTGTCACTGCATTTTTCAAATCTGTGGCAGTTATTGATGAAGAGTCCTCTTTTTTGTCTCGACTTTGCCTTAATGCAATAGAAACTTGGGACAGAACCTGTTGAATTTCATAAATATACTGAGCATAAAAGATGTAATCTGTACTTTGAGCAAATCTGTTATCCACATGCATCAGTCGGTTGTGCAAATAACGTCCCAAGGTTATCTTTTCGTTTCTTATATCATGGAATGTTGGTTGACCCTTTGGAAATAACACTGGAAAACATTTTGCTTCATTGCTTTCATCTTGCAAAATTGATACAGGGCTTTTTCCTTCACAAGGAGCACAACATATTATGTCATCAAAATACTGATCTAGAACTTCTTGTCCAATATCTGCTGGCTGCAAACATGTATCTAACTGAATTCCACATAGCCGCTCTTCTACATCATCTTCAGGATCATTGTTACCATTTATTTTATCATTTTGGAAAATGTCATTTTTGTCTTTGTCTCTATCTCGATCTTCCTCAAGTTCTTTATTTTTTAAGATACCTGTTTCATCAATACTTTCCAAGATATCTGTTTCATTACCCTTTTCAATCTGTTCTAATGAGTTTTTCCAGTTGTCATCTATGGTTACATCTAAATACCACTTATTAGTTGCTTTCAAATACTGCAGAGCATTCATCAATTTAGTCTTATCTACAAATTTGTACTTGTAATAGCTTTTGAAGGACAATTTTCTTTTCAGTTTTACACGGATCAATTGATCTTCTGTTTGTGGTCTGGGCAGCATCTGCACTGTTTCATAAGTGTTTGAAGGTACGCATACGACTGGACCATGAACTCCATTTTGACCTCCTCTAGGCAAAGCCATTAACTTCATGAAAGGGATATTCAATGCAATCAAGTGCTGTTCTAAACTGTTCAAATTTGCAAGTTCTCCTGGAACTCTGTGAAGGTGTAAGTTGTTCATGTTTGCTTCGGCAGGTACTTTCCCAGATTTCAGCTTCTTGTGACAGGTGGAACAAATCCATAGTGATGATCTAGCTGACTGGCCTATTTGACATGGTGATCTGCATTCTGTATCACAAACATGCAAATATTTCTCACTTATACACTTTTGGAGCTTATAGTTGTTCTTTGTACATTTTCTCACTTGATTCTGAAAGAGAAGTTTGAAGCATACACAGCAAACAAATTCTGGACCATGGGAAGTAATTTTCCTAAACTCCTGAAGTACATTATCAAACTTTGAATTTTCTCCTGCTTTGGCTACAGCTCTTTTGAGATTTTGTTTCATTATATTTTGCCTAAAGCTGTCAATTGTTTCATACTTTAATTTTAAGTTTAACAATTTCTTTTTCCTTAGATCAATGTTAGTATACCTTGTTTGGGACAGGACTTTCATCGAAGCCTTTTGCTTTTGTCTAAAATCTTTATTTTTCTGATATTTACTTCTTATATTAGCTTTTTGTGTTTGTTTGAAATGGTCATTTTTGTGATATAAATCTCTCATTATATTTCTCATTAATGTTTTTTGATTTTCCCTGTATTTTTCATTTGTTTTATATTTCTGTTTGTTCGAATGAAGAAGGTTAGATCTATATTGCAAATCAGAATATTTACTTTTCATAGTATTGAGGTGGGTTTTCCGAAATCTTACATCATATCTGTACCGTATGTTCTGCCTTTCTTTCTTGATTTTGTATGACATAGGAGTGTCTTTTTTTCTGTTGTGCACTTGTTTTCCTTGATTGAGTCTTTTCATTTTCCAGATTACGTCATTATGATATCTTTTCTTTCTTTGTATTACCTTCTTCTTTTTTCGCATGCTTGCATTATGAAGAGCTTTTTCTTTCTTATCGCTGCTGTTTCCTTTCTTTGTCATAGCACGTTTTTCTCTCATTTGTTCTCTTTTTTTATTCTTGATTTTATTATAACTCTGTGCTTTATGTCTTTTTCTGGTTTTCCTTTCAGAATTGTCTATTTTTTCAGCATGTGAGGAGTTATCTCCCATGATATTCCTGCTCAAGTTTTCAGTTGTCTTCTGCACATCAGGTCTGTCTGGTGACGTACTCCCACTAAAATCCATCTCAGTATCCAAAGAAAAAGATTCAGATGATTGCACTGATAAAACAACATCATAATGGATGCCTTGTGTATTTTTCAAATAGATTCCTTTCTCAGTTGTTGCACTTCCAACTTGTACATTTTGGCCAGAAAATATGCTCCATCTACAAAGCTGATCATCATATATATAGATGTCCATTCCAATCAAATTTGCTAGAACCACAATTTCCATTTCTGTTGCCCAAGTGCCATTATGTAATATATTATTAGATGAGACGTAATCTGAAACACTTTGATAACCTGTTCTCAAGAAGCCAAGAAATTTGTCTGCATTTTTTAACAGATGAGCAACAATTGCTTTCCTTACTGCAGGATGGTTCTCTTCGTTTCCTGTGATGGCAAATGAAATGGCACGATAAAAACAGTTTCCATCGCCTGTGATAGGTTTAATGCATCTTGGTTGTGCAATAGGTGAACACACTTCAATTCTATAATCAGAATTATGACAATCAGCATCAGTTATCTCAACTTTTCTACAACATTGTTTCTTTCTTATTTCATCAAGGGGTTTAAACCACATGGTTGAATGAGTTTCACTGAGTATCAACAGTTCTTCAGGATCTGTTTCACATTCATTTTCATCAATTTTCAAGTCATCATTTTCTTTCGCTTCAATTTGTCTAGAGTCTGTTTTTCTAAATTTTTTACAGGGGTCAACACTAACTTCAACATCGCTTTCGAGGTTTTTGAGTTTTCGTTTTCCACTCATGGTTCTCCTTCTATTCTGCAATTTCTCCCCTAGCTCTGAGTCATTCAGGTCATCTTCACATTGCAAAGTACAATGTTCAGTCTTTTGTTTCTTATCATTGTCACTCACTGCTTTAATGATATTTTCTTTCTTAGAGCAAAGACTGTTAAGTTGTGTCTCTGTTAACTTGCTTAGCTCAATTGTCACACTTTTCAATTTCAATTGTTGACCATTGAAATGCATGTTAGGATTATTTGCATTATCAGTACAAGATAAATCTTGGGTTTGAATACTTTCTTCTGTGCTACTCTGATTAAAGCTTGGTAATTCATCAAAGCTGTCATCCTGACTGGAACATTCAGACGTTTCAGACACATTTGCACATTGTTCACTTGTTGATGGAAGTTGACCGGAGGGTATATCGTGTAACTGGGGATATCCTTTCAAGGTTTCACTTTTTCCAGAAGTTGTTTTGACATTAACGCTAGTTACTTCACATTCAGTGCACATGGGGCATCCCATTGTTTTAGCTAATCTCATGCAGTGGTTGTATACACCTTGCCAACTTGGAGTATGAAGGAGAATACTGTATCCTTGCTCGATCAGTAAGCCTTGTCTGCTTCTTGAATGTGAATCAAATATAAAATAACCATCTTGACCTGATATGATCATAAATGTACTTCCAGCAAAAGTCACAAAGCATCCATCACAGTCACTGCTGAGTTCACGTTCAAGAATTCCCTTCAATGGCATTGTAAGATACTGGGCCAGTATTGATTCATCTCCATCTAACAATCCACTTTGAGACTCAGATCTTTTAATCTCAAACAACTGATCATATGCATCCACAAATTCAAACAGATCAGATATCAACAAGTATTCCTGAATGACTGAATTAAATTTTCGTATGTTACAATATAATTCATCACCATTATTCAAAACCCTATCTAGATCTGTACACTTCCAATCATTGGCATTTTTTACTTTACTATACATTAATGCAGATAGCGAATTTGCAACACACTGCTTTCCACTTGAATTACCAAATTTTTGGTCACCTTGATGAAATGTTCCTTGGGCAACATGTCTTATTTCTGTATTGACTTTTGTAAACTTGTGTGGGAGATCACTAGTGGACTGGTACTTATGCCCAACCTGACTTGCAAATTGCACAGTATGAGAACATGGATTTGCTGTCACTTGGTGAGTAGGTTTTGTTGTGCCAATTTCAATTCCATTTGCTTCTTCAGTTTGTACTGTCAATATTGGATCTGTAGCAAATGATTCAGAACACTTTACAGATTCAGCTGTTTGTGAAAATTCATGTTTCACTTTTTCCACTTTGGTTTTTTGTTCAGCTCCATCCTTCACTTTGGATACCATTGTATGCTCTTGGTCATATACCCTAAAGTCTGTCACAGGTGACTTCCTGTCAATACACTCTTCAATAGATTCACTTTGAAGACAGCTACTCTTCATGCTGCATGGTTTGAGATCAACAGGTACTTCATCACTGGTTTCGGAATTGTTCAATTGTTCACTTTTACCTGCAGTGGTTGATGACACGGATGATACATGTGTTTCGCTGCAGTGACACCTTGGATCAGTTGTAGGGATCACTTGTTCACCTTGAGGTGATATGTTTTCACATATCTTGACCTGTTGCACTGTTTTTGGAGGTGTTGGCATCTTCAATGCATCAGTCTTTGATCTGTACATACGTGTAACTACTACCTGTGTCAGCTTGTACATCACATCACGTGGGAGCTTCAATGAATTGCACAACTGTACGCAATAAGAGTACACTCCCAGCCAAGTTTCAGTGTGCATGAGAATGCTTTTGCCATGTCTACTGTAACATCCTCTTCTACTTCTGGAATGTGGATCGAAGATGTAGTAGCCCGTTTCATGTCGGATCACAAGAAAAGTCTGGTTAATGAAACTAATTAGACAGCCATCACAATTTTCAATTGATTCCTGTAGTGTGTTGAGTAGCGATTCTGGATGTGTGTGCTCAGAGAGTGGGCCTGTAATCACTTGAGAAAGAGATATGCTCTCACCTTTAACGATTTCAGATTCATCACAACTGTTTGAGGGAAATTGCATTGAACGTGTTGTAAGAGCATCAATATCTGAAGGAGACCATTCATTAGGAGATTTCTGTTTACTGAACAATACAGCCATTTCACTTGCCTTGGAGCAATCATCAGTGGCACGTTGACATAGTTTTGATTCATCGTGACAAACTGTTCCTCTACACATCAACTTCAGGTCATTTACACTGACTGCATCTTTGATTTCCACTCCTGGTGTACATGTTCTGGACTTTTCATTCTTTCCTTTCACTTTTGATTTGGGGACAGTGGTTGGGGCTTTACTAATCCTGGGTGACTTGCAATACAGATGCCTCATTGATTTCCCAATGTATGTCACTCCCTTTTCTTTTTTGAATTCATGACATTCATCATCATTCAGCCTACACTTCATATTGATTGATGTCAATCCACCCTTCTTTTCCAAGAATTTTGTTTTTCTAGATTTCATTGATTCCCATCTTGAACAAGATTCCTTTTCCATGTCAAATGCTTTTCCTTCATTCACTGGTTCATCCACACTGGGCACATACATTTCATTTCTCCTCTTTTTAACACTTTTTAGTTCAGGTGAGCATGATCGTTTCTGTCCCTTATTCACGTACCTTTTCTTCTTTGTGAAGCGTCCACATCGATCTCTTGTCATCTTTTTTACGCCTTCAACAGGATTGCAGTCATGCTCCTCGACATCACGTTCTGGACTGATAGGTTCATAGGCGTTTACATCGATTGGGATACCTAGTTGGTCAAACATACGAACAGATATATTGTTGGTTCCACAAATGCAAATCCATACAAGTCTGATGTCCATCAATTTGTCTTCACATGAAATGTTCAAACATGACACATGGTAACATCTCAAACATGTTTCACACTTGACCTCATTCTCATTTTTTTGCACACCTTTTCCACAAATGTAGCATTCTGCCACTTCCTCTAATCCTTCGGTCTTTGTACCAGCAACCATTTTGCCTGTGATAGTATAACGTTCCTTGAAGTGAAATTGCTCCAAATCCTGAATGTCTCAAGCTTTGCTTGCAATACGTATAATTTGGAATTGTGAATAAGACACTTATGTAAAACGTTTTATATATTTCACCAAGTAATAACCCTTCCAAGAATTTTGTAAATTGTTAGCACATCGACCAATATATGGTCTGCAATTCTTTTTTTAACACAAGGTTGTTTTTAACATCAAGATTCTCAATTCTATTTTGGAAATGAATGGCCTTAATTTTTCTCTTAATTTCGCCCTGCCAGTTCACACGTTACTTGTGATATACACCTGTATTATATATTATCAAGTTCATGTATCTTTTCTTAATCGATCGTGTGCATGTACGATTGTGTTCAGTACATGTACTGTATATGTGCAGAGTATAATGTTTCGGCCTCAAGATAGCGTTTTAACACTAAGTTTGCATTTAGTGTCCACAGCGTTTGAGTATATGTCAGCCACAAGATGGCGCTGTTATATTAAAATCAATTCAATAACTGATCGTTTCAACCGTGTAGAGTATATTTTAGCTCTTAACTCTTGAATTAAGAGGCTACCTCTTCCGTGCAATTTATTACCTTCGTTTCATTCAACTCTTACAATTGCCTTTTTTTCTGTTTCTGCCTCAAAATAATGTTCTTTTTGTTATGTGTTATTTCTTTGATCCCTGAACTATCTTCTTATCATCAACCAACTACTGTATAGTGCTTTTACAACATGACAACAGGCATATATGTAATCAAACAAACAATTCAATCTCAACCATCAACACTATAACTCTTTATATCTAAACCAATCACTCAAGCTTTTACATTTCCATTCAAACTTGTATGTGTATTATTGTCTGATTTCTTTCACTACAGCTCATTCACTCACTTCTAAGAATTCACTTGTAATCTTTCTTTCACTTTTGAGATTTCACAACATGTATTTCACACTTATATTTCACGTTCACTCACTTCTAGAATTCACCTGTAATCTTTCTTTCACTTTTGAGCTTTCACATGTATTTCACACTTTCATTTCACGTTCACTCACTTCTAGAATTCACTTGTAATCTTTCTTTCACTTTTCAGATTTCACACTTTCATTTTACAGTCAGATTTCGTTCAGACGATTCACATTAAGATTTCGTTCAGATTTGAAATTTCACGTTCAGATTGCGTTTAGATTTGAGATTGCGTTCAAGATTGCTTTCAGATTTGAGATTGCGTTCAAGATTGCGTTCAGATTTGAGATTTCTCAGATTCTCTGAATCTGGGTTAGTGATTTCAACATGTGAATTTTGACACAAAACAGGATCTGGTGTCCTTAAGGCAACCAGGAGGACACTCCAACTGGCAATTGTGTGGCCAGAGGAGACTGTCGATTGCCAGACACTTGGAAAAATTGTGATAGAAAGTTACAAGACAATACAGTTTAGAAGGATTAGTAAAATTCTCCAGATTCTTGAAAATCTGGGTTTAGTGATTTCAACATGTGAATTTTGACACAAAACAGGATCTGGTGTCCTTAAAGCAACCAGGAGGACACTCCAACTGGCAATTGTGTGGCCAGAGGAGACTGTCGATTGCCAGACACTTGGAAAAACAGTGATAGAAAGTTACAAACATATAAAAAGACACAAGACGATACAAAAACTCAGAAGGGTTAGTCACAGACTCTGCTAGATGCAGGCAACACAACTATAGAGGAAGGAGACATACACTGTCTGTCTTCACCGCAGAGCTTCACGGAGCACCTGTAATAAAAGAATACAGAAAAAAAGGATTTACTTTACATGACTTAGGTTATATTCGTAACATTTCAACTAATTCAGTACAATAAACATTTTATCTCTAAACGACTAATTCACCCTGATAATAGGTTGGTTTCAATAAGAGCGGAACCATAAAAAGAAACATATGAGTGAAGGTTTGACAAAAAATCATCAAAGAATAAGAAATTTCAATTTTGTAATGTCACGTGCGAGGAGTTGTGTACAAAATAATATCATACATTATTCTTTTTCTGTTTTTGACAACATATTTTTTTTTTTTTCATACAGGTATGTGCGTAAGAACGTATCTCTAATTATCTATCAAATGTACAGGTAAAAGGATCATATCTTTTGCAGAAATGCACACTTTCGAAAGAAAATTTTACCCAACATATGAAAGAGCACCTGGCATTGAACGTTACAAAATCTAAACTTGAAAGGATCATAACTTTCTTCAGGAAGTTCAGCACTACATCATACGCGTTCCAAGAAAATACAATCGAAATGAAAACACTCCATTGTCTTTAATTGTGGGACCTAATGTAGTTCCATTAAACATCTATGGTAACCTCAAAGACAATAAAATTCTGATGTCGAGTCCACTTCAAACATAAATCACATGAACAAGCAAACTTTAAATTAATTTTTTTTCCCCGTCGACAAATATTGACAGGTTAACAACAGTTTTACACTGAAAAATCAATTATTTGTAAGTGTTTACTCAATTTTTTTTTTTTTTTACATTTTTTAGCCCTCCATAGGCTATTTTATTGAGTTAAACAAACATTTCACAACGTAAACGAATGTATTTTACACTCAAATGAAATACAATAAATTACATTTCTCTCTTTCAGTTTTAAACAAAGATCTAAGTGACTGCCATTTAACAACAAATTTGCTATGTGTACCTGAAATATAATTAATATATTTCTCATCCTCATAATATTGAATAAATTTTTTCTTTATGGTATTAAAATAGGAATCTTTTTATAAAGCTTTTCTACGAACAATTGTTGTTTGATCAAAATCACCATGCAATTTAAAGCATCATTTCTCTTTTCTTCAAAACCAAAAATTACATTTCGTAAATTAAACTTTATCTGTACTAGAGAACCTCTATTTATCCATTTTTCTGTTTCTTTCCAACAGATTTCACAGTCGTAAAAGAAATGTACAATGTCTTCTACCTCTTTTTTTTTACAAAAAGAACAGTATTTATCACTTACTGTTTTCATCTTATACAGTTGCTTATTCTAGAACAAAATCCTGTTTACTATCTTATACTGAAAATATCTTAAAGCAATATCTGGAGTAAATCGAAATATCATAATACATGTATGACATTTCTGCATAAATGAACTAGCAGGGCTGTAATCTAAATGTCGTTCGTATTTTGAACATATTGAGGGTATACAGTTTGTCTTTCCAAAAAGAGTTTTGTAGATGTATCGACATCCTTGTGAGTCACATACAAGTGTTTTGATATGTGACGGCATCAATGGACCTTTTATACTTTTTTCACATTTTCCAATATAAATTCTATACCGACACTTTATAGCTTGACTAATAAAATAGTAAGACAAATAATTAAGTTTCAAGCAAAACTTTTGCTCACATTTTTCATGAGTTAACAAAGTCAATAAGGTCATTGACATATCTGATGCCTTTTTCGTACCAAGATTTAAAAAATACAGATTTTTTCCCAATTTGGATAGAACTATTCCTCCACAGTGGATATGTTAGCCAGTCATCTACCTCAACTTGACACAGCAAAGACAAAGCATAAAATACATCTTTCCAAAATGGATTGGCAACTTCATGGGATAATGTTGAAAAATATTCATCACCAAACCCTACAACAAATGGTTTTGTTAAAAACGACTGCATTAAATGGAAAACATCATTACATGTATCTAAAACCAATCTTCGAATCCATGTGAGCTTTAATGACATACTAAAAAACTCGACATCTGGCATCTTAAGACCCCCTTCTTCATATTTGCCCACAACTTGTTTCCTACTAATTTTATCAGGCTTATTCTTCCATATGAAATTAAAGAACTTTACTTTTATTGCTCTCATTAACTTAATTGAAGGAGCAGGAATTGACATAAACAAATGATTAAACTGTGGTAGCAGTAATGATTTAGCAACTGTAACTCTTCCAAGAACTGTAATGTTCCGCTTGATCCAAGAAATCATTTGACGTTTTACTTTGTCAAAAATTCTGTCATAATTATAATCAGGCATTTTATCGATATCAACATGAAAGTCAGTACCAAGGTAACGAAAATAATAATTATGCACAAAATTCACTTGTCTTCCATCCATTCTTATATCTTCGCTACCTTTTAAGGCACCAATCCAAATTGCAGTTGTTTTCTGCATATTCATCTTAAGCCCGCTACAATTACCAAAAGAATCCAAAATATGAAGTACATTGCGGAAACTGGCAGCTGTGCCATCTAAAAACAATACTGTATCATCGGCATACTGAAGGACCTTAAATTCTTTTGACCTGATAGAAATTCCTTTTACCAATGGTGAATTTCGAATTAACACCCCAAGAATTTCCGCGCATAACAAAAACAAGTAGGGTGAAAGTGGGTCACCTTGCCTACAGCCCCTTTCTATGCGAAATCTAGATGTTATTTGCCCATTAACCATAACACTAGAGTACGCATCACTATACATTAGATTTATCCACTTTATGAAAGAGCTTCCAAATTTAAAAAAGGAAAGCGTTTTATATAAAAACTGATGAGAAAGACTATCGAAAGCCTTTTCAAAATCGATTAACAAAATAATCCCGGGAACCTTTTCCTTTTCAGTATAAGCAATTATGTCATATAAAATTCTAATGTTTTCACCAATAAATTGTCCAGACAAAAATCCTGTTTGATTACCATGGATAATACTAGGTAATACTTTTTTAAGTCTATTAGCAATACAGCTCGATAATATCTTATAAACAACATTCAACAAAGAAATTGGTTTTTAATGAAGTGTCTCACTTTGTCACCTTTAGGAAGAAGTGTTATCAAACCAAGTTTTTGTGAAAAAGATAGTTTTCCAGAGTTGTAAGCGAAATTCATGCTACGCATCATATACACACCTAACTCCTCAAGAAAATATTTGAAAAATTCCACTGTAAATCCATCTGGTCCTGGGGCTTTATTATTTTTCATGTTCTTTATTGCATGTTCAATTTCCCTGTAAGTTATTTCTCCTTCTAAAGAAACACACTCTTCTTCTGAGAGACTTTGGAAATGATCTTCCCTTATATGAGAGAAAATAACATCTTTATCACAGTTTGCATATTTATACAAACGTTCATAATATGATCCAACTTCTTTCAACATATCTTCTTGCTCTTGCAACACAGTACCATTGTCATCAATTAGTTTTACGAATGTTTTTTGCAGCTATCCTTTGTTTTTCCAAATTCAAAAAATATTTAGATGGTTTTTCCCCAAATTGCATGACTTGAAGCCGTAGTCTATTTGCTGCCATTTCCCGCTTCTGACGTCTAAATTGTTGTAATTCTTCTCTCAATACTCTAATTTTTTTCTAATTTTTCTCTAGTATCTGTATTCGGTTCCAACAATCTTTCTAACATACAATCTCAGACTCCAGGTCCTTTTCTACACTTTCTTCCTTCTTTTTCTGACGAATTGCATACAAAACTGTTATTGCTCTCAACTCCATTAACAGTGTATCAAAAACAACTGGTCATTAATTACAAATCTTATAGTCTTTTCTACTAACATTCTCAAATTGTCTTCCATCCAGAGAATCAATATCAAGGTACTGGAAAGTAACTTCTTTTACCTTTTCTTTGATAAGATCAACAAATTCAGACTTTTAAAAAAATGAGTTATTAAACTTCCAATAGCTAAATCTCTTCTTACATTTATCTAACACAATGTCTAAACTAATCATTGAATGATCAGTACGATAACCTAATTCAATTTCACATTTCCTAACTAGAGAAAAGATATCTGAGGATATTAAAAAATAATCCAATCTACTTTGTTTTAATGGGGTTGGTTGTCGCCAGGTGAAATATTTTATATCAGGATGAAGTTGACGCCATGGATCAACTAAGTTAAAATCATTTTTCATCTCAAGGACCTTATCTCTTGCCTTTCGATTACTAAGTCGAAGGTAATTAAAAGTATCTAACTCCAAACTCTGTACCAAATTCCAATCACCACAAATAATTTTGTGAGAATCATCCCAATCCAATAAGACATTTGCTATACCCCCATAAAATTCTGGATAATCATTGTTTGGCCCATAAAGTGCTATCAATGAAAAGTCTAGAAAACCACACTGGATACTAAGGGCCACAAAATTACCATCAATGTCACACTTTACTATTTTTATAACAAGTTGTGTGTTTATATCAAATAATATTGCAACTCCTCTTGCATTAGATGATTTATATGAAAAGAAACCCCTTCCTCCCCACTCTTTCAATATGTCTTCTTCTAATTCTAAAACAAAAAGAGTGTCTTGTAGACAGTAAATATTTGCTTCTTTCTTTTTCAAAAAATCAAACAGATCCTCCCTTTTACATCGTTCTCCAAGTCCACGGCAATTTAGTGAAAATATCTTGATACCTTTACTACTCATGACAAATAAAAAAAACTATGTGCATGACATTATTCATAGCTGTTGCACAGGTGGTAATAGTGTCGAGCGAAATGGAATGTATAAATATACTGGAGGGATTTTCATTTTTACACAAACAAAATGTACAATTACAAAAAACAAAAAACATGAACACAATACACACAAAACTACACAAAACAAACAATACAACTTTGTTTCCAGTTCAAGATGCAACATGGTTTAACCACTCCCATGAAGGATCATTTTTCCATGAGAGCCTAATAAACTGAAATGTTAATTTTATTTTAAAAATCCTCTTTTCAGGTTCTTAGCTCCTGCTGTCTGTCTAGTTTCATTGTTATTTCTTTTCACAACTATTGCTCCTTGTATCTTTTCCAGTCATCTGCACCACTCGCTTTCCTTGTCTGAAGAACAACATCTGTGCCAATCACTCTAATCCTAGTAAAAAGTCCTTGTTGTCTTAGCTCGTACGCTCTTGATGCTAGCTGACTTCTCTTGATATTCATCTTCCTCGGCAAATCTGTACGGATCGACACGCGATTCAATGGGTCATCCTCAGCGATGGCCCGCCGAGTAGCGGCATCAGCTCTCGTAGTCGCAGTACCTCCTCTCTTCCTTCTGTTCTGGGACGAGTTTTAGGTGTAGAAAGCACGCAAAACCTTCTCCCTGTCAGCAAATCTGACGAACCTCATGATGATAGCATCTGGTGCCTTTTCTCCTTCAAGATCTGATGGGTTACGTCGACGAGGTAATCTATGGACGTTGACAAATTGCATTTTCTCTATTTCATCATCACTTGTAGGCTTGTTCATAAAGAGAGCAATCTTCTGCTTTGCAACGTCTTCCACATTC
This sequence comes from Arbacia lixula, assembly GCA_963669155.1. Classification (NCBI taxonomy): domain Eukaryota; kingdom Metazoa; phylum Echinodermata; class Echinoidea; order Arbacioida; family Arbaciidae; genus Arbacia; species Arbacia lixula. Next base: position 137,162 of record CAVLGW020000012.1, read on the forward strand.
TTGTTAGGCCTGGTTTGCACACCATACAAACATGTTTACTCAAAATGTCTCAGTTACATGATTTTGAAAATATTAAGCATAAAATAAGTGTGATTTAGGGTAAGAGTATATCGAAATACGTATTTCTTTTCGTCAGAGAACATAAGTGCAGTGAGAATCCCCCCCCCCCCTTCCCCCAATCATACACAAACCTCTATTAAGTGGCCAGCCACTTGTGATTCATGTATTGGAGAGCAATTCGCTTTCTCAGGATTGCAGGCTTTATAACCCCCATATTTAGGACTAGCGAAATTGAACACTGAACAAACATGTGACAGCTCGCGCGCTCGCAGCTCCATGCAGTACATGTATTCAATTCGCTGCGCCGCGTATGCTGCGTGCAAGCTATCGCTGTTACATATCATGCGAGCTTCGCTACGATACTAAGCTAGCTACCGTATCGACCGGCAGATAAGGCGCCCCCGCACATAAGACGCACCCCGACTTTGAGCACGCAATTTGAAAAAAAAAAAAAAATCGGGTCTCACGTACATGTATACACATGTATGGGACTATGCATTGTGTGACAACAATCAACATCCAACAACAAAATAGATGGCTTTGATAGCCTGACACAATAACGGTAATACGATCTCAATCACATCATAAGCATAATTACCAGTTCAAAGAAAGCACCAGAACTAGTATTTGTCAGAGATACCACAAAGAAGCCGCTAGCTAGAAAGCTAAGCCCTAAGGATAACCTCCGTTAGATCAGAGCCGCTATTGTTGTTTTGATCCAGCCTCCAGGTGGCGCTGTACAACTTTTGGCCTCGGAGATAAAAAAAAAAAAAATCTCCGCGGACGATAATGTGTACAGCGCCACCTCGAGGCCGGATCAAAGCAACAATAGCGGCTCTGATCTAACGGAGGTTATCCTTAGGGCTTAGCTTTCTAGCTAGCGGTTTCTTTGAGGTGTCTCAGACAAATACTAGTCCTGGTGCTTTCTTCGTACCTGTAATTATGCTGATGATGTGATTGAGATCGTATTACCGGTATTATGTCGGGCTATCAAAGCCATTTATTTTGTTGTTAAATGTTGATTGTTGTCACACAATGCATAGTCCCATACATGTGTATACGTGTAAGTTTGAAAGACCCGACTTTTTCTAACGCCGTGTATAAGACGCACCCGGACTTTGGCGTGATTTTCAAGGGGAAAAACATGCGTCTTATACACCGAAAAATACGGTAGCTGCCCGGCCTGGCCGACCTGCCGCGCCCCCGCTGGCCGCATCGCACATAGATCAGAGTCACCCCTGCTGGGCCCTGCATCAGTGCAACTACTGTTGCCGGGGTCTGTAAGCCATGGCGATGGAGAAGGTGGAGGGCGAATTCTGCTTCTGGGCCGCGACTTTCAAATAGATAACTGTTTCTTTGTCGGACCAAATCTTGGTAGGCATTGTGAAGGTATATTCTAGCGCTAGTACTAATGGGTTATGTCCTTTTGCACAACGAACTATTGTCCATAGACTGTGTACAACGGATAGATCGTCTGCGCATAGCGATTCGGAGACCGCTGATTGGGCAATCGCGCAGATCACGTCATGACCACGTGGTTGCCTTCGGACTGCATGTGGAAGTATCGATAGCAATAACGATATCCGGTCACGTTGTGTGCACAGGAAATGGTCTTGGTTCCTGATCGGATCACTCCGGTATCGATCAAAAATTATCGAAACTCTGCAATTTCATGCATATTGACGCGACGCTCCGAAACCCGGAAGCCAATTGACTTTCTGCACGTTGCGATAGACTCTACAAATTCCAACAAACACGATGCGGGGGTGACGCTAATTTGTAAGATTTTGACGGAAAAGCACGAAGCAATCGAAATTCGCTTACCTTTGCGGTATCGGTGAGAAAAACGATCCTCTGAGAATACCTTTCATAATTCATATAAAATATAGGAAAGTTAAATTCTAGGTCGACTTTGGTACGAGGTGATAGAGAATTTCACACTTGTTTTGGCGGAATACTGTGGGGGGAAATAAAAGGCTTGCACTGCGCTAGCCCCTGGACTGCTCCCGCGCAGCGGGAGCGTCCTGAGGGCTCGCCACCAATTTCCCTGCATGTCTGGTCCGACTACCGAGAAATCAACCCGTGCACATGAATGAATTACTCATTTCAAGTACATTTATTACATATAAATGGCCAAATGTATTGAATGTATACCTGAGCTATAAAATTGCTTGAAAATGCTAAGCAACGTTACATATTTCCTCTTCACATACGATCATGATCTTTGTAACAAATACGGTTTGCCGAGGCTGCCATCTTGGCTGCTTCAAAAACGTACACGGTAAAGGGGAACTGGCGCATGCGCATTAAGTTTTGCATCGCAGCTGCTGTCGTGCGATTCTGAACAACTTTCGGTCGAAAACAATTTTTAAAAATACAACATGGATTAAATTCATCTTCAAACCAATTACGGAAATATTCAGATATATATTTTACGTAAATATGTGCAATAGATTTGAGATTTGAGTTACAGAATTGCTGAAACCAACTAATATAATCACTGCTAATCTCGACTTCCTTACTTCAAAGCTCCGTACTACGCAGCCCGCTCACTGCGTGAGCGGGCTGGTCGCAGTAAGCACTGCGCATGCTTACTATATTTTCATTCATAAATTGGCTCTCGGCAGAGGCTTGATGATGTCATGTAATAAGCAAAAATGTACACGACAGCTAGAGACCACGCTCCGCTATCTGTTGTACACAATTTGTCAATGTGCTCACGGCCCGCGCGGCGCGGCAGGCCAGGCTAGCTAGCAAGGGTAGGTGCCGATGTTCTTCTGTGTAATCGGCAACGTCTAGCTCGGTGAGCTGAGCGGTACATACAGCTTGCATAGCTTGCATCATATATCCACTACAGTGCAGTAGTGCGCGCAGGCTGCACATTTTCGGAACGTGAAGCCTCTGACTTCGGGTCGCTGTCGGACATTTTATGTCGGACACTTTCCAAGATTGCTAGACTGGTCCGACGAGCAAGCATAACGCACGGGGTTTGTGTACAACTGAACGGAGCTTGAGAAATCATGCATTTTACAGTATCTTCCAGTTGCATGGGCCTTTAAAAGCCTTCCTAGCCCTAGTATTAAAAGGAGACACAATTTTTGGCGATAAATATTGACAGACTGATAGCTTTGCCCTGAAAATACTTATGTTTAATGAATAAATGAATAAATAAATAAATAAATATTTTTTGTTACTTAAGACTAAAAAGCATCAAAATAAGTGTGACTGAATGTAAGACTTCATTAAAATGCTTATTTGTTTTCGTCTCAAATCCTAGACTATGTGCAGCGAGAATGGGCCCCCAATCACATACCGACCGCCTTTGCACGTACATGTATGCACTATGCGCAATGCGTAGAATGCATGCACCCTGTCACTTTGCCAAAACAAGCGGATGCAAAGTCGTATTTTTAAAGAATATGCGCAAATAATAATTCCATATTCTATTACTCCATTCACCACCTCGTAACTACTTACACTCAACGTTGATAGGATACAGCACAGGTTCATACACCTTGATGAAATAGCACAATGATACGAACTAAAGGCAAGTCACAGACGGCGCATGAATGCTCATCAACAAACAGACGGCAATGGATGGTTCATACGTTTTTGTGCAGCAGCGCAGCATGCATGCATATGCATGATCAATCGCATCGCAGCACGGAGCGACAACACAACTCAACCATACGAGAATTCAACCCTAAAAAGCTCGACCGGCCAGATACAATGTCCATAAAGCGTTTCAGAGGATCTACGCCTCATCTTTAAAAATATATTTCACTTCCACAAAATGATGTTCCTGATCACCACGGGCGGAAATCCCGGGGAAGACGGGGGACGTGTCCCCCCAAAAAACTATTTTCGTTCCTTTCGCCGACAAGATATAGTGTCCCCCCCCCAACTGCTTTCATCGAAAAAAAAAAACCACCCACAATAAAATCCATCATCCTGATCCCCCCACCCCCGCCCCTAAGCGGTTACTTCTTGAGGAAAAACATGCCCCCCCCCCCCCCCACACACACACACACACGCCTTCGGGGAGCGATTTCCGCCCATGCTGATCACTTTTACTATTTATTCAATACGATTAGATGTAAATAGCAATCAAATGCGAGTTAAATGTATTGAACCCTATCGGGCTATGATTGAACTGATTGATCTCTGGATAACATGGATAACAAGTCGATGACAAAAATCAAAAGCCAACCCTGCATAGGAGGTAAAAACAAATGTTCACGTATTTGTGGAAAAAAAATAGAATTCAAACGATGCTGAAAGATACACGTCATAAATAATGCACTTTGACAAGCAGATTTTTATCAAATATTATTCTTGTTTTGTATCAGTCCGTCAAATACTGTCACTTATGAGTATATCCAATAATTAAATCAAAACACAGCTAACGTTCTTCCATTTCATATTTCCTAATTTACCAATATATTTTTCTCTCGCTCTTTTATCTTAATTGGCTATTAACATTTTAATAGCACGTACTCATGACCATGCATTAAGAGTTTCAGACAGTTACTCTCTGATATAAAAATACTATATAGGTTTGATATGAGATTTTGAGTATTGCCTTATGTTTATGAATAGATGGGGTCACCATATGGAGGATCGATGGTGTTATTTTACTCCTTTTGCAATGTTTATTTTGCCACCTTCTTCTATTCTATCCACTTTCTCCTTGAAATTTTCTCCCCCCCCCCCCCTCAACCCTTTACCTTACATGACTATTAATTACATGTTGTTAGCATCTGACAATAAGGCAAGTCTGTAAGAGCGCTATATGAGCTTTCTCGCGCGCCCGTTGATACTTATTTGTTAGGAATTATATGGTGCCACTGTCCGTCACCGTGCATTTACCATCGCAGCCCATGCCTAGCTGTGCATCTAATTTCTTATGAATAGATGGTGTCACAATTCATTCCTTTTGCAATAAGATTTTTTGCGACCTTCTTCAGTTCAATCTCTTACTTTGTCATTCTCTTTGAGATTTTCTCTCCCATTTTTCCCTCTCGCCCCTTTATGTTAAATGACTATTTATTGTTGTTAGCACATACACAAGTGATTATGTAGGCACGTCGTGTGTGCAGCCTCTGATTTCTAATGAATAGATATGGTGTCATCATGGAAGGTCCATGGTGTCACCGTGCATTACCGTCCCATGTCTGTGCACGAAATTTAAGTATGTTTTAGCTGAGTCAACTAGCTTTTGGGGCGTTATCTCTATTTTTTTAATTACGTGTTAAGTGAAAGGGAAGATGTGTGGCTCAATGTGTAAGGTGCCGTTTTAAGATCAAAAGGCGCCCGGTTCGATTCCTGGAGTGGGTATGGTCAATTTCTGCATTTTCTTTTCTTTCCCATTCTTTTTCTCTCGCCCCTTTCTCTTACATGACTATTAATTACACGTCGGCATATACATGTAACCATTCAGGCAAGTCTCTGAAATATTAGTATGATAGGTGCCCTATGAGCTTTCTTGAGCGATGTCTCTGATTGCTTGTAAAGATAGATGGTGTCACGATGAAAGGTCAATAGTGTCACCGTGCCTGTGCATGAATTTGCCAATGCAGACCACCTTATACTTGTCCACAAGTATGTCTCGTTTATTTTTATTCCAATTTTTGTGGCATGGATATCTCAACAATGCATGAACCATTTTTCATGAAATCTTCATCATGCATGGGTATATACATGAACATGTTTCAGCAACATTTTCAAGGTCATGACGTCATCGTGACGTCATCTACGAGCAATTTAATGAAAATCCATTATTGGATATATCTCTTGAACCAATAATTTATATGTTATCAAATTTTACATGCATAAAGTTAATGATGTGACAATGATATTTAATAAATAAAAACGCGCGCGTACGCGTACGTTAGTGCAAAAACGCGCGCGCAAAATTTTAAAATGCTCCAAATCAACTCAAAATTGTTTTGCATATGTTTCAGGCCATTTTGAGCATTTCAAAAATTTCCGCGCGTGCGCGCGCGTTCGCGCGTTCTTCAGTGCGTTACGCGTACGCAGCCTCAAAATTCCGCTTTGTTACTGGTTTTATGTTTCTGACACTACAAGCATAGCATCCTGCAATTTTGAGCCATTTCTATGCAATAACAAGGTCGTGCGGGTACGTCAAAGTTGAAAGTCTGCGCGTGCGTCAATACGTTTTCGTGTGAAAATATTGCAAAAACATAACTACCTTCAATCGGCCATAGCTCTTTAGAATGGCCGGTGACCCCCATTTTTTTTTAAATATTTGGAAAGAGTATGAAATGTAGATGTCATTTCATGTGTCATTTTACCAGTAAGTACATGGTGACGTCATCATATTGCCATATGAATCGAAAAAATGAATTTTCAATTATGACGTCATGAACTTTTTTACCCGCTTTTGCATATCTCAGTAATCCTTGTCAATTTTCTCCCAAATTTCAGTATGTTGTGCCTAGGACATTGCTCTAAGGCACGCTTGCCCTAACTTTTCAATTTGTCATTGTCTTCAAGGTGAAAATATGGTTATAGGCATTAAAGTCAGAATCAGACGTTTTCACGTGTAATGTCAATGGGAGTTTCATTTATTTGAAATCATGAAATAACATGGCAATCTTTCAGGAGCTATATCTTTTCCTATGTTACGATCTTTTACTCTGAAATTTTAGTATGTTGTAGCTGAATCTAATAGCTTTCGGCCATGTGGTCTCCATTTTCTCATTAGATATCGGGATCATGGCAAAATTTCAGCTTGAATATCGATTTCTAAATCATTCTAGCCACTGCTAGCGGGCATTAGGTGAAAAGTGAATGCGAAGATTTGTGGCTCAATGGGTAAGGCGATGTTTTAAGAACGTTCATTTACCAGCCCATGCCAGTGCATGAATTTGTCAATGCAGACCACCTTATACTTGTCCACAAGTATGTCTCGTTTATTATTATTAGGTGGTCTGTCGCCAACGACAGATCACCTCTTAATTTCGTTAGAATTTTCTTTCTTTATTTATTTATTTTTATTCCAAATTTTTGTGACATGGATATCTCAACAATGCATAGGCCATATTTCATGAAATGTTCATCATGTATGGACATATATGTGAACATGTTACAGCAACATTTTCAAGGTCATGACGTCATCGTGACGTCATCTACGAGCAGTTTAATTAAAACCTATTACCTCATGTAGCTCTAGAACTGGTCATCTCTGTGTAATGAAATTTGACATGCATATAATTAATGAGTAGCTAATTAATTTCATTGAAAAAAAACGCGCGCGTACGCGTACGTTAGTGCAAAAACGCGCGCGCAAAATTTTAAAATGCTCCAAATCAACTCAAAATTGTTTTGCATATGTTTCAGGCCATTTCTAGCATTTCAAAAATTTCCGCGCGTGCGCGCGCGTTCGCGCGTTTTTTCGTGCGTAACGCGAACAAAACGTCAAAATTCTGTTTTTTTACTGGATTCATGTTACTGACACTACATACAACACATCCTGTCATTTTGAGCCATTTCCATGCAATAACAAGGTCGTGCGGGTGCGTCAAAGTTCAAAGTCTGCGCGTGCGTCAATACGTTTTTGTGTGCAAATATTGCAAAAAACATGACTACCTTCAATCGGCCATAGCTCTTCAGAATGGCCGGTGACCCCCAATTTTTTTTCAATATTCTGAAAGAGTGGGAAATGTAGATGTGATTTAATGTTCGATTTACCTTTTAAATTTATGTTGATGTCATCATATTGCCATATGAATCGAAAAAATGATTTTTCATGTATGACGTCATGAACTTTTTTACCCGCTTTTGTGTATCTCAGTAATTCATGGTCAATTTTCTCCCAAATTTCAGTATGTTGTAGCTGAGACCTCGCTCCATAGTAGGAGTTGCCTTCATTTTTCATTTTGATGACGTCTTCACGGTGTAAATTTCATTATACGCATGAATGTCAAAATCGCACTTCCGTGTTATGTCAATGGAAGTGGTATTTATGAAATGACATGACGAGCTTCTAGGAGATGTATCTCACTAATATGTCAAGCTTTCACTCTGAAATTTCAGTATGTTGTAGCTGAGTCTACGAGCTTTCCGGAACGTTGTCTCCATTTTTTAATCAGATGTCGGGATCATGGTGAAATTTCAGCTTGAATATCGATTTCTTAATCATTCTAGCCCCTGCTGGGCATTACGTGTTAAGTGAATGGGAAGATTTGTGGCTCAATAGGTAAGGCGCCGTTTTAAGATCTCGAGGCCCCCGGTTCGATTCCTGGCGTGGGTAGGGTCAACTTTTGCATTCCTTTTGCAATGTTTATTTTGCCATCTTCTTCTGTTCTATGCCTCACTTTGTCATTCTCTTTGAGATTTTCTTTCCAATTCTTTTTTCTCTCACCCCATTCTCTTACATGACTATTAATCACGTTAGCATAAACATGTTACCATTTAGGAAATTCTCTGAAATTTTAGTATAATAGGTGCCCTATGAGCTTTCTTGAGCGATGTCTCACATTGCTTATGGATAGATGGTGTCACGAATGAAGGTCTATAGTCCAGCTTATACTTGTCCACAAGTATGTCTCGTTTATTATTATTTATTTATTTATTGAGATTTTCTTTCCCATTCCTTTTCTCTCGCCCCTTTCTCTTACATGACTATTAATTACATGACTATTAATTACATGTTGTTAGCATACATGTAACCATTAACACGATTTACGCAAGTCCCTAAAATGTTGATAATGATATAGGTGCGCTATGAGCTTACTTCAACGGACGTTGTCCCTGATTTTTAATGACTGCATGGTTTTACCGTGCATTAGTCAGAACTTAGCATGAATTTCCAGACAGACCACCTCATACTTGTACACAAGTATCTCTCGTTTATTAGGTGGTCTGCCATGCAGATCACCTTTTGTTTTCGTCCGAATTTTCTTTCTTTATTATTATTTATTTATTTATTTTTATTCCTAATTTTTGTGGCATTGATATCTCAACATTGCATGGGCAATTTTTCATGAAATCTTTATCATGCATTGCTATATACGTGAACATGTTCCAGCAACATTTTCAAGGTCATGACGTCATCGTGACGTCATCTACGAGCAATTAAATGAAAATCTATTATCTCATGTAGCTCTAGAACTAGTCATCTCCGTGTGATGAAATTTGGCATGCATATTATTAATGAGTAGCCAATTAATTTCAATGAATAAAAACGGGCGCGTACGCGTACGTTAGTGCAAAAACGCGCGCGCAAAATTTTAAAATGCTCTAAATCAACTCAAAATTGTTTTGCATATGTTTCAGGCCATTTCTAGCATTTCAAAAATTTCCGCGCGTGCGCGCGCGTTCGCGCGTTTTTCCGTGCGTAACGCGAACAAAACGTCAAAATTCGTTTTTTTTACTGGAGTCATGTTACTGACACTACATACAACACATCCTGTCATTTTGAGCCATTTCCATGCAATAACAAGGTCGTGCGGGTGCGTCAAAGTTCAAAGTCTGCGCGTGCGTCAATACGTTTTTGTGTGCAAATATTGCAAAAAACATGACTACCTTCAATCGGCCATAGCTCTCCAGAATGGCTGGTGACCCCCAATTTTTTTTCAATATTCTGAAAGAGTGGGAAATGTAGATGTGATTTAATGCTCGATTTACCTTTTAAATTTATGTTGATGTCATCATATTGCCATATGAATCGAAAAAATGATTTTTCATGTATGACGTCATGAACTTTTTTACCCGCTTTTGTGTATCTCAGTAATTCATGGTCAATTTTCTCCCAAATTTCAGTATGTTGTAGCTGAGACCTCGCTCCTTAGTAAAAGTATCCTTCATTTTTCATTTTGATGACGTCTTCACGGTGTAAATTTCATTATACGCATGAATGTCAAAATCGCACTTCCGTGTTATGTCAATGGAAGTGGTATTTATGAAATGACATGACGAGCTTCTAGGAGATGTATCTCACTAATATGTTAAGCTTTCACTCTGAAATTTCAGTATGTTGTAGCTGAGTCTACGAGCTTTCCGGAACGTTGTCTCCATTTTTTAATCAGATGTCGGGATCATGGTGAAATTTCAGCTTGAATATCGATTTCTTAATCATTCTAGCCCCTGCTGGGCATTACGTGTTAAGTGAATGGGAAGATTTGTGGCTCAATAGGTAAGGCGCCGTTTTAAGATCTCGAGGCCCCCGGTTCGATTCCTGGCGTGGGTAGGCTCAACTTTTGCATTCCTTTTGCAATGTTTATTTTGCCATCTTCTTCTGTTCTATGCCTCACTTTGTCATTCTCTTTGAGATTTTCTTTCCAATTCTTTTTTCTCTCACCCCATTCTCTTACATGACTATTCATCACGTTAGCATAAACATGTTACCATTTAGGAAATTCTCTGAAATTTTAGTATAATAGGTGCCCTATGAGCTTTCTTGAGCGATGTCTCACATTGCTTATGGATAGTTGGTGTCACGAATGAAGGTCTATAGTTCACCGTGCATTTTCCAGCCCATGTCTGTGCATGAATTTGCCAATGCAGACCACCTGATACTTGTCCACAAGTATGTCTCGTTTATTTATTTATTTTTATTCCAAAATTTTGTGGCATGGATATCTCAACAATGCATTAGTCATTTTTCATGAAATCTTCATCATGTATGAATATGTACGTGAACATGTTCCAGCAACATTTTCAAGGTCATGACGTCATCGTGACGTCATCTACGAGCAGTTTAATAAAAACCTATTACCTCATCTAGCTCTAGAACCAATCATTTATAGCTAATGAAAATTGACATGCATAAATTTAATGATAATACAATTAATTTCAATAAATTAAAACGCGCGCGTACGCGTACGTTAGTGCAAAAACGCGCGCGCAAAATTTAAAAATGCTCAGAATCAACTCAAAATTGTTTTGCATATGTTTTAGGTAATTTCTAGCATTTCAAAAATTTCCGCGCGTGCGCGCGTTCGCGCGTTTTTTTCGTGCGTAACGCGAAAAAAACGTCAAAATTCCGTTTTTTTACTAGATTCATGTTACTGACACTACATACAACACATCCTGTCATTTTGAGCCATTTCCATGCAATAACAAGGTCTTGCGGGTGCGTCAAAGTTCAAAGTCTGCGCGTGCGTCAATACGTTTTTGTGTGCAAATATTGCAAAAAACATGACTACCTTCAATCGGCCATAGCTCTTCAGAATGGCCGGTGACCCCCAATTTTTTTTCAATATTCTGAAAGAGTGGGAAATGTAGATGTGATTTAATGTTCGATTTACCTTGTAAATTTATGTTGATGTCATCATATTGCCATATGAATCGAAAAAATGATTTTTCATGTATGACGTCATGAACTTTTTTACCCGCTTTTGTGTATCTCAGTAATTCATGGTCAATTTTCTCCCAAATTTCAGTATGTTGTAGCTGAGACCTCGCTCCATAGTAGGAGTTGCCTTCATTTTTCATTTTGATGACGTCTTCACGGTGTAAATTTCATTATACGCATGAATGTCAAAATCGCACTTCCGTGTTATGTCAATGGAAGTGGTATTTATGAAATGACATGACGAGCTTCTAGGAGATGTATCTCACTAATATGTCAAGCTTTCACTCTGAAATTTCAGTATGTTGTAGCTGAGTCTACGAGCTTTCCGGAATGTTGTCTCCATTTTTTAATCAGATGTCGGGATCATGGTGAAATTTCAGCTTGAATATCGATTTCTTAATCATTCTAGCCCCTGCTGGGCATTACGTGTTAAGTGAATGGGAAGATTTGTGGCTCAATAGGTAAGGCGCCGTTTTAAGATCTCGAGGCCCCCGGTTCGATTCCTGGCGTGGGTAGGGTCAACTTTTGCATTCCTTTTGCAATGTTTATTTTGCCATCTTCTTCTGTTCTATGCCTCACTTTGTCATTCTCTTTGAGATTTTCTTTCCAATTCTTTTTTCTCTCACCCCATTCTCTTACATGACTATTAATCACGTTAGCATAAACATGTTACCATTTAGGAAATTCTCTGAAATTTTAGTATAATAGGTGCCCTATGAGCTTTCTTGAGCGCTGTCTCACATTGCTTATGGATAGTTGGGTGTCACGAATGAAGGTCTATAGTTCACCGTGCATTTTCCAGCCCATGTCTGTGCATGAATTTGCCAATGCAGACCACCTGATACTTGTCCACAAGTATGTCTCGTTTTTTTTACTTTACCATTGTAATCTAAGTCATAGTTCATAATCAAATTAAAGTCCCCTCCGATGATAACATGGTTTTTATCTTTATTTTTTTGTTTTAACCTTTTACATAAATCCTGAATCATATCTATTTGTTGCTTTTCTTTGTCCCTGGTCGGAAAATAAACATTACACAACACAATTCTTTTTCCTTCAATTTCACAGTCTATTATTATATAGCGTCCACTGTCATCCCTCTCTATCTCTATCAGTTTAAAATCTACGGAATTTTTAATCAAAATAAGTACCCCTTTACTGTGAGGAGAGCCATGGCTATAAAAACATGTCCCATCCCACATTGAGCCCCATCTGTCCTCTATATCTTTTGTACTATATGTTTCCTGAAGAAATATGATATCACCCTTTTCTCTGCACCAAGAGAATATTATCCCCCTTTTAGCATTTTCTCTGATTCCTCTTACGTTAAGAGAACACAGTTTCCAATTTATCTTTCTACTCATCATTGTGCAGGTGGTAAAGCCAAACAATACATGGTGCTTCTATAGGAAGAGCCAGACGTGCAGCAACCAAGAATCTAACCATAATGTTATGAATTTGATTTCGGTCATGAGTTTTATCACAATAAGAACTGATATAAAATCCTGTGTTTTTGTTGTTTATGTATTCCACTTTTTTTCTTTTCACGATTCCCATTACCCCCACACAAGTAGAACATCCCACCCAGTCTGACATGAATCTACTACCAAGAGTAAATTCATCCTTGTCGACAAGAGATGGGAAAAACATGACTTCGATTTAAGGGACCCTTCTCCTCCTTAAAAAAAATTAGAATAAGAAAAAAGAAAAATGAATAATTTTGAATAAAAAAAAAAAATTAAAAAAAATTAGATATATCAAATATACATATGTCATACACATATATATATATACACACATATATATACATATATACTTATACACATACTGACATACATATACATACACATATATAAAAGCACATTAACTAAAGTTAAACTCCCATTCACATTGAACCCTTGTATACTTTTTATACACAGAATGGGAACACCAAAACACCCCTGGTTAGTGGAATGTATGATTCTGATATAGAATAGGGAAGCAAAAACAAAATCCACCAAAATCAGAAGATGAACTAAGCTACCGAACTCCGAAAGCCCTGCCCCCGTCTGGCGTCCGGAGACCAGCCCAACCCGCGCCCCCATGAATAGCAAGAAAAGAATAAAACCGACGATGCCGCATCCCCACAAAACGAAACCTTAACTTTTTTTTTTTTTTTTTTTTTTTTTCTTTCTCTCCTGAAGGGAGAGAAAAGGGAAAGTCGTGGCGCCACACCGTCGGCCTACCCGCCTCGCATCCATGACAACACGCACAAAACTACTCAACAGAAACATGCCGGAAATGCAAATCCCCCTTCCATTCTCCCACGTTCAAGCACATTTTCTCTTATTTCTAACTATTCCCACTTGCCATTGTCTTATTTCTAACAAAACAAAACAAAATATTGAAAAAAAATCTAAGCATCCTGAAGGATGAACTATCATATCCATTGCTTTCTTTTATCTGACTCCAATCTTGGTCCATTTATTTCAGTGCCTAATAGTATAGGCTCTGAGAAAATAAGGGGGAAATAGAAAGGCATGCTGGAATACTATTAATAAAAAAAAGCCATTTTCAATTCTGAACTATCTATAGTTCAGAAGAATGTCATTATTATTATGTAAAAGAAAAAGAAAACTGGTAGTGGGTTCTGGAAAAAAAAAAAAAAAAAAAAAAAAAAAAAAAAAAAAAAAAAAGAGATCCACGCCAGAAAGGCATGCTAAAATAATATTAACAGTGACCTTTTTAATTCTGAATGTCATTAAAACTATTCATTATGTAAGACATACCATTCTGAAAACCATCTGTAGTTCAGAGGAATGTCTTTCAGAATCTTCATTATGTAACAAAACAAACCCTTATGTTAAAATGCCGGAAAATGCTTCACAAATTATCCCATCTTATAGGAATTCCAGACTGTTATTTGGCATTGATAAAGCAAACAAACTATCCAATTCTAACATGGAAAGAAAAAAAACATTTCGTTAGATGGAAAAACAGATGCAGGTCAAAAATTCCATCTTACTAAAATATACAAACTGTTAATAAGTACTAAACTGCATTGTCCTTCAGATATGTCCCAACCTAACTCATTTCATGCATGCATAATTTCAAGTACATTAACCCAAGCTTCACTTAGAAAAGCATTGTACATACATACATTGACTGTGATCTTGCGTAACATAATCAAATACCCCTCTAAAAAAGGTCCAAAGCTGGAATTATCATTCAATTGATATTCTGGGATTTGCCCCCCCCCCCCTCCCCCCCTTGAAAAAATAAATAAACCGCACACAAAAAAAAGATCATCCAAAAGGAGATAGATAGATCGATCGATAGATAGATAGATAAAAGGGTACTTGAGGATCAGTGTGTATGTGTGTGTGTGTGTGTGTGGTTAGGACTAATTTTAGGGGTGTATTTTAGGTTGGGGGATTAGTGGACTTGTTTATTTAAAACTTGATTCCGGAAGCTATTCGTTCAGTTTATTTGATTAAACATCGTTACATGATTATAACAATTGAGTAATTATATTTAATATTTTCAGCTATTTTATTGTAATTAATTTGTACTTACAAATGCATATATATATAAGTTGCATGATTGTTTTGTTTAATTTGTGTTAATATATTTGAACTGATTATATGAATTTAATTGGTATTATTATGGAATCAGAATAAAGATCATTAAAAAAAAAAAAAAAAGTGTGTGTGTGTGTGTGTTTGTGTGCGGGGGTATGTGTGTATATGTATATACAATTTTAAATTTATATAATTCTGTCTACATTACTAGTCCTATAACTGTTATAGAAAATGTTAAAGTATTTGTATAGATGGATTTAAGTTCATTCATTTTTTTCTATTTATATTATTTATGCAGGGATGTGTAACACATTCCTGATTTATGCTATTTCATAATCAAGTAAAACTGTTCATGAATGATAAAATGTAAAAAAAATTAATATTGAATTAACTATGTAAATGATCTCATGGAATATATCATTGTCATGTGCTATGAGGAAGAAACAAAATACTATTTAAAACAAAAACAAATGTGTGTGTCTGTACACATGTATTGATGTATGTTTGTATGTATGTATGTGTCTGTATGCATGTATGCATGGTTCGTGTGTATGTATGTATATGATAATGACGGTAATGCTACTACTAATCGTTATGGTAAACATGGTGCTAGCAACAACAGAACGATAACAATCACATTACACAATACTGACGAACGCTTCCTATAACTGATATAAGCTCAAATAGTTTAAAAAAAAAACGTGCCCTCATCAGAACCGTCGATAGCTCAGTTGGTAGAGCGGAGGACTGTAGAGGAACCGACACACTGACATCCTTAGGTCGCTGGTTCAAATCCGGCTCGACGGAGGATTTTTGCATTTTGTTGTTATTCTTTTACAAAAGTAAAACAATCAGCGTTACTAGTGCAGTGTTGAACTCTTTATAAAATATGATGATTACAACGCAAGCTTCAAATAATTCCCCCTCATACATTTGAATAAAAATCAGCTCATCTGAGGGTTGAATAAACCGTTTTCGTTATGTATGCCAATTCTATTCACGTCTTTTGAATAATATTTTACTGATGGTAACCCCGAAGCTTGTCCGATGTTAATCAGAGTTGCAGCAACTAATAGATTCAGAGTGCATTTCAGTCATTGAAATTGAATTTCGAAATACAGGTGCATGAAATAACGCACTTCTACGCAGTTAGGTGAATGAACAGTTGTGAATACATTACGAAAATGGTTTATTCAGGATAGTGCCATTCTCATTGGGCTTTAAAAAAATCGAGAAGTTAGAAAAATCGAGAAGTTAGGGGACCGGGACGGCTTTTGGTACGGTTGCTAGGCAACTTTCACCCTAACTTCGCGATTTTTCTAACTTCTCGATTTTTTAAGCCCAATGAGAATGCAGCTGATAATTCAGTTGTCAGAGTTGCGGTTATTCAACATTTTCAAGTCATTCGTACAGGCTGATACAAGATGATGTCTCGGCCCTCGTCGCAGGAAGACTGCTTGATTAACATCTCAAAGGAAATTCCGTGATGAAACAATGTTCAAATATTTCTTCGTTGACATCAACGATTAAAGTAAGAGAGTCCGTGGAACAGTCAATAGGTAAGTTAGCAGCTCCTTATTTATTGATTTTTTTGTTTTATATAATTGTATTTCGGATTATAGTTAAAACAAATCAAATCAAAGTTAAACAAATTGCAGTTAATTGTAATAAAATAACATTTTGTATGAAAAATGTTGTAATAAAACAACAAAATCATTTCTTCAAACAACACAGCGACTATGAAATAGCTACTTACCTAGCGAGCTAAAGAAGAATGCCACCAGAGAAAACAAAATCACAACTTCCATGATCTCCGTTTTTGTGAGACACACAGTATTGGCATTTATTGAATTCGTTGCAATAGTAAAGTCGGCTTTTAACAACAAATGATTTACTGTAAAAAGATCTGACTGAAAGTTTCCCCCTAGTTTACTCGAGAAGGCCAAGCGATACAAGGCTATGGAGCAATCATCAGAATTCAGCTATCAAGTAAAGCCCTGCTCAGAACGATATTTGATAATACACCCTGTTTATCTTGCATTTCCCTTTTCTCTCAGAATTATATAACAACACAAAATCCTACTTGACCACAGAGGCGTGGGAGGTATAGCAGATGTGCTCTGTAAAGTGGATACCCTAATATATATTATCATGATTATTACACAATTAGGATGATTATGACGGTATCTTTTTACTTATCGGAGTTTTATCTGGAAGAGCTCTTATCGTCTTTTTCTATTTGGAAGTGTAAATATCAAGTGGTCAGAGAAAAAAATAAGTGTGAGTATCGCTATTCATTACCAAACACACGGTTTTCGTTTGTGATGCCCTCTTACCGACATGTAAGCAACGCTATTGGTTGTGGGGTGTTGCCAAGGCATGATATGCCTGATATAGAATCAACATTGTCAAAAGGAGGGCTAAGATGAACGAAAAGGTTGGTTTCTTTCGATAGTTAATCATATAAGATATTGATATTATGTCATGCCGTTATTTTCACATGTATAAACCTACATCCCATCACCCCATCCCATCTCTAATCTCTCTCTCTCTCTCTCTCTCTCTCTCTGTCTCTCTCTGTCTCTCTCTGTCTCTCTCTGTCTCTCTCTGTCTTTCTCTCTCTCTCTCTCTCTCTCTCTCTCTCTCTCTCTCTATCTATCTCTCTCTCTTTCTCACTCCCCTCCCTCCCCCCTCTCTCTCACTCTCTCTCTCTCTCTCTCTCTCTGCCCCCGTTACTCGCTCATCCCTCTTCTCTTTTCTTCCCCACACCCTCATTCACCCCACCCGCTCGACAGTTACAACAGTTTCTTATTTTCTCAAATGTAATATTCCATCTGACATACAACATGCATGTAGTTATTCAAATCAACATTAACAGATTAAAGAGGCAAATGTGTGAACGGGAATCAACGAAGACAATGTTCCTCAGTTTTCCACATTTACTGTATTTTGGCGCCCCTAGTATGGATGTCTCGGTGACTGGCCAAACTCTCTTATTCAACCTGTCCTTCGAAGTATTTTTTTATCATACGTAGGCAAAGAGCTTACTATGTACTCACTGTTTCACATCATATACTACATGGACATATAAATTAACAAGGTAGTGTTTCGAAGTTATATTGGCAACATTTTCTTCACTTCAAATTTATTTTACCGAGATCACAATCATTATGTTTTGCTTTCTTTGTTTATACCTATGAGTCGACAGATTTCTAATTAAAGGAAAAATTTAGATGTGCAGAAGAAAATACGGAGAGAGAGAGAGAGAGAGAGAGAGAGAGAGATTAAGACAAACAGACAGACAGGCAGAACGCAACAAAGAGAAGAGCGACAGGATGTATACGATAGTTTAATAACCCCCGATACAATACGGCGACTGCGAATTTGTCGTCAAGTAGAACTTTCCCGCCATTTCGACAGCCTGGTCGGCATGATATCCCATAATCGCGCGATTTTGGACAGTTGCGTTGTCATCGTCGCCGCCGACGCCGTCGCATCGACCGGTCTGAAAGTTTAACCAGCTCTCGCATGGAGTCGCGTAGAAGGCGCAGGACGTCGACCGGGTGCTCTCAATGAAGAGGTGGACGGCTCGCATGTGACTACATCCCGAGAGGAGATCGGACCCGGAGCACCCCGGCTGTCTTCGGCCGCCGTTCGGGTAGAAATCCTGGTGCCCCAACTTTCAAAGAAAACGTTAAAAGAAAACAAATTCGGTGAAAGGGAGATCGTTGAAGAAAAGATAACATAAAAACGGTTTTCCGCTACTGGGCCCTGTCTCAAAAGAAATACGATTGATCTAAATTTATCTAAGTCCAACCTCCGATTTGATCAATCACAATTTTGTTAAATGTTCCCATCATTACATAAGATTAAAGCAGAAATTGAAGAAGAAATGAAGGAGACACGTATATAAAAATATCAAAAAGGAAAGATATAAAAACGAAACTGATGGAGCAACAGAATGTATCCATAAACTATACCTGCATCATCTGGCCCATCCCTGTGACGTCATTTGAGTCGGTGTGGATAACGTCAACAAAGATGGCGTCCGTTGGATCCAGGCGACATTCGGGCCCGTTCTCCCGCCAATCGAAGCCTTCCTGGCGAAAGTACGGTCCAGCTGGATCGAGGCCTGAAATATCAAATTCGGAGATACACCACTTATCTTTTATCTTCTTCTTTGTCTTTACCTTCTCCTTCTTTCTTCTTCTCTTTCTTTTTTCTTCTTCTTCTTCTTCTTCGCTTTTTCTACTTCTTCTTCTTTTTCTCCTTCTTCTTGTGCTTCTTTCTTCTTCTCTTTCTTTCTTTTTCTTCTTTTCCTTCTTCATTTTCTTCTTCTTCATCTTCTTCTTCTCCTTCTTTCTTCTACTCCCTCTTTTTTGGTCTTCTTTGTATTTTTGTTTTTGTCTTGTTTTCCTTGTTCCTCTAATGCTTCTGTCACGTCCTCTCCTTCCCCTTATCCTCAACCTTCCTCGAACGATTCCTCAAAGCGATCGCTATACTCATGATGCATAACCCTACACTTCAGTACTCATTAATATCCAATATATTGCTATCAGAAATTTCCCAAGACAAGACAATCCTGGAGCACGTATCAAAACGACTACGATTGATCGTATGATCAATCGATGAACTGATATATCGATCGTTCGATCGATATCGCCGTAAATCCGAATCACAAAAAACGCACGATCAATATCGATAAATTGCAATTCATATTGACCGTAGCTTGTGTGGATTGACCGTAAAAGATAACAATTGATTGCAAAATCATGCATAGGCTTTGATTTGAAATAGATGGTAGTCGTGGTTTTGTGATTCGAGAATTGCTATAGAAAGCAATTTTGTAGATGATTGCCTGTAGTCCTGTACCCGTTATCCGCCCGACTCCCGGCTGGAACTCCCCCGCGTAGCCCACGGCGTGCGCCCCGAGACTCATGCCGATGATGTGCACGTCCTTCAGGTACAGGCCGGTCTCCAGATTGAGGAAGCGAATCATGAGGCCGATCTCTCGCCCAACCACCCGGGTGTTCTGGTGGCACTTGCTGTAAAGCCCCAAGGCCCCCGGACCCCAGTCAATACAGATGACGTTCGAATCGTCCTGGGATATTTACAACAATTTATCGTGATTAGCCTATATTTACGTTTAGTTTTATACATATTACAGAAAACGTTTGGCTTGACATGTATGCATGCGGATATGGTCAATATGGTGGTCAGAATCTTATTGAACATTCCAAGAATTATTGCAAGAATAATGATTGATGAAATATCACGAAACTTGCTTCTAAAAAATCTTTTGACGTTATTATGTGTCAATTTCACCTTTAATTCGAGTTGTAATTCAATTTGCAATCATTATTCAAATGTGTCAAAAGGTTTTAGTAAAAATGTATATGGGGAGAAAGGGGTGAGAATGACGCATGCTTGACCAGGCTGCGCATAAAAAGACACGGAATTATTTGTGATTATGTCAAGCTCACGGCCTCAAGGAGAGCATCTTTCTTAGCCAGTTCCCACGACGTGAATGAATCCGAGGTGTAACCGTGCGCGGAGAACTTCGTCTTCCTGGTCGGGTCGAAGTTCGACGCTCGAAGACCGTCGACGTCACCCCGTCTCAGCTCTTGCGGCTCGTACGGGTTCCGCCTCGTGTAGAGGAAGAACCGGGTGCCGACATCGGCCGGAGATTCCGGGGGGAAGCCCAGCCAGTGGCAGCCCTCGTCTGTGAAGCAGCCCACGTCATCATAGCACACTTCCTCGGAGAGAACTGACATCAGTTGGGAATGAGAAAGTGGTAGAAGGAAAACTGAGATAATTCATCCGTTGTGTCCGGTGTAAACACAATGTTCTCCTTCATACACCTGTCCCTACCATGTCCTTCCTCCATCATCTCCCTCTCCTCTCTCCAATCACTTTTCTCCCCCTATCTCTATTTCCATTCTCAATTTCTCCCTCCCTCTCCTCACATTCACATTTCCCCACCCCCTTCACACCCCCCCCCCCGTCTCTCTCTCTCTCTCTCTCTCTCTCTCTCTCCCACCCACACCCCCCCCCCACACACACACACACACGCTCTCGCTTTCTCTCACACAGACTCCTTCAGTTCTATCTTTCTCATTTTCTTTATCAACATTCATCACATTAATTCACTGCCAAATTTTGCTTTACATGTATGTTTTTCTAATAAAAAAAAACCGCACACATTCCAGTCTTACCTATTACAATGACACATCCAAAAATCACCGCTAGCATTCCTCGGTGATCCGCCATTTTTGATGGAGCTCAAATTCACCGCGTGCTCACCCAGATGAATCTTTGAACCAATATGAAATCTGATTTATCATCTTCATGTAAACGCGCATTTATTTAATACACGTTTCGCCTTGCAATTAGAGTTACGCTATTGATAGTATGTTACCACATAAAGGGAGCAAGGACAAACCCGAATGTTTGATTAGTGTATTAATTAGTTAAAATCTACTGGCAGTGCTGGGTATATTCTTCTGTTGTCGCAGCTGTCCTCAATTGGCATTAACAAAGTACAGGTACTTAATCACGATGATAACGTAGTTGTCATGACATATTCATGCATGACATGTCATGTATTGGTCGTATGAGCTATCAACATGTGTCTGTTTCCATAGAAGCTAACATAACACGTTATTTCATACACAAGATGTGTTCTATATTATCATATTTGAGCGTAAGTTCTTCATATCTTTCCAGAAAATACAAACTCCGTCAACACGGGAAGAAAGGAAATTCACGTGATGCACTGTTTGACTTTTATTTGCACATCAATGCATTTATTTTTACAGAAGTGAATGACAAAATACAAATTTGACAGCGCTAACCCAAAATAGAAATAGGATAGATAGTAGAATTGGTTTAAGACAGAAAGTTTTTTTTTTTCAGGTATACTGCTATCTCTCAATAACCTATAAGAAAACACATGTTATGCTTACAACTATTTAGAATAACTCCGTCCTGTAAAGAAAAAAACCCCCAGAAACACTACGTTTTTCATGCAGTTCAAAATGCTGACAGATACTACAGGAGGCAACGCCTACGAAAACAAAATATTGTTCAACTATTATTATAGAATAAAGGAAATCTAAAACAATGACACACAGCATTCGAAGGAAAAAAAAAGTGTTTTATGTTAACACAATCAGCTATTCGTTTTGAATCAATGAATGATACGTGACAAAAATCATCACACAGTATTATGAATAAGAGTAAAAAAGTTTATGGGACGTTACAATAGTATGTTGTATTAATATACGCACTTGTATTACATTGTTTATATCTTTATAAAAAGAAACATGAAAAGGGAAATGTCCTTTAAATAGCTATTGCACTCTTGTTTTGATTGATTATCCAATTTATTTTATACAAATATCACAGAATATCACAACTTCGTGGAGGTCTAGCGTGAAGGGTACCGTATCATTATCACTGTGGTTTACTGTTCATGACATTAGACCAGACAAAGGGTATAATCTAATCACAACATGTTTAACTCATCGACGCCTCATTTGCATTTGTTCCAAAGGTAAAACGCACAAACCCCGTCGAGTACCATTTTTTCTCGTACTCATAGAGTTGATGCTTTAATGAAAAATGAAAAGCGAGTTCCCTGAAAGTTCCACCTATCTAGTTTACTGTCAATTATGAAATCACGTTTGAATATGGTCATATGCAGAGGCGTGTGATGTGATTGGCCGAACGACACCCTCGTATATTACGCTTGGTAGCAAAAGGGCGCCTCAGAGTTGGTCCGTAGATAGAACTTCCCGGTGAGTTCCTTTTTCTTATCCGCCTCATATCCCATGATCGCGCATTCACCGCCTGGACTACTGCATTCAACCGCGTCGGTACTGCAACCACCCGCCACGAACTCCGCCCAGCTCTCGCACGGGTAGGCGGTGAAGTTGCAGTCGTCATCGTCGTCGTTCTTAATCGACGCCCGGATCGTATCGGTGTAGAGGTAGATGGCCCTGGTGTGGCTGCAGCCGGTGGTGATGTCGAGCCCCTCGCAGCCGGCCTGGGAGCGGCCGCCGTTTGGGTAGAAGTCCTGATGTCCCATCTACGCATAAGAACGAGTAATTATTCTTACTAACTTCTCCATTACGAGGTTATGTTTAGATTTGTTTCAGACAAAAAAATACTTCAGAGAGATTCAATGACACTAAAATAGCTTCTAAAACTAGGTTTGACCACTTAACATGCAATGGTTTAGATACAAGTGGTTATTTTTTTCCACTATTCACTTAGGGCTTAAGAAACAATATTTGGATAGCAAAATTACCACACACCCATGTATACTGACTAGCATATTTATAAATTCAGTCTACAAGCAGAATGTCAAGTAAAACGTTAAGATTGTCATTAGCGCGTAGTGCTGAAATGGTTTTCTCAGTGCACATGGAATGTCATGTTGTTCGGCCGCAAAAAACTCTAGTAAGGATATTTGAATAAAGATACCCTCCTAATTATTTTTCCAATGGGGACGAATGATGATGCTGTGCCTTATAAATTAAAAAAAAAATGAATATAATAACATAGAATGGACTCTGCTATTTTGCAGTACCAACATTATAAACTTGACGTAAAACATCGCGGTGTAGACTTTAAATTACTGGCAATATAATTTTTTCTTGGTGTACATGAGTGCGTGCGTGTGTGTGCGTGTGTATGTGTGTGTGTGTGTGTGTGCCTGTCTGTATTAAATATGTGCATATATGGTTGTGTGGATGTAAATTTAAGTTTGTACAGACATGTGCGGATCATATGATCATTTACGTCTGAGAGTGACCCTTTTGTCTCCATCGGGAAGACGCAGCCCAATCAGGCCGATTTCTTGTTTACAGTTTCTAGGAGTACAGAAGTGGGACTGCCTGGATGTAATGTGACGTGTACCGCGATTGGTTTGTATAATAATGAAGGGTGTTATCATGAATCACCTGGAGCGATTGGCCTGCGCCGATGACGTCATTCCCGTCCGTGTGAATAACGTCCACGAAGAGGGCGTCTGTGGGATCGAGGCGACACTCGGGACCGTTGTCCCGGAAGTCGAAACCCTCATCCCGGAAGTAAGGTCCAGCGGGGTCAAGACCTAAAAATTGAGATATATGTCGCTAAATTATTCTGTGCGTCATATGGTTACGGCATTAGTGATTCATCACACGCAGGTTTCATTTCAAGTCAAAGATAAAAGTCGTTGTGTCAAATGTTTGTACAATAATACTAATTAACTCTTTGAGCGTCACGTGCAACATTTTTCATAAGTAATTCATAAATGTCATAGAGACAGTGTTTATTTGGCACACAAAGGGTTAAACTGTTGTCGGAAAGTAATTGTGATCGGAAAGGAGGAGGAAAAGAGGAACAGCTAGATCATGAAGATAACATGAACCAAATCAACAAGGAAAAAAAATAAAAAGGAACTAAAACAGAAGCAGAAAACAAAAACAGAAATATTATGTCAATACTGACCAGTGATTCTTCCGACGCCCGGCTGGAACTCCCCCGCGTAACCTACGGCGTGCCCCCCGAGACTCATGCCGATGATGTGCACGTCCTTCAGGTACAGGCCGGTCTCCAGATTGAGGAAGCGGATCATGAGGCCAATCTCTCGCCCAACCACCCGGGTGTTCTGGTGACACTTGCTGTAAAGCCCCTGTGCGCCTTGTCGCCAGTCCACGCTGAACACGTTCACATCTTCCTGCAGTCGTGGCAGTGTTAACAACAGAATAATTAACGGAGAGCTTAAATCATGAAAGAGGGGTGAGGGTAGGAGAGAGGGGGATCCCCTCCCTCTCCCTTTCCATGATTAGAGCATGGGGTCTCCAACATCTGCGCACCCCTCCCTCGCCCCTCCCTTCCCATTCATGTGCTTCCTGCCATATCTTTACTAGTATGTGGCTCTCTGCTTTGTTTGCCTAATTAAATACAATGTGGTGAGCGCACCTTATAAATGAACATCATATTGATAGTACACACATATCTTCTGTATATTTATGAGCAAAGTGTGGTATTAACCTGAAATTCTATAAACCGATGTGTCAATCAATCAATCTAAAAAAGAAGGTAAAACATTAAATGCGTTTTGGTTTATTGATACCATGAAGTTTGTAAACACAAGCCGAACACTTGTTGAAGTACGGATCACAATCTTAACGCAGCAGATCAAGAGTTTCATTGATTTGATTTGATTTGAATTGATGTGTTTAACCATAACAAAACTCATCAATCTTCCAGGAGAACGCAACAATGGAGACCTAGGAAGAACATCTAACCAAGCTGCTGAGCATACCACTTCTAGGAGTGCATCTTTACGGTCTTTCTCCCATGGGGCATCCGAGTTCGCTGTATAGCCGTGCACGGAAAACTTCGTCTTCTTCTTCGGGTCGAAGTTCGATGCTCGAAGACGCTCGACGTCGCCTGATATCAGCTCTTGCGGCTCGTGCATGTTCCGCCTCGTGTAGAGGTAGAACCGCGTGCCGACATCCACCGGAGATTCCGGGGGGAAGCCCAGCCAGTGGCAGCCCTCGTCCGTGAAGCAGCCCACGTCATTATAACACACTTCCTCAGAAAGAACTGAGAGAAGGGGAAAAACAAAAATGTGGAACATGTAGGTGACGAATTGTAGGTGAGACTCAAACGGGGAACAAATCTTATTTGTGGAACATACACGGGCTCGACAGCAGCATGTCATGCCCCCACCCCCCCCCCCCCCCCCCCGGATGAACCTAGGATAATGAAACTTTCAAATTCTTGTAAAGTACTCTCTATACCATGAACAGACAATATTTTTTTTCTGTAACACAATTGGTGCACTGTAGTTACCAGGAATTATCAATCAATCAAGATTGAAAATGGCAAGCTCCCATGGACACTGTTGTCATAGAGAGTGAGAGGAAAGGCTTGTTATTAAACCGTAAAAATCCTTTTGTCTTGTCTTCTCTAAAATATCTCCAGTTTTATCATGCAGGATAAAAGTAAATGGTGAAACTCTTGAACAGGTAGATGAGTTCACCTATCTAGGCAGTGTTGTTACGTCTGACGGAAGGTGTGAGAAAGAGATCAAACGCTGGATTGGGATTGCTAAGTCTACATTCAAGAACATGGAGAGGACACTGACAACTCGAGCTATTACTCTCCCTACCAAACTTAGATTGTTGTACTGCTGTATATGGTCAACGCGTTTTATGGATCAGAATGCTGGACTATTAAGTAAACCCATTCAACAGCGTTTTGAAGCCACCGAAATGTGGTTTCTCCGTAGGATGTTGAGAGTGTCATGGACTGATCATTTTACAATTGTCACAGGACAGATAAGTTTCCAAGGCCATGTACTTCGTAAGAATGCTCTTGAGACAGTCGCCCTTACTGGTGTTGTTCAGGGATGTTGGTCAAGAGGACGACAGAGGTTGACGTTCTGGAAGGTGTTTCATGAACATTTTTCGTCTGACAAGTTGTCTTTCTCCGACAGTTACTACAGTAACAGTCAGAGGCTAGTGCCTCTCAGCCAATCAAAACCGAGGATTTCGCTGAAGTCGTCAGCACTGACCATTTAGTCAGTGCTAACAATGTTCATGAAACGCCCTCCAGACGTTCCTCCCTTGGCTCAGAGATGCCACTGACACAAGGCCACTGCGCCACTGCCAGCAAAAAGAGGAATTCATTCTGACACGCAACGTCAGATTCTGACAAGCTACTCCAATTGATTGATTGATTGAATTACCATTACCTACTTGTTCTGTTTTGATCTATTTTGGTCTTGTATTGTACGACCTGTCATAACTTTACATTATTTCAAATATATTGTGATTGTAACGTTTTGTTTGTTGTCATTATATGAATATGCCTCCTAACATTTTTAGCCTTGTTCTTTAACTCGGGGAAAACCATCACCTTCTGATTTCATTTCAATATGAAATTGGGTATTTTCTAACTTTTTACTTTGCTGAAAATAAATCTAAACTTGAACTTATTGGTACTGCCTTCGTGTTTTGATGTGTAATATATATATAGGTTGATTTACACAAAGTGGATAAGGTTTTTTCCCCTAATATCCTTATCGGTAGAACAATTATGAGTACCAGGTCGGGACATTATGCCAATTAGAAATGAAGTTTACATTCTATCATGGATTGAAGTTAGATCAATCCTGATGACGGTGATCACTATCAAGCCGGAAATATATAATAATTTTTATTTGATAATGTTCCTTACACTGTGTCAGAAAATTTAACAAAATTATATGGAGAAAAACAATATCGAATTAAATTGAATCACCACGATATTCATCAATGTTAAAAATTGTATTGTCATAACAATCAATGTCATTGCAATTATCATTTATAGTAATATCATCATCATCGTCACCATCTTCATCATCGTCAATATCATCATTATCGTTATCATCGTCATCATCACTAATTCCACGATCCTGACACACCCCCCCCCCTTCCCCCACATTTCAATCTCCCCCTCTGTCTTTGTCTTTTTTCTTTATCTTTCTATCTCCCACTATCTCTCTCTCTTTCTCTCTTTTTTCTTTGTCTCTCTCTCTCTCTCTCTCTGTCTCTCTCTCTCTCTTTCTCTCTTTTTTCTTTGTCTCTCTCTCTCTCTCTCTCTCTCTCTCTCTCTCTTATTCGTTCTCTCCCCCCTCTCTCTCCCTCTTTTTCTCTGTCTCTCTCCATCTCTACCATTCCCTACCACACCCTCTCTTCCTCTCGTCTTTTCTAAACTTATACCCTCACTGTTTCACACAGAAATGACTGAAAGAAGAGAACACTATCACAAAATACTGCCATTAGAATCGGAATATTATGCTATATACTTAATATTCACATTCATTTGACGTTTTATTTGCATGTACGTTTATTTTGACGATCTTTTGCATTTACTGCATTTCAAACTAAAATAAAAACAAAACCAAAAAAAAATAATCAACATCAACGTGGGTTACGTGATCAATTGCGTTATAGGTCGCAAGTCTCAATAGTACCAAGCCCTTCTTCTTCCTCTTCTTCTTCTTCTCCTTCTTCTTCTTCTTCTTCTTCTTCTTCTTCTTCTTCTTCTTCTTCTTCTTCTTCTTCTTCTTCTTCTTCTTCTTCTTCTCCTTTTTCTTCTTCTTCTTCTTCTTCTTCTTCTTCTTCTTCTTCTTCTTCTTCTTCTTCTTCTTCTTTTTCTTCTTCTTCTTCTTCTTCTTCTTCTTCTTCTCCTTCTTCTTCTTCTTCTTCTTCTTCTTCTTCTTCTTCTTCTTCTTCTTCTTCTTCTTCTCCTTCTTCTCCTTCTTCTTTTCTTCTTCTTCTTCTTCTTATTTATATGAATGTATTATTTAGTTTCTGTCCTCCAATCTTCTCATTCTTCCTCTTCTTGTTATGTGTCCTGTAATACTTATCGTTATGTTTTTTTAAATAGAAAATAAGCGATTTCAAAGCTATGAAATGTTGTAACATCATTACATTGTAAGCTTTGTAACATTAAACAGAACAACTTATTTTATTTAGCAACTTCATGAATACCAATCAATATACTGTCTGCCTGTTGATGTTTTATGTATGTACAATACTTTTTTGTCATAATAGCACACAACCACTGGAGCAACAGAGGACAAACTTCAAAATTAATCATTAAAAGGCCTATATTTGGCGACAGACGTAGACACATTTTATAAAAATCAAATTATTGTTTTTACGAGACTAGAGTTAAATATTCGAATTCTTGGCGTGAATCGAACATAATCACAGACTACAATGTACTATGTTATACAATATGGGACATCTGCATTTGTTTCAAGGTAGAACTTTCCGGTGATCGCAGTGTTTTGGTCTGCGCGATAGCCCATGGATGCGCAACCGCGTGATCCACATTCACAATCACCCGCGCTGTACCGCGACCAGCTCTCGCAAGGAACCGCAATGAAACCGCAAGACGACTGTGATCGAATCGATTCGGCGAAGAACTCCATGGCTCGTAAGTGGCTGCACCCCGACCAGAAATCGACGTCGCGGCAACCCGGCTGTCTTCTTCCGCCGTTCGGGTAGAAGTCCTGGTGTCCTAACTGCAAAGGTCAACGAAATAAAAGGAGAGTCTTACATACTGAAGTACTTCCGCTCCTTTCACGTGTGCAGCGCGTCGGGTTAACTAATCACTGATTAAGTCAGTTAAAGTCACTCCCACCCACCCCATCCCCTTCCACCCACACCCCATCCACATGTAATATCAAATAATTGCCTTAACTGTCAAGGGAGTAGTGGTGGGGTGAATCACACGAAATGAAATTTTTGCCTTTTCTACTTTTCTAGTAGAACCAAGAACAGGTGTCAATGTTCACGCCTTACGCATTTCCGTATCATTCCTTTTGAAATTTACTTTTTATAGTCTAAAATGAAAGGAAGTCAACCTGATTTTTTTTCTCTTTTCAGTCGTATTGCCTCGCAAGGAACCTGAATCTGTACAATAGCGCACTGAGACGACACAATTTCGTTACGTTTCTGCGATCGTACAGCAAGGGCCTATTCCGACTGGAAATGTGACGTCACTTTCTTGTACAAATGACCGGGTTCTGTGATTCAGCCAATCGCAGAACCATACGACTGATCCGATCGTGTCTAATTTACATACCTGCTGCATCTGTCCCAAGCCAGTGAACTCATTCGCGTCGGTGTGGATGACGTCAACGAAGATAGCGTCGGTGGGGTCGAGGCGGCATTCTGGCCCGTTGTCCCGGAAGTCGAAACCCTCGTCTCGGAACATCGGGCCGGCAGGGTCCAGACCTGGCGAGAAGATGGAGATGTTTAGATGGTCATGAGGAGTCCTCTTCAGATAAAGGGACTGATTCAGTTATCGTCATTGTGTGTTTTTTTGCCTTCATTCTATCATTATTGTCCATATTATTTTGCAATTCCTCCCCAGTCAATGATAAATATTATTTCAAGCTCAGCTTATGAGAAGGTTTGAATAGCGCTTTCAATACTCATGGGCTTATTAGAGGTTGCGAGAAGTCGAGTGATACAGACGACAGGACAAGTAATAATTGGATTTTTTTTATGTTTGATCTGAAAATTGTAAAATGCTGGTGATGACGACAAACGGTCCTAAAATAACGACGGCATGTAAATAACACCATACACTTAATCATAGACTACGCTAACATTTCCATAAGACGTCTCACACACACACACACAAACACACACACATACACAAGCACGCACACATACACACACACATAAACACAGACATACACACGTACACACACACACACAAACACAAGCACGCACACAAACACAGACATACACACGCACACACACACACACACAAACACAAGCACGCACACATACACAAACGCGCGCGCGCGCGCACACACACACACCCACACACATGACAAACAAGTAGTTAGCCCCCAATAGTATCAATCAATTTAATATCCAATCGTCCTACTACCCCCACCCCCACCCCCTCCCCTACCCCTATCCACCCACAGGTCACACGCAATATGCACGATACCCGCTCTAAAGCGTACCTGTAATGCGGGGAAGCCCCGGGAGGAACTCCCCTGCGTAGCCCACGGCGTGCGCCCCCATGCTCATGCCGATCAGATGGACATCATCGAAGTACAGACCAGTCTCTAGATTGAGGAAGCGAATCATGAGGCCGATCTCCCGCCCGACCACTCGGATGTTCTGGTGGCATTCTGCGTACGGCCCGTCCGCGCCTTGGCTCCAGTCGACGAAAATGACGTTGAGATCATCCTGCACATTAACAAGAAAAACGATCAGCTTGCTAGCTTTGGTTCCAGGCTACGAACTGACGTTATGTGGAATATTTCCCTGCTATGGCAGTGCAATCATAATACATCTAACGTGTCTAAGTTTCATCACGACGCTCGCTGCTATTTTTTTTTTTCAAAACGACTGACGAGAGTAGACTAATCGCTCATGTCGTGTCAAATAGCTAGTCAATAACGTCTGAACATTATAGAATAGGCAGAGACAAGCATGGCTAGACTTAATCAACTTCGTGTCTTGAAATCACATAATTACCAAGGTGGCGAGGAGTTAGCCCTCTTGCCATATAATTCCTTCTCGGACCCTTACTCAATCATAGTTGTTCTTTTCTGGAATGCCCCATCTAGTTATGTTTGCAGTTCACTAATAGTTGTACTGTATACTTACATAGCATCATATATAAATAAAAAAACCCAATATATATGAGGTTGCGATGGCGATGAATAAATAGAAGTAAAGACAAACAAATATAATAACTAAATAATCAAATTAAACACACACAAACACACACATATATATATATATATGTAGAGAGAGAGAGAGAGAGAGAGAGAGAGAGAGAGAGAGAGAGAGGCAGAGGCAGAGAGGGAGAGAGAGAGAGAGAGAGAAAGAGAGAGACAGAGAGGGAAGGAGATATATATGTATGTATTCATCTACTTTTATTTACTTGTGTATTTCAATTCACGTTTTGTTATCAATCCACCCATGAATCAATCAATAACTCAACCAATCAATCAATCAATCAATCGATCAATCATATCATATCATCTATCTATTATGCTTTGTATCTTTGTCGATTACAAGTGCCTGAATTGCTGGTTATATCTGGTTATATCCATTACATCATTTAATCATTCTTTCCATAATATAGGTTCGTTCACATTGAAGCTGTTTGCCGCCACCGCTTGTCATAATGACATAATGTTGGATCATATTCTCTTTAAGAATTGCTACATGTATCGTTTTATTGCATTGCCGCAATTGTGAAAAAAACACTAGCTTTATATTGTACGGCGGCTAGTGGCGGAGGCAAACGACTTCCGTGTGAACGAGCCTAGACCACGTTGCCGCATATCAGGCTTTCAGTTATTGTAAATTACAATCAAATGTAACTACTATGGCAACAAGTGCAAAAATGGGAGTTCATTGGCTATTGCCATGGCAGTTACCATTGATGGTAAGTTACACTAATCGAAAACCTATATTATGCAACATGACCCTGGTCTCCCTGCCTACATATGTGTGCTTACTGTTTCCAAGTACGCATCTTTTTGATCCTGTTCCAGAGGTCTAAACGGATGAACGCTAAAGCCGTGCACGAAGATCTTTGTTCTCCTAGTCGGGTCGAAGTTCGACGCGCGAAGACCTTCGATATCGTCTCGTCTCAGCTCTTGCGGATCGTACCAGTTTGACCTCGTATAGAGGAAGAATCGGGTGTCAAGCTCGGCCGGCGACCGGGGCGGAAACCCCACGGAGTGACAGCCGTCGTCGGTGAAACAACCGACATCGTTAAAGCAAATCTCGGCACCGTGGACTAGTAACGTGAATTGGACCAATGAAGCGACGTCACCAACAGCTTTTTAATTAGTAATTGACTTAGCCTGCGCATGTGCGAAGCGGAAAGAATGTTGGGTTAAATGTTCACCAATACACTTTGACCGCATGAAATCAAGTTTCTGTTCTTAAGATTTCAAAATGAAGTCACACAAAATAAAGTTAAGGCTATAAATATTATTTTATCACAAAACATATTTGTCCGAGTGGTATACCTTTAAGGGCAATATATGATGCTGTTTAAGAGTACATGTCGAAAATAGATTTGACTTTGATTGATTTGTATTACATGTTATAGCTTTCAAAATTATTTTAAGTACATTGCAAAGCTATGTGTGAACCAATCAAAAGTCTCTAATGCCTTTGCAATATATATTTTCAAGTTTTTTTGTCGTAACTTACCATTCATGGTGACTACCATGGCAGTAGCTTATTGTCTTCCGGATTTATTGATGTTGCTATGGAAGTTACCATCAATGGTAAGTTGGAAATGATGCAATATGGCCCTGGTAGAGTTGGATCCTTCTTTTCTCATTTCTTTGATATCTTATGTTATTTTTTTTATCATTTCCTAAAGTTTGCTGTAACAGGGTGTTTGGGGCATTGGTTCAAGATTGATATAAATGAGAATATGAATACAATTATTTCTATCACAATGTAATACGCATTATCTTCCTTGATTTATTTTTGTTAGGTTATGCTACGTTAGGCTTAACCCATAAATGTTGTTAAAAGATATTTTTTATCAATAAGCTTCTGTGTATATAAAGCTGATTTTACACGATATCAAACGAACCATCTCAAAAGGAAATGTTGTTTGCTTACCTGTTTTGAGAAGGACACCCACTAAAATCGACAGCGAAGCGCTCCCCAACATATTCGATCATCAAGTTGGCTCAGCTCAAAACGACTTGTACGGAACGACGAACAGCTCAAAGCACGACAAATAAATTCTAAACTTATGTCGAAATATATATACAGAGCACATCTATGCAGGTACGAGATATAGAAAAATCCCCAATGCGAGTTGCAATGACATTTGGACTGTATTTTCTCTTTGTAATCGTGTCGTTCAATGTTCCTTGGATGAGTTATTCTTAGAATAAATACAGCTGTTCCCTAGCTGCTAGATAAGGCCCCAAGGCCGTTTATAATATAGTCTGTACTGTCTGGTCCCTTCTCGATTATGGGGGTCCTTGTATCAACCTCAACGATGAGGGCGGGTGGATTTGTGGCGTTATCGCAACTCGTGGGGCAGGGGAAATATGACTGAAATGCGTAAGCAAGAATCATTATGTGAGTCATAATGAAGCAGTAAGTATTTATGTAATAAGCCGCTATGTGGTATTAATGAGTTATCACTTCTCCGGCTTAATAACTCCTAGGCCGGACGTGGTATCGTGCAAATATTGGATTGATTACATAATGATATGTGTGTATGTGCGTCTGTGTGCGTTTCTATGTGTGTGAGAGAATGTGCGTGTGTGGATATGTTTGTGTGGTGAGGCAATGATCTTGGTGACAATTTTGGCGGTTCATCCTGATAATTTACTGTTAGTGTACAGCATCAACCACATATTTGAAGCTTGTGTAAACATATTCCTGATCACCAGCATCATTATCGACAACCTTCTCACTTCATCCAAAAACGGAGGCGCCCTCTCTCTTTCTCCCAACACCGCCCTCCCCCATTTGCTCATTCTCCATTCCATTACTGCTCTTCCTCAACATAAACAAACAAGAAACTAACTTATTCGATGAGACATATGGAAGAGGACAATTCAGACGCATTTGCAATGATTTATTTGACGTAGAGTACCGACAATTGTGCCCGACTTAAATTTTGCTGGGAAAAAAATGCATCCGAACCATCCGTTTCATTTTGCTGACAAACAAGTAGGTCACGTGTCCAGTCGTGTGACTGTACTCGGTGATTGAAGCCGAAGGTCTTGTGTTATGACTAAGTAAGACTAAAGAATAAACGACTAACACATTTTTTTTTTTACTTAAAACAAGTTTGTAAAAGTCGTTTAATTAGTCAATGGTCAATGATTTGTCGCCATTTATTGAAAAATTCTCAATGTTAACAACATGTTGTAGCAATCTGTTCAAGTCATACAATACTGATAAAAAGGTAACATTGTGTTATTTGTAACTAGTTTTCATATCATAATAGGTTTAAAAATACAAATACAGATGGAAATGTTGCTCATGGATATCGACAGCATCTCTAGTGTTACGTTGCTATCATTGCTATCATGATCGTAGTCATAATTTTCGTCATCATGCTCGCAAATCGTCCTTGTCGTCGTCGTCATCACGATGGTTATTCGTCACTCGTCTCTTCCATGCAGTACGGCGCCTGAGCGGTAGTTTCCAGGTAGAACTTGCCGGTGACCGCGGTGTTCTGATCCGCGTAGTAACCCATGACGGCGCAACCGCCGCGCGCGCTGCAGTCACCGCAGCGCCCCGCCTCGTAGTCCGCCCAACTCTCGCAGGGTTTAGCGGTGAACACGCACGACGACGCGCGCACAGTGTCGGTGTAGAGAGAAAACGCGCGACTGTGACTGCAGCCGGAGAAGAGGTCGAAACGGCGCTCGCAGCCGGGTTGCCGACGGCCACCGTTAGGGTAGAAGTCTTGGTGTCCAAGCTGAAACATGAAAAAGAGAATAACTTGTTTGAAAGTTGCATAGCTGAATATTGTTCACTTTTGTCTAAAAGCACTCCATTTGGCAAACATATAGAATGAACCTAGTAAATTTGAATATAGAACCCGCTTGAATTTTTCTACAGAGAGGTAAAGACGGCAATTTTAAATGTAACATTTGTGTTCATCGTATAAGGTATCATACTAAAGCTAATTCTATTTTCTACAAGGTGGTACCAAACTTATTTAATCTTTGGTGTAATATTTACATTTATTTTTATTTATTTTTTATTTATTTATTTATTTTATTTTTTTTTTTTTTTTTTTTTTTTTTTTGGGGGGGGGGGGGGCAATAATATCGCAACTTTCTTATCCTTTGGTGGGTTTTCATGAAGCCTTCACTTGTATGTTTATTTCATGTTTCTTAATTTCAGGGTGGACTATCAAGTTTATTTCAAAACATAGATGAGCCTGAGAGACAAATATATGGTAGCATAGTTGTCATGCTGTTCATGTATTTTATGTCACTGTTAAAGGGCATATACTACGC
>CAVLGW020000013.1:0-170704 GCA_963669155.1 Arbacia lixula
TATATATATACATCTATATATATATATATATATATATATATATATATATATATATATATATATACATATATATTATCATCGTTATTAGTAGAAGTAGCTATAAATATAATACATGTATAATACTTGTATAATTATGTTGTACATGTATAATTCATAATTATGTATAAACATAATACATAAGGTTTAAAGGCAGTGAAAATTTACATGTACACATGATAAGCGTGCTGCTATTAAGACCTTGGTAAGAACGTCTGACTGTTTCGAAAAGCCTAATACCACTCGACATGGCATCTCAATACTGTTTATAGTTCTTCAGTAACGTAAACGTAACGTAAAGGTGTTCACTTTAAAAGCCAAAGGTGAATGAAAAACACGCTAAGAGCCAATAAAACACGCGGCTGTGAATTTGACTTATACGATTGGCACATTTTCAAATTAATGGACAATCATCAATTTTCATGAGAAAACCAGCGCACTTTCATGCCTATCCGGGATGGGGAAGTGGATTGGAAAAATGAAAAATAGCATCATAATTCGGCCTTTGCGCTGTATCCACTTCAATACGGGTGATATTGATATAAACTTCAATCAGAAAACGTGAACATTGAGCGGGAAACCCCTATAATAGTAGTCGAAGAAAAAGAATTAATAGTAGTAGGAAAAGTAGTAGAATATTTACACAAGTTATGATTCATTAAGTAAAGTTGACGATTCGAAGCTCCTCTAGCGTTTATAACCCTTCATGTACAGGTCGTAACACTATACACAAGTTTAGCAATGAATTTTGATTTGAACTATATACTACTATAAACATTGTATGTGAGAACAAGTTCATGTCTCGTGACGCACGGCCACAAAATATGTTTTACCATTTTTGTACCAGAGTAACTGATTAATTAAGTACTATTTAGTTTTAGAGCCTCACGCTCTTTATGGTGAAAAGTCAGGATTGTGGATAGTTGTGATACTGCGACGCACCCAAGAGCAAGTAGCTTGATCGTGCATACAACTTTGGCAGGTCGCAAGGTAATTTTCCTCCGCAACAAATTTATGAACTCACTCATACTATTGACATGATTGAGCACGCGGAGGTTTTTCGACCTTGCTTGGGTGGTGCGTAGTCACATATTTTGTTGTAACTCGAGTTGACCTCAGGGCGTGTGGAGGGGTATACATATATGGAGGTATACATAGCCGCATTATATTTCGACATTTTGATATCACATACTGTTTACTCTGTTGATTATTGTCTTAGCTGGTAAACATTCGTTTGTGTTTGTATTTGTTTTTTGTTTTGTATTTGTCTTTGTTTTTTGTTTTTGTTTTTTTTGCTTCGATTGTATTTGCTTGTATTAGTCTCTCTTTGATATATATTTTTTAACTGTGTATTTTTATGTAATTTCTGTACTTGGGTTCATCTTACTGTATGTCATTTAAATAATGGACCTTATACTTATGTGTTTTGAACCACATGTTAAAGGTTATCACATCTCACAAGCCATCGGCTTTCTGGTGATGCCTTATACTCATTGTTCATGAAAGTTGTTTATTCTTGCGTGTTAAATGAATAAATAATTGAATTGAATTAAAAAAATGAATTAAATAAAAAAACTTTTTACCGTTGTAGTTATTACTTGTACAGAAATGAATCAATAGTGCTTATAGAGTTAATAAAATACTAAAATGATTATGCTTATCATCAACCGTCTTTGCCAAGTAAACTATTGTCATTAAGCAAAACAAATTATTAGAGCGATCGAAGAAGGATTATATGAAGTAAACAATAATACATAAAAGAAAGGGGCAAAAGATTATTGAAACTTCAGTTTCAAATGGGATTTTGATTTTCAATACAAAAGTATTAATTTTGAAAACCAATAGTGAATTGTGAAAACTATGAAACACACTAGGGATCAATAAGATAAACGGCTGTAAATTTGAATTGTGTGATTGGCACATTTCAATATTAATAGACAAACATCACATTTGATAACAAAGCCAGAGTACTCGCCTGTTTGGTATGGGGAAGTGGATCAGAAAAATAGCATCTTAATTCGGCCGTCGCGCGTATCCGCTACAATACGTGCGATGTTGATATAATCTTGAATCAAAAAACGTGAACATTGAGCGGGACATCCTAATATAGTAGTAATGGAATAGATATACAGGATATGATGAATAAAGTAAGGTTGAAGATTTTTAGCCTTTATAACCCTAATGTGCATGGAAAAGTATACGCCAAATAAGTAATGCGTTATGCGATCAACTATATACTATTATATAATGCTTAATACATGTATGTTACTCATTGCGGATAAATTGGTAGTGATAATCGTTTGTCTCGCAATGTATGGTCAACAAGAAATCTACAAACAAAAGAGATCACGACGTTTCGTGCGCCGCTGCAACACTACGCCAAGTGTGATACAAAATTGTCGTGAGTATGGGTTGAAATACCTTTTGGTCAGTGTGCGGCGGACTGATCGAAAACCCGCTCCTTAACTGTCCTTTGTCGGTAACACGATACAGCCCGACAATGCGAGCCATATCAACGGTCTATTGTTTGGTCGAGCATCCGGTTACGCCGGCCATTAGTATTGGGCTTCGTCCATGGACCGTTTAGGAGCGGGTTTTAGGATAGTGCGCTGCACTAACCAAAGGGTTTTTTAAACCCCTACCCACTACAATTTTGTATCGCATATGACGAAGTGTTGCAGCGGCGCACGAAACGTCGTAATCTTTTTAGATTCCTTGTTGATCATACATTGCGAGACAAACAATTACTATTATATGATTTGTATGCTGTACCTTGTTTTTGTTTGGTGACGCACAGCCACAAGATGTTTAACTAATTGTGGACCAGAGTAGCTGCTTTATGGATGCTGTAGGTATGGTAGCTATTACTTGCACAACGATGTATTAATGGAGCTTATAGAGTTAATAAAGTAATTATAGCACATGCTTATCATCAACCGTCTTTGTCAAATAAACTATTTTCATGAAGCGAAACAAGTTATCAAAGCGGTTGAGGAAGGCTATATAAAGAAAAACATACTTCAGAAAAGAAAGGTGCAAAAGATAATGAAACTAAAGTAAATTGATCATGATGTGCAAATATGACAAAGAGACAACGAGGGAGAGGAGAGAAACAAATGAAATGGTTATGAATATAAACAATGAGAGAACTGTGAAAGTGGGTAATATGTTTACAGGCGGAAACTCTCAAGAGAGAAATGTTAAGTGTGGTGAGAATGAGTTGAAGGAAGAAAATGAAAAACAAAAATCGAGAGAGAGAGAGAGAGAGAGAGGGGGAAAGAGAGAGAGAGAGAGAGAGAGAGAGAGAAAGAGATAGAGAGAGAGAGAGAGAGAGAGAGAGAGACAGGCAGAGACATTAACAAGTTTGAGAATGACATTACATATTAATCATTGTCAAATTGAGACAAAATGCATTGCAAAATTAAGACAAAACACGATAACCATTAGATAGGAAGAGAGAGAAAGGGAGAGAGACAGGACGATGCCATGTTTTGGTGAAGTAAAGGTGTCGGGTGTATAATGTTGATACTGACGTCACAAGCGGTGATTTAGAAGCAAAATGTTAGTGTGACCAGTTGAGGGCGCTGTAACAATGTGATGCTAATTTTCCGGTGTTGGGAAGATTTCGTTGCCCGATGATGCCATTGATTTTCGTCTAATTTTCGTATACAAGCCCAATGATGTGAGTAAATGATCATTTAACCTTGAAGCTAAATAGTTTATCTGTCATTATAACCAATTTGCTTGGAATATCATGAGATATAAGAATGATAATTTGTGATGCCAAATTGTAGTATCATGTTGGTGAAAATGAATGTGAATGCCGCACGCTATGTACAATGTGTATTACATGTGGTATCAATTGGGTATACGTGGGCGTGTTTATTTAGGCGTCGCCGTAGAGTGCGCTATTGCACATTAGGAAACGGTGCCGTATGGCGCTGCTATGAAAATGGGAGATTTATCCTTCAAGATTCCATTATTGTCAGTTTATAACTATGAAGGCTATATTACCTGTAGAGATTTAGAATACAGTTTATTCAGTTCATATGGGATTAAAGAACAATGAAAGAGAAGGTTTATTTAGGTATTTCAGGGCTTGAAATAACTCCTGAAAATGTTGTAGAACAAAACCTTGACAATTTATACTGGCTTAAACAATTGCTGTATTGAAAGGAAATGCATGCAGATTAATGCAACGGTATATGGTATCTTTACCGACGTAATATTCACTTCTATTTTGGAAGGAAACAATTATTTTTATGATAGATGTGAACAGTTATAAGATTCAGACATGTGTGACTAAATAAGTCTTTATTGTTTACATTAAATTGCAGACTGAACCTGTTGCACTGATGCAAGGTATCTCTTCATTGTTTGGCTAGTTCTGTCG
The DNA here is from genome assembly GCA_963669155.1 of Arbacia lixula. Classification (NCBI taxonomy): domain Eukaryota; kingdom Metazoa; phylum Echinodermata; class Echinoidea; order Arbacioida; family Arbaciidae; genus Arbacia; species Arbacia lixula. Next base: position 4,430 of record CAVLGW020000013.1, read on the forward strand.
TCGATGGTGTCGGGGAGTTGTACGCCACATCAAGTTCAGTATCAGCTTTTAAGGTTGAGAAGGTCAAACAGTCACCATGAGCTTGAGTGATATCCACCCAGAAGACTCGGTGAGCCAAAGTGGGAGGACAGCTGTGAGTTCCAGCCATTCGGTTAAAGCTCTGGCAAGGAAGGCAGTCTTGGCAGTTGAGATGGAGGCTCTAAAACTTCAGCAGCAGTTGGAACTTGAGGAGCTTAAGCTTAAGCAGAGGAAAATGGAATTAGAAATGCAGGCTAAACTCAAGGCCATAGAAGCTGAAGAACGTGTGTATAGGAATCTCGCAGAAGGCTCCAAGGTTAGTCACCATACAAGTCATATGATATCTTTCAAGGTCAAGTCTCATGAGGAGGATAAAGGTGATGTCACCCAAGCTGAAGGTGATGTCTCTAAAGCTGTTGGAGGAGAAGAAAGCACCCTACCATATCCTAAAGAAGGAGCAGTATCTACATCTTCATCGGAAAGTCGGCTAGACTTGGAGATATTGAGACATTTGCAGCTCGGTCAGGCGAACCAAGCGCAACTTTTGGAATCTATCAACTTACCAAATGCAGAGTTGATGAAGTTTGAAGGCAGCCCGCTTCGGTATTATGAATTTGTACAGTCTTTTGACTGTATGGTAGGTGATACACTGTTGTCCAGCAGTGGCAAGCTGATGAGGCTCTACCATAGTTGTGAAGGTGCAGCTAGGAAAGTAATTCAAAGCTGCATGATGATGATGCCGGACCAAGGGTACCTGCGAGCCAGAGAATTGTTGGAGGAGCAATTTGGGAACAGTTACAAAATTGGTGAAGCCTGGTTAAGGCAAGTGACAGAAGGCCCAGTTATTCAAGGTAATAGTAAGCAGCTGAGAGAGTATGCCGATAATTTGCGTTCTTGTACGGAGACACTGAGGGCCTTGGGGATTGTACAAGAGCTGAGCACCCAAAGAGAAATGATCAAGCTGATCGAGAGGCTTCCATATCACCTGAGAAGCAGATGGCTGAGGGAAGTGAAGCACATTCGTGATTCTGGCATGCCACCCAACATCGATGACGTCGTCAGGTTTGTGAACAGCGTTGCAGAGGAGGTGAGTGACCCTGTTTACGGAGCCTTGATACAAGGCAGATCGAAGGATGATCGCCCAAAGACCAGGGAGAAGACTTCAAACTTCCATCGACAACAGTCACACAGGAGCAACTTCGCAGCTTCTCTCGACCCACAGAAGTGCGTCATCTGTGGTAATGATCATAGCTTGTTTGGCTGCCCCAACTTCAAGAGCATGAGCCCTGATCAGCGATTCCAATTTGCTCGTGAACACAGGCTCTGTTTTAATTGCCTTAAAACAGGGCATATGTCATCCAGGTGCTCCTTGAACAGGACATGTTCGGTAAAAGGCTGTAAAATGAAGCATACTAAGTTTCTTCATACCGGGAAGGAGATGATCACTAGTGGAGACAAGAAGTATGAGAGAGTTGGCAATCAGTCGCAATCGGCAACTCGAGCAGATAAATCTGCACCCAGTGAAGACGTGTCGTCGCACACCAGCAGTGAAGTCATGGGGGCCGGAAGGTTTTGAGTAGTTCTCCCCATAGTGCCTGTCAAGGTACGAGCAGCTGAAGGAGGCACAGTTGTAGAGACATTTGCGCTTTTGGACTCTGGATCAACTAATTCCTTTTGCTCGCTCAAAGGAATTGCAAGATGTGCTGCAAGCTAAAGGCAGAAGTAAGATGTTGTCCGTCTCTACTCTAGATAAGAGAAACAGCCAGATGAGATGTGATGCAGTAAAGCTGAAAGTAATGGGACTTACTTCAGACACAGAGTTAGATGTGAAGGCTTTCACTCGACCGGACTTGAACATAGGCATCTCCAATATGGCGACAGAAGCTGATATATCCAGCAATCCGCATCTAAAGGATCTTGCCTTTCCAGAGATAAGTAGAAGTCAGGTCACGTTACTAATTGGACAGGATGTTCCCAATGCCTTGATGCCCCTTGAAGTGAGAGCGGGTAAGCCTGTTGAGATATACGCAGTAAGAACAGTTCTTGGTTGGACATTAAATGGACCCCGAGAAGTCAAGGAAGCTCAAGATAACCCAAGTATCCTCACTGTCTCATCAAACTTTATCTCGGATGACACAAGCCTTGAAGAGCAGGTGAAGAACTTTTGGAAGCTTGAAGGGGAGGAATATCTTCATGATGACGATCGCGGGATGTCGGTCAGTGACAAGGAGGTACTTGAGCTATGGGAGAAGGAGATTGGAATGGAGGGGGGCCATTATCAGCTGCCTATACCATTTAGAGAAAAAAACATTGGGAGCCTCTTCATGGTGGAGAGACGGCTAGATTCGCTGAAGAGGAGACTTACTAGGGATGACTATCTTTTGGGCAAGTACAAGGAAGGAATGTCCAGTCTTCTAGAGAAAGGTTATGCTGAGGAGGTAGATGTCACGACAAAGCCCCAGAATGAGGAAAGAGATGACATTTGGTATCTTCCTCACCATCCAGTGACTAATCCTAAGAAGCCAGGAAAGGTACGCATTGTGTATGACTGTGCAGCCAAGTGTCACGGAATGTCACTTAATGATGTCGTGCATCAAGGGCCGGACCTTACCAATAAACCGACAGGGGTACTGCTAAGATTCAGAAAGGATCCTGTTGCCTTGACCGCAGATATAGAGGCGATGTTCCATCAGGTTCGAGTTCCCCCATCAGAGAGAGACGTTCTGCGGTTTCTGTGGTGGCCGGAAGGAGATTTGTCGATACAGCCGCATGTATATCGCATGTTTGTACATCTCTTCGGAGGGACGTGGAGTCCTAGTGCTTGCAGTTTCGCCCTTCGTCAGACAGCAGATGACCATCAGCAGGATTATGGGCCCGACACAATAGAGACTGTTCGTCAACATTTCTATGTTGATGATTGCCTGGTATCTACACAGAGTGAGTAAGAGGCTATTAAGTTGGCAGTGGAACTCCGAGAACTACTACGTAGAGGAGGATTCAAGCTAACTAAATGGATGAGCAACAGCCCTGCTGCTGTGCAGTCGATACCTGTTGAGGAGAGAGCCAAGGAGTTGACTGGAGTCGACTTGAATCACGATGCACTCCCGGTTGATCGTGCTCTAGGAATCAGCTGGAATGTTGAGGCTGATTGTTTCGGTTACAAGATCTCGCCGAAGGACAAGCCACTCACGAGACGAGGATTGTTGAGCGTTGTCTCATCGATGTATGACCCATTAGGATTGGCAAGCCCGTTCGTAGTAAGAGGGAAACTGATAGTGCAGGAGCTTTGTCGGAAGGGGCTAGCATGGGATGATCCTATTCCTGAAGTTGACAAGCAGAAGTGGCTGGCGTGGCTTCGTGAACTACCTGACATAGAACAGTTTGCAGTTAACAGGTGCCTTAGACCCCATGAATTTCCAGAACCCCAAAGGTATGAGTTACATCATTTCGCCGATGCCTCTGAGGAAGCCTATGGAGTGGCATCTTATCTGGTATCCAAGACTGGAGAGGGTCAGATGCACAGTGAGCTCTTGATGTCGAAATCTCGTCTTGCACCAATCAAGAAGACGACAATTCCACGCCTAGAGTTGTCCGCAGCAGCAATGAGTGTAAAACTGGATGTCTTTCTGAGGCGTGAACTTAATGTTCCAGTGAGTACTTCTCACTTCTGGACAGACAGTACCATCGTCCTAAGATACATCGCAAATGAGGAAAGGCGGTTCCGGACCTTTGTGGCTAATAGAGTAGCAGCAATTAGGAGCTACTCCACTCCAGAACAGTGGCATTTTGTGGACTCCAAATCCAATCCAGCTGATGATGTGTCAAGAGGGCTATCTGTAGAGGATCTGAAATCTAAGCAGAGATGGGTGCATGGTCCTGAATTCTTGCTACTGGGGAAAGAAAGCTGGCCCGCTAATCCAATTGAAGCAGGAAGTTTGTCAGATAGTGATCCAGAAGTCAAGATTTCCAAGGATGCAAGTACATTCAGCACAACAACCAATGATGAGAGACCCTTGGACAAGATGATTGCCCACTATTCATCATGGTATAGACTAAAGAGGGCGTTCTGTTGGATGCTGAAGTTCTTGAAGTGGTTGAAAGCCAAGAGAGAGCCACCTAGTCTTGACATGGAAGGTGACTCGAATAGGATCACGTTTGATGAGATGAAGAACGCAGAGCAAAACAATCTTGTTTCTTCAAAGAGGAAATTGAGCTGCTGACCGTTCAAGTTGGTGTGAAGAAATCTAGCAGTATCTACAAACTAGATCCAAAGAAGGAAGGATGTCTGATCAGAGTGGGAGGAAGACTAAGCAGATCTGCATTGCCAGTAGAGGCGAAACATCCTTTCGTGCTCCCGAAGGAAAGCCCTGTGTCTAAACTGATATTGCGAGAAATACACGAGAAAAGTGGACACAGTGGCAGAAACTACATTCTATCAACACTTCGTGAGAAGTATTGGTTACCAGGAGCAGGAGCTGAAATTAGGAGGATGATGGGGGAAATGTGTATCTTGCAGACGGCAAAGGGCAAAGGTTATGCAGCAGAAAATGGCCGATTTGGCCAAGGACAGAGTGACGCTTGGTGAAAAGCCCTTTTTCAGAGTAGGCATGGACTTCTTTGGGCCTATTGAAGTGAAAAGAGGCCGAAGTATGGTGAAGCGTTATGGAGTTATTTTCACTTGCCTAGCTGTTCGTGCTGTCCATATTGAAATGGCTTCATCATTGGACACTGACTCCTGTATAGATGCAATACGACGCTTCATAGCTCGAAGAGGCAGCGTGAAGGAGATAAGATCAGACAATGGGACCAATCTCGTTGGTGCAGAGAGGGAACTAAGACGAGAGATAGAAGGGTGGAATCGAGCGAGGATAGAGGATGAACTACTTCAGAGAAGCATCAAGTGGTCATTCAATCCACCTGCAGCATCCCATTTTGGTGGAGTCTGGGAAAGGCAAATCAGAACTATAAGGAAGTTGATCCTTGCCTTGATGAAGCAGCAAATATTCTCAGATGAATGTTTGAGTACGCTACTGTGTGAAGTGGAAAGTATCATCAATAACAGGCCGATCACCAGACTTTCAGATGACCCTAACGATTTGGAAGCCTTCACGCCAAACCACCTACTCCTTCTCGATAGACAACCTCAACTTCCTCCAGCAGTGACGAACAAGTCGGATATCTACGTGAAAAGGAGGTGGCGTCATGTACAGTACATGACAGATCTCTTTTGGCGACGCTGGATTAAGGAGTATCTGCCACAATTACAGGAGAGGGAGAAATGGGTGCCATCGCGACGCAATGTGAAGGTTGGTGATCTCGTGCTGGTAGTCAACGAGAACCTACCGCGGAACTCGTGGCTGCTGGGAAGAGTGCTCAAGACTATGGCTGACAAAGGAGGTTGTGTCCGAAGCGTGGAGATTAAGACCAGGGCCCCGTAACATAAAAGTCTACGATTGATCGTACGATCGATTGATTGATCGTAGAACCACTAAATCGATCGTACGATTGATATCAATCGTAGAACCGTAACATAAAGGGGCTACGATTGATATCGATCGTAGAAATCAATCGTAGAACCCCGAATCAATCGTACGATTGATATCAGTCGTAGAACCGTAACATAAAGAAAGCTACGATTGATATCAATCGTAGAAATCGATCGTAGACCCCTGAATCGATCGTAGACTCTACGATTGATTACTTATCAATCGTAGAGCCACTAAACATTCACCTTGGCGGCTGTAAGTGTAATACTAGAGGAGAAAGAGGTTGAAGAATTGCAAGTACGAAGACAGAGGCGAGTATACAGGGATAGGATGAATCATTTAATAAATTTTCGCACAAGGACATCCATAGAATATACATGAAACATGTATCAGTTAACATGAGGTGGACTGCAGGCTATTGGAGCCATTGGGCCTACAACAAGTACAACATAAATGATAATCATAATATATGTAGGCCTATATGTCATACATTGTACTTACAGTGATAAAGCAATTCATACAATTATCACACACATTGGTCCAATATCTGATAAAAAATTAAAACAAATAAAATAAAGAATAGGCAAAATACATGTATGTACGTTCATAATAGAACAATTAACATATGTTACATCTAAACTGAGTCTACAGCCAGCATATATAAGTTAGATATTTCTCATAGCTTTTCTCTTACAGTCAATTGCATGCACCTTAATAACAAGCCTTAATACAATGACAGTTTGGTATAACTGACTGAATAAAGTTAAAAATTATTACAGTGTTATATTATACCTAACTGCATTAAGAAGATGCAGTGGCATCTGCCTTATTTACAATCAAATGTTCAAATTTCCAGACCAAGGAGACAGCCGCGGTTCTTTTTGAGCCATTTTGTTGACTTTATCTATGATGGACCATGTATTACAATGGGATCTGGCTATTGTCACTTTCCCCTTGATCAATTTCTTACATTCAGTCTTGTGTGATTAATGTAAGCTATGTACTCTACAACCTTGTCCAGCTGTATGGAGAGCACCATGAGGGGATTGACGAAGCAGTGATGAACAATGATGAAGATGGACAAGAGCAGAGAGCAGTGCTGGAAACAGACATCAATGTGCTGCAAGGGAGAATGTTATTTCTGTACAGTATTTGAATGATGAACTTAATAAATTTCATGCTCACACAGGACTTCCCCTTGTATTAGCACATACGTCCACTGTTCATTTTCCATTGGACGTAAATTTAAACGTAAAAAACAAGTCACACTGATGGAGCACTTTATATATATTTTAAAACTACTTCCGCTGTCAAACAGAAAGCTGTATCTGTTGATGATTGAAATATTCAAAACTAGACTGCCAAGCAGTCAATAAATGTGCCTCCGCCTCTTTGCTAGCTCTATCTAGATTTCTTCTCAGAAAATGTGTATGTTTGGTGGGCAATGACCATTGAATTCCTATGTGAAAGGAAAATATCATATTCTGTATTTCCATGTTTAGCCAAGTTTGGCGATGTTCATTGACATTTGACCTCTGACCTTTCAGGAATTTCACCAAAAATGTCACCAGTCTATCCCCAAGAAGTGATCCATCTGTGTACCATGTTTAATGAGAATTGCATCCTTGGATCTGGATTTAATGTGAAAAAGGTCAATTTGGGGCAATTTCTCACAAAGTCCATCGACCTTTGACTTTGACCTCAATCAGATTTAACCCCAATTTTACACACTTCATCAGTTTCATGCAGTACCCATATCTACCAAGTTTGAAGCAAATCTGGTTAACGGCTCTTAAGATATTGCCTAAACGGATTCGGGATGGACGGACAAACTTATGTACAAACGGATGGACAATCTAAAAACACAATGCCTCCAGCCACTTTACAGCTCTTGTCTGTACTCCGGTGCATCTTGGGGTGTCGTTGAGGTTGGGATGTCAGCGATTTGCATCTAGGGGTGTTGTAGGTGGAGCGTCTTCATCATTTCGTGGAGGGGTGCGTTGGCTTCACAATTGTCTGGAAGGAAGTGATGTCTTCATCCATCTCTGGAGAATTATAGATATAAAACAGACTAAGTTAATTTGTATTGCAATTGAAAGTATTGGGGAAATATAACATTTTGGCCATATTTGATAATTTTGGAAAAGGTAAGTGACCTTTAACCTCTGACTTGACTTTGAACAACTTTGTACAACATACAGTTGAAATTGATCATTGAACTTCGAGTTATCGCAAAAAATATGTTGAGCCAATTTCAGCCAATTTTATTCATTGACCTTTGACCTCTTACCTCACCACTCTATCTCCGTGAATTAATACACCTTTGTAATAAGTTTGATTGAATTGATTTCTATATATTTTGAGAAAGATAACATTATGGTAAATTTTGACAATACATGTATTTGATTGGAATTAGTCTCCCTTGATCTTAAAGATATTTTACCCAAAAAAAATCACAAGCCTCCACATTGTGATCTATCTCTGCTATGTTTGATGGGACTTGGATAATAAGATGTGTATTTATTTGCAAAAAAACCCAATTTTTTTGGCAATTGTTGGGAAAGGTCATCAACCTTCGACCTCTGTCCGATATGACCCCACTGTTACACAGTTTATTGGTTCATGAAATACATACCATGTTTGAAATACATGTATATGAGGTATACCAATTAATGCACACATTGTTACCCTACCTGGAATAATAAAGGTATGTTTCTTTTAAGTTTTAAATTTGTGACATCACATGTGAGATGCTCTCTCATGCTTAACTTGCTTAACTTCTTAGAAACAATACTATCTGTAACAGATGATTTGTTGATGTCAGTGGTTTCTTTGGAGAAAAAAATACATTTGTATTTCATTTTGTGTATTTCTTGCCTTCATAAGTAATACTTTAACCCAAATTAGAGAAATATATCATAGCATATGCATTGAATTTTTTCTTGAATACACTGTATTACCTGTGAGTCTATGCAACTTTGATTACTGCCATTATGAGTCGTCACCTCGTTGGACCCAACAATTTCCTGTCTGGACTACTGCTACATGGCCTCCAGTGCGCCTCCAGAGCTGGCCTCAACTTAGGTTCTGGTCCTCCAGCTATTTAAAAGAAATGCAAAGAAAGATAAAGAGACAGGATACGACAGAAAGAGAAAGAGAGAGAGGTGGCACAATTAAACAATAAACAATACATGTAAATGAAATATATTTGTGTGAAAAACAACATTTTTGACAAATTTGCACTAGGTACATGTAAATGATTGAAACTATAAATGTACAGTGTTCCTGTTTTCTACTTTGCTTAAATGTTTGTTTTGCTCTCTACACCTACAAAATTGTGCTACGCATCAAACAAAGCAAATGCTTTAAAAAAATATCTACAATTAAACAGCATCATTCTCTAACTGTGCAATGCTATTTAGAATACATGTTTCCTGCATTAGAAAATTAAAACAATATATAACAAAGCAAAGAATAAGCAACTTTTCTAATTGTTTACTGTCAGTAAAGCTTGATACATGTATTACAAACCTGTTGTTTTTCACAAGAGTGCAGAGCATGATCGTCTCCTCCTCTGTCCACCTTGGGTTTCTTGCTCTGGCTTTATAAACAAGACAAGAAAGTAAAAAAAAAATCACAATCCTGAAAATACGTATGGGAAATGTTAGCTCCAACATTAAAGAAAAACACATTATCCTTGACAAAGCCCAAAAGTACACATTGCACCTTGATTGTTTAGGGTTGTGGGATGGAAATGTTTTTTCCCCAGTCACAAATCAAACCTCTGTGGAACCCTCAGAGGATTAGGGAAAAACTTAAAAGTGCATATATGAATGAATTGAAATCTCCACTGCATGTTAAATAGTACTACGATATTGACTGGTAAAATATTGTTTTCATTTCTGTTGTTAACCTTAACACCAACATCCAAACAATAGGCTAATGTTGTCGATTTTGAAAACTTTCATCATTTAAGCCTGGAGTATACCAAGATAGGAAATTAGGATGTGTATAAACAAAAATATTTACATGTATTGTTTATTGTTTAATTGTGCCACCTCTCTCTCTTTCTCTTTCTGTCGTATCCTGTCTCTTTATCTTTCTTTGCATTTCTTTTAAATAGCTGGAGGACCAGAACCTAAGTTGAGGCCAGCTCTGGAGGCGCACTGGAGGCCATGTAGCAGTAGTCCAGACAGGAAATTGTTGGGTCCAACGAGGTGATGACTCATAATGGCAGTAATCAAAGTTGCATAGACTCACAGGTAATACAGTGTATTCAAGAAAAAATTCAATGCATATGCTATGATATATTTCTCTAATTTGGGTTAAAGTATTACTTATGAAGGCAAGAAATACACAAAATGAAATACAAATGTATTTTTTTCTCCAAAGAAACCACTGACATCAACAAATCATCTGTTACAGATAGTATTGTTTCTAAGAAGTTAAGCAAGTTAAGCATGAGAGAGCATCTCACATGTGATGTCACAAATTTAAAACTTAAAAGAAACATACCTTTATTATTCCAGGTAGGGTAACAATGTGTGCATTAATTGGTATACCTCATATACATGTATTTCAAACATGGTATGTATTTCATGAACCAATAAACTGTGTAACAGTGGGGTCATATCGGACAGAGGTCGAAGGTTGATGACCTTTCCCAACAATTGCCAAAAAAATTGGGTTTTTTTGCAAATAAATACACATCTTATTATCCAAGTCCCATCAAACATAGCAGAGATAGATCACAATGTGGAGGCTTGTGATTTTTTTTGGGTAAAATATCTTTAAGATCAAGGGAGACTAATTCCAATCAAATACATGTATTGTCAAAATTTACCATAATGTTATCTTTCTCAAAATATATAGAAATCAATTCAATCAAACTTATTACAAAGGTGTATTAATTCACGGAGATAGAGTGGTGAGGTAAGAGGTCAAAGGTCAATGAATAAAATTGGCTGAAATTGGCTCAACATATTTTTTGCGATAACTCGAAGTTCAATGATCAATTTCAACTGTATGTTGTACAAAGTTGTTCAAAGTCAAGTCAGAGGTTAAAGGTCACTTACCTTTTCCAAAATTATCAAATATGGCCAAAATGTTATATTTCCCCAATACTTTCAATTGCAATACAAATTAACTTAGTCTGTTTTATATCTATAATTCTCCAGAGATGGATGAAGACATCACTTCCTTCCAGACAATTGTGAAGCCAACGCACCCCTCCACGAAATGATGAAGACGCTCCACCTACAACACCCCTAGATGCAAATCGCTGACATCCCAACCTCAACGACACCCCAAGATGCACCGGAGTACAGACAAGAGCTGTAAAGTGGCTGGAGGCATTGTGTTTTTAGATTGTCCATCCGTTTGTACATAAGTTTGTCCGTCCATCCCGAATCCGTTTAGGCAATATCTTAAGAGCCGTTAACCAGATTTGCTTCAAACTTGGTAGATATGGGTACTGCATGAAACTGATGAAGTGTGTAAAATTGGGGTTAAATCTGATTGAGGTCAAAGTCAAAGGTCGATGGACTTTGTGAGAAATTGCCCCAAATTGACCTTTTTCACATTAAATCCAGATCCAAGGATGCAATTCTCATTAAACATGGTACACAGATGGATCACTTCTTGGGGATAGACTGGTGACATTTTTGGTGAAATTCCTGAAAGGTCAGAGGTCAAATGTCAATGAACATCGCCAAACTTGGCTAAACATGGAAATACAGAATATGATATTTTCCTTTCACATAGGAATTCAATGGTCATTGCCCACCAAACATACACATTTTCTGAGAAGAAATCTAGATAGAGCTAGCAAAGAGGCGGAGGCACATTTATTGACTGCTTGGCAGTCTAGTTTTGAATATTTCAATCATCAACAGATACAGCTTTCTGTTTGACAGCGGAAGTAGTTTTAAAATATATATAAAGTGCTCCATCAGTGTGACTTGTTTTTTACGTTTAAATTTACGTCCAATGGAAAATGAACAGTGGACGTATGTGCTAATACAAGGGGAAGTCCTGTGTGAGCATGAAATTTATTAAGTTCATCATTCAAATACTGTACAGAAATAACATTCTCCCTTGCAGCACATTGATGTCTGTTTCCAGCACTGCTCTCTGCTCTTGTCCATCTTCATCATTGTTCATCACTGCTTCGTCAATCCCCTCATGGTGCTCTCCATACAGCTGGACAAGGTTGTAGAGTACATAGCTTACATTAATCACACAAGACTGAATGTAAGAAATTGATCAAGGGGAAAGTGACAATAGCCAGATCCCATTGTAATACATGGTCCATCATAGATAAAGTCAACAAAATGGCTCAAAAAGAACCGCGGCTGTCTCCTTGGTCTGGAAATTTGAACATTTGATTGTAAATAAGGCAGATGCCACTGCATCTTCTTAATGCAGTTAGGTATAATATAACACTGTAATAATTTTTAACTTTATTCAGTCAGTTATACCAAACTGTCATTGTATTAAGGCTTGTTATTAAGGTGCATGCAATTGACTGTAAGAGAAAAGCTATGAGAAATATCTAACTTATATATGCTGGCTGTAGACTCAGTTTAGATGTAACATATGTTAATTGTTCTATTATGAACGTACATACATGTATTTTGCCTATTCTTTATTTTATTTGTTTTAATTTTTTATCAGATATTGGACCAATGTGTGTGATAATTGTATGAATTGCTTTATCACTGTAAGTACAATGTATGACATATAGGCCTACATATATTATGATTATCATTTATGTTGTACTTGTTGTAGGCCCAATGGCTCCAATAGCCTGCAGTCCACCTCATGTTAACTGATACATGTTTCATGTATATTCTATGGATGTCCTTGTGCGAAAATTTATTAAATGATTCATCCTATCCCTGTATACTCGCCTCTGTCTTCGTACTTGCAATTCTTCAACCTCTTTCTCCTCTAGTATTACACTTACAGCCGCCAAGGTGAATGTTTAGTGGCTCTACGATTGATAAGTAATCAATCGTAGAGTCTACGATCGATTCAGGGGTCTACGATCGATTTCTACGATTGATATCAATCGTAGCTTTCTTTATGTTACGGTTCTACGACTGATATCAATCGTACGATTGATTCGGGGTTCTACGATTGATTTCTACGATCGATATCAATCGTAGCCCCTTTATGTTACGGTTCTACGATTGATATCAATCGTACGATCGATTTAGTGGTTCTACGATCAATCAATCGATCGTACGATCAAACGTAGACTTTTATGTTACGAGGCCCTGGTTAGGCCAATCGCGAAATTATGTTTGATTTTGGAAGCAGATGTTTGAATTTCTTTGAAGAAATTGATGAAGAGAAAGCCAGCTTATTGTTTGAGTGCGAGGAAATATCAAATAGATATTAGGATACCAATGTTAATCGCTTGTTTGCCTTTATCGCGTCTTTCCAAGTTAAATGATTAATTGCGTCGATGATGAACACAGAACTTCGCATATCAAGACAACAAGATAATATTAATCGTTCATCTGCCTTTTATCGCGTCTTACAAGTGAAATGATTATTCGCGTTGATGAATACAGGACTTCGCGTACGAAGACGACAATATGGACATATTTGCAGACAGGCTCATTGAAGAAAGTTATTCGCGACATTTCTTAAATTACCTATAATTAGACGCCTTCCAGCCAAAGGACGCACTAATTTGAAGAAGGAATCAAGGAACTCAAGAACTTTATTATAAGGACTCGAAGAATCCAGGAACTGAAGAACTTTATTTGAAGGACTCAAAGGCTGAAAGAAAGTTTGATCATGTTGAGGGTTGACATTTTGTGCCTTAAATATCACAAGGTAATTAATTGGATATTTGATGCCTGAAATGTCACCTTCTGTGATCAAGTTTAAATTTTCTTGTGAAATTTATACATTTTGTTGTTGTTGCTTTATTCTGAATACATGTATTTCATGTACAGTGGAACCTCCTTATAACGAGGTCCTTGGGTCCAAGGAATGTTAGTGCTCAGTGCTCTTTATATTGAGGTTCGACTGTACAACATTGAATATGTAATTTTGATTCTCAGAATTGAATTGAAAACTTGGTTAATTATCTAATGTTTACCTACATGAAATGTGACTCTGTCATGTTAGAAGGGAATGTAGTATAGCAGAGTGCTAAAATAACACAGAGGATGTATTTATTGGTACATGTATCAGTTTTGAGAACTAAAGACATAGAAATATTGATTAATTTACCATTCTCAATGTTAAAGATATGAGAGCTTAATATGTAGTAAGAGACGCGTTCGAAAAGATGTTAAGGTGAAACAAACAGAAATTGAAACAAGACAAGAAGACCATTGAAGATTATTGGATATGAAACATGAATACCATAGAATTACGTTGTGTTTATGAAGTACATACGGTAATTCCTTTGATGCTACACTGTCTTTGGGCAATGATTTTATTCATGAATATGAACATTACTTGGTCGTCATGGTTACAGTATTTCAAGTGTTAACTCAGCTAAATATTGGAAGAGGTTATTTGTGGAAAAGCCAACTTACTAAGTAGAAAGAAGTAATGATTCACTTTTGTAACCATGGTAACTAAGGTGTAAACTTGTAGTTATATTTCTCTTCCATTGCATATTGTTACCCAGTTGAAGTGAAGGCTATTGAATATTTGTTTACAATGAAAATGTGTGGAATTTTCATTCTGTGTTTGATTAGAAAATCATTGATTTTTTGTATGAAATACGTTGTACATGTAGAAATATTCAAATGATTTATGTAAATTAATTAGCAGCTTTATTATGCTTAAAGGAACTTCCTAGAAGTAAGATGCTATTTGTAAAATTGTGTTAGTTTGTTTTGGTTAAATGCTCAGTATAGCTTCTCATTTAAGGGGACCGGGATGTCGGGTGTATAATGTTGAGACTGACGTCACAAGCGGTGATTTAGAAGCAAAATGTTAGTGTGACCAGTTGAGGGCGCTGTAACAATGTGATGCTAATTTTCTGGTGTTGGGAAGATTTCGTTGCCCGATGATGCCATTGATTTTCGTCTGATTTTCGTATACAAGCCCAATGATGTGAGTAAATGATCATTTAACCTTGAAGCTAAATAGTTTATCTGTCATTATAACCAATTTGCTTGGAATATCATGAGATATAAGAATGATAATTTGTGATGCCAAATTGTAGTATCATGTTGGTGAAAATGAATGTGAATGCCGCACGCTATGTACAATGTGTATTACATGTGGTATCAATTGGTTATACGTGGGCGTGTTTATTTAGGCGTCGCCGTAGAGTGCGCTATTGCACATTAGGAAACGGTGCCGTATGGTGCTGCTATGAAAATGGGAGATTTATCCTTCAAGATTCCATTATTGTCAGTTTATAACTATGAAGGCTATATTACCTGTAGAGATTTAGAATACAGTTTATTCAGTTCATATGGGATTAAAGAACAATGAAAGAGAAGGTTTATTCAGGTATTTCAGGGCTTGAAATAACTCCTGAAAATGTTGTAGAACAAAACCATGACAATTTATACTGGCTTAAACAATTGCTGTATTGAAAGGAAATGCATGCAGATTAATGCAACTGTATATGGTATCTTTACCGACGTAATATTCACTTCTATTTTGGAAGGAAACAATTATTTTTATGATAGATGTGAACAGTTATAAGATTCAGACATGTGTGACTAAATAAGTCTTTATTGTTTACATTAAATTGCAGACTGAACCTGTTGCACTGATGCAAGGTATCTCTTCATAGTTTGGCTAGTTCTGTCGTCGATGGTGTCGGGGAGTTGTACGCCACAAAAGGAATAGAGAGCGAGAAAAAGAGAACAATGCAATTTGTGTGTGAGAGAGAAGGAGAGAGAAGAGGAAACGATGCAATGACAGTGTGCCTGTGTTTGATGGAAAGCTATAGCGAGAGAGAGAGAGAGAGAGAGAGAGAGAGAGAGAGAGAGCGAGAGCGGTACATTATATGCGTGTGTGAGAGAAGTGAAGAAAGAGAGAGAGAGAGAGAGAAAGAAAGAGAGAGAGAGGCAGAGAGAGAGAGAGGGAGAGGCAGAGAGGCAGAGAGAGCAAGAAAGAGGGTGGAGAGACAGAGAAAAAAGAACAATCCTTGTGCGTGTGTGTGACAGTGAGAGAAAGAAAGAAAAAAACTATACAATACGCGCGTTGTGTAATAGAGGTAAAGACAGAGAGAGAGTGAGAAAGAGAGAACGATGCAATGTGTGTGTGAGGGAAAGACATAGAGAGATAGAGAGAGCGAGACAGAGAGAGAGAGAGAGAGAGAGAGAGATAAGAAAGAGAACAATACCTTAATCTCACAAAGAGAGAAAAAGAGCGGTAAAGTATGGGAGGAATAGACGCAAAGAAAGAACAACTTTAACCTTAAAATCGAGTAAGACAATAAAAATGATATAATACATTAAAACTGATTATTTGATTTGTCCATGAAGACTATCAATGAAGATAAGTTCTTGTTGTTGATTTCTAAATAGGTGGGAGGGGGGGGGGGGTCGATAGATGTTCCATGTCCTAGTAACAGGAGGTGATTGTAGCGAGGGTAATTATTGTTGACTGTCCTGTATTGTTCTACAGAGGGCGACATCACGACTAGCAGACCGCTAATCCTTGGGCGAAATTGATACAATGTCGCCATAGTTGTGTTATCACATTGTGTAATCGTGTGAGCGTGAAGATTATCAGCTACATGTACTTCCATTGTGGCATGGATTGAACTAAAGAAAACAAAAGTTCAAAGAGAACGAAAATAAGAATTGATAATAATAATGATAATAAATAATAATAATAATAGGTAATGAATGAATAATAATGATAATAATTTGTCTATTATTCTTTCAATTTGTTTATTGACAGTTTGATATTAATATGATTTCGCTGGGCTTTTAAAATACTCGTTCACTTATTCTTTTCCTTTTCCAAGCCCCCCCCCCCCCCCTCCCCACACACACACCCCATACCACCACCTTCACCACCATCCTTACCCACATAATCATCCCTTCTTATTTGGAGTAAAAGACATGAATTTCTCATTTCAATCAATAATGCAACAACTGATGTAAACACTAACGTTCAAAGAAATAGGCCTACTTCTGGTTGTCTCCAGTCTTAAATGCATTTCTACATTTTATCCGAAGCTATTCACTTAATATATTTAAATGCATTTCCCCTGATATATGCGGTTAGCGCTCGCAAAATTAAATGTTGGTGTAATGTTCCCATTTCCCGTTGTCTATGAGAGCGCCATTTCCGGTGATTCCCCCTCCCCCCCTCCCCTCATTCACATCTACGCCCTCATACCCCCCCCCCCCCCCCCACACACACACACATGCATAAATTCACACACACAGACACACACACTTACACACACGCCAGTAAGAGGCACATCTATCGCTATCGAAGAGAACTCTAAGTGGATGCGGAACGATATCATTATTACATCAACCCTGGGATTCTTTAGTTATGGGAAATGATTTTCACAACTACCATCGTGTCTAAATAAGGAAGTGAAGCAGGTTGTGTGTCAATTAGTCCGTTCGGCTCTAGCAAGTATAAGACAGCCACATCCGATATTCATTCGCACATTTTCACCTAAACCATTCTGCCATCTACACTCTCGTTGTGCGGATCTCCCTCAAGGAAGCATTCTGCAGTGTTCTAGTAACTCTATCTCTGGTTGTGCGGATCTTTCTCAAGGAAAAATTCTGCAGTGTTCTAGTAACTCTATCTCTGGTTGTGCGGATCTCTCTCAAGGAAGAATTCTGCAGTGTTCTAGTAACTCTATCTTTGGTTGTGTTGATCTCTCTCAAGGAAGAATTCTGAAAAGAAACATGGAAAGAAACATGTCGAGCTACAGGTGTATCCTGCTATTGTTGGTTGCCTGTATGACAGCCGTCTGCATGCATGGTGGTGAGGCGGTGACCGAAAGAAACATATTTTCAAATGTTGGGGAAAGTGTTACATTGTATTGCGATTTCCACTTTGGATCAAGAAACACTTATTCTTGGTCAAATATCAGACAGGGGTATATTGCATATCGATATTACCCGCAAACAATACGGTACGACTCTTCATTTCAGGATCATGAACGCGTGGCAGCTCAATATTTGAACATATATACAGATCATTTCATGTATGGCCGCTTTTCACTGACCGTGTTGAACATGACCGTCACGGATTCCGTCTATTATACTTGTCAATCCTACAACTCTAACGGAGTATTTATTGAAAACCGTGTGCAGTATTATGCTCGCGTTTTCGACTGTTCATGCACAGTGAATCAGCAACACACGGTAACGTCAGTCATAAAGTATGTCACTTGTATCCTAGATAGTAATCCAATTCCATCGTTCGATTCTCAGGAGGTCTACATATACACTAATACCATTACAAGTTATGGTCACATCCAAGGTAACGAGCTGACATTTAGTACGAACAATGACTTAGGTGAAGACCTTACAATTACGTTCAACCCGTTTACAAACGTCGAAGGGAACATTTCTTGTGTTGTACCAGCCGTACCACTTACTGCGACCACCACACAAAGGACCACGCCTTCGATGTCGACTAGCGTGACTTCATCCACTGATGCACCCTCTACGCCACCGTCCACGAGGTACCTTCCCACACGTGGTTACAACTGCACGAGCTCCCAATACCCCGCAACAGTTTCTCAATCCTCCTTTTCCAAAGAGGCTTTCCCAAACATCCCTAAGGATGCTGGCACATCTAAAAAGGCATGCACAGGAACTACCACCACTACTTTAATTGTGGTAGCATCAGTGATGGGTCTGCTGTTGTTAGTGAATGTGATCATCTCTATTCGATTATGCCAAAAGCTGAAGCGCGCACCGACTAAGTCCTCTCCGAGTCACCTCGAATCAAGAAAGGAACAGGTAGAGGTTGAGGAAACGGACATGTGCTCTGCGAGTATCCCGGATACTGCCCAGCCCACCATATACACGAATGCGTGAACAAGCTGAGAAGCAGAAGAAGAAATTGACGACAGCAGTCAGACATCTAATGGTAAAGTCGACAACAACTTTTATATTTTGAGCAGCTATGCAACAGGAGGGCTTTCACTGTGGAATGTGTCTGTGCAGCGTGTTTGTCTCTTGATGCCATGTCGGGCAAGACGAGCAAGTCTGACAGCATATCTAATCGAGATCGTCGCAATAATCAGGGCGTGGTGCAGCCATCACTCTCATCAAGGGGCGCTGCAGTGACGTCACTTTAATTGAGATGCGCCGCAGTGACGTCACTCTCATCAAGGGGCGCTGCAGTGACGTCACTATAATCGAGGGGCGCCGTAGTGACGTCACTCTCATCGAGGGGCGCCGCAGGGACGTCACTCTATATCCAAAGACGGCGCCAAAGTGCATAGTATACAAATATGCCTAGCTGTGAGGTTGTATAGTAGAAATTATCTCTCTGAGGAGGGACTGGTATAGAACTATTTTTTCGGAGGGGCGAAGCCCCCGAGGAAAAAATAGTAACTTATGCCAGTCCCTCCGAAGATGGATAATTCCCACTATACTTTCGAACTTAATGCTTGTATATTTGTTTTATATCCCTTTTGTAAAAACAAAAACAGAACAAAATTAGCCGCCTTTTTCCCTCTGTCTCGATATCAGTTCATCCCGGATTCATTGTACACTAATACGGCCGCTCAGTTCCGACCGACCGAGTTTACCATAAACCAAAATAGAAGTTACATTTTCTTTGTAAGTGTAAACTCTTAAAGGAAAAGTGTTATTTCTTGTATTTTATCAGTGGTGCAACCGTTCACACTGAGTAAGATATATGTATGTATGTACGGAAATAAACAAAAATAAGCACACCACAAATTAGAGGATCTGGGCAAAATAATGTTAAAAAAAGAATTAGAAAAAAAGTCTCACTATTATAAAGGATCATTGACATTCATGTGAGTGCTCAGTAAAATGTCTTTTCATTTTCAGGAAAAATGATATTTGAATGGACATTAAAGATTGTCCGTCCCTTTGCAAGCTTAAAATTTGAAATCGTCTATCACGGTCGTAAATTGAAGAAAGTGTGATTCAAGACCATTTCTAAGAATATAGCACTGTTGAAGCTTTCTGTATATGTAAAAATTTCAGCCGTTAAATTTCAAACCGACTTTTTTCGTACTACGAAAAAAGTATTAGTCTTTATTACAGTATCTATGTGGTATTATGCATGTGTGAAATCCTAATTTTATGAGTAACTACCAAACTTTGTAGATGGTTCCTTCTATAGAACATTTGGTTTCATAATGCGTTTTTTTTTAATGCGTAATTTAATAAAAAGGTTAATCTATGAAGCAGATATCTCAACACAAACTGCTAAGAGCCTGAGATAAAGACTATTAATCAGACGTTGTTTACGTGCATTGTTTGAATTTTACACTACGTATCAGTTTCAAATTATGAATATACAGCTTGCTAACACTTCTCTATATGTTTTGCCAATGTTTCAACGATTTTGTGGTGACCTGAAAAAGGGACGGGCTGTCTTTAAAGTCATAATTGTCATGGACATGGCGTCATCATCTACGGGGGAATATTCCTAACTTTGACCTGACCATGGTCACTGTGCCCTACTTTCTCTGGTCATTATATAACTGAAAGTGATTATCTTGTCATTATGACCGTTATGTGTACGCGAATCTATATTATGCTTTTTCGCTAGACACAAATTGCACCAAGAAATTATTTGTTCAATCAATTGTCATTGTACTAAAGATCTTGTATTAGGTTTCGAACAGAAAGTTTGATATGACGTATGATAAGTATAATAATATACCGAATACAAAATATGATACAGTATTTAATGATATAGATGTATCAAAAGATAGCTTATAGCACAATATGACTAATAGAAATATAGGCCTAAATAATTTTCACGAATGTAACATTAATAATGATAACATTTTGATGAAAATGAGTAAATGTATATTGTAGAAGTAGAAAAAAGTACTTGAAGAAGTGATGATGAAAATAATAATATTGATGGTAGTGCTATTACCATTATTATTATTATTATTATTAGTAGTAGTAGTAGTACAGGTTTTCCGGCTTAAGATCATCTCTCAAAACCATTAAATAACATTCACATTTTACAATGATCCAGCACTACGAGTCTCAAGTGTTCACTTTTGTGTTACGTGTTTACAAAGAAGCATAATTTTCAACATTTCTGATTCATACTTTAGCTTCAAACGGGACTTTGAATTCCAATGTAAAAGTGTGTATTTTAAAAGCCAATGATGAATGAAAAACAAACTAAGAGCCAATGAGAGAAACGGATGGGAATTTGAATCGTACGATTTTATTGGCAAATCTCCAAATGAATGGACAAACATCAATTGTAACAACAAACCCAGAACACTTCCCTGTCCGAAAAATTAAAGATAGCATCATAATTCGACCGTCGCGCTATACGGGCGATCTTAATATAAACTTCAATCAGAAAACATGAACATTGAGCGGGAAAACCTATAATAGTAGTAATGGAATAGATATACATGATATGATATAGTAAGAAGGATTGATGATACGATGTAGCTCTACCGCTTATAACCCTTCATGTACAGATCGTAAAATTGTACACAAGATACGAAATGTAATATGCGATAAATACTAGGTGTTGAACAACTTTGAGAAATATTTAGAAAAATTTGTTTCAACTCACATCAAGCTGAACGTGATACATCATATAGTCAAGGAATGTCACATTTTTTTTAGAGACAGGTTTTGTGAAATTTCATCGATATCTTTTCTTGTAATAATCTTCGGAATATTCAATGAGAGTTTCAATATTATACAAATTTTGATCTAAATATTCGTGTGTATTAGATGATTAATTCAGAACACAACAATGGTCATTGCGCATCACACATGCCAACCAACAACTTCTTTTCTACCAGAAGCATCATGCATAGTTAATGACCGTGTGATGGAGGTTGCTAAGGTCCAAATTTCACCAAAAGTGAACATTTCATTAAATATTTCAAGGATTATTATTAAAAAGATGATATGTCACATGAACCTTAATTTGAGTTGAAATTCATTTTTAATTATTTTTTCAACAGTGCCAAAAGTTGTTTTTAACACCAAGTAGCTACTATAAACATTGAATGATGTAACAGGTTCTTATTTTGTGACGTACGGCCACAAATGATAAACCATTTATGTACCAGAGTAACTGCTGTATGGATGCTGTAGGTGTTACTTGTACAGCATTGCATTAATGGAGCTTATAGAGTTAATTAAATACTTAAAGCACATGCTTTTCATTAACTATCTTTATCAAGCGAACTATTTTCATGAATTGAAACAAATTATCAAAGCGTTTAAGGAAGGATATATGAAGAAAAAAGTATACTACATATTATGATGAAATGAAAGTAAAAAAAAAGATTCACGACGTACAAAGAGACGATTAGAAGGGGGGGGGGCGATAGAAAAAGGAAATGGGATAACTAAGAACATTGGGAGAACTTTGAAAGTCAGGTATCATGTTGACAGGCGGAACCTCTCAAGAGATAAACGATAAGTGAACTATTTTCATGAAGCGAAACAGGTCATCAAAGTTGTCCACGAAGGATTTTTTTTTATGATGAAAAAAATATTTCAGAAAAAAAGGGGCAACAGATGATTAAACTGAGGTATATTAACCACGATGTACAAACATGACAAAGATATAATGAGGGAGAGGAGAGAAACAAATGAAATGGTTATGAATAAACAGAGAAAAAGGGAGAGATAGAAAAAAGGAAGAAGAAAATTAAACTGTGGGTGCGACAGGGAAAGAGAAAGATAGAATCAGAAAACCATTTTAGGTATGTGTGTGTGTTTGAGGAAAAGAGACACAGTAGATAGAACTATACAGCGTTTTTAATTGTGTAAGAGGAATAGACAGAGAGAAAAAAAAAATGAATTGATTAATGTATGTGGTGTGTTTTTGTTTGTGTGTGTATGTAAGTGTGTGTGTGTGAGAGAGACAGTGTGATAGAGAAAGATAAAACGATGATATGTGTTTGTGCGTGAGAGAGGGAAAGAGAGAAAGAGGGACAGAGAGAGAGAGAGAAAAAACGATACAGTGTTTGTGTGAGAGAGAGAAAAAAAGGACAGAGAGAGAGAGAGAGAGAGAAAACGATATAGTGTATGCGAGAAAGAGAAAGAGTGAAAGAGGGACAGAGAGAGAGAGAGAGAAAACGATAAAGTGGGTGAGAGAGAGAGAGAGAGAGAGAGAAAGAGAGCAATAGGGGAGGCCTGGGATAGACGTAAAGAAAGAGGCTCTTTAATTTTAAAATGAAGGAAGACAAATAAACCGTTAATATTCATCATTGCTGATTATTTCATTTGCCCATGAAGGGTATTGATCAATATTCATTCCCAGAAATCACTTTCTCCTGAAGATGGGTTTGCGATTTTGTTTTCTTTCTTATTAAAAGAGATGATTGTAGCGAGAATAATTATTGTTGCCTGTCTTGCATTGATCTCCAGAGGGCGACATCACGGCTAGAAGACCGCTAATGTTCGAGGCGAAATTAAAACAACGCTGCAAAAGTTGTGTTTGCTATTATAGACATCGTGCAATCATGGGAACGTGAAGATTGTCAATTCCCTTTATTTTTGGCGTGGATCGAACTTCTCAAAAAAAAATATATTTTTTGTATATTGCAGCTATATGTTTAATTTTTGCTCCACTTTAACGATATTCTTTTTTTCCCCTTTCCAACCGAAACCTTCGTATATCAACATTTTTCTCTGGTTGAGTCCCCCCTAACCCCCAACCACCCTACTCTCTTCCTCTAAATATCCTTCTTGTTGTGAAGTAAAATAAATCAATTCCTCATTTTAATGAATAATGCACACGCTGATGTAAAAAATTGCGCTTACGTTTTAAAGAAACAGGCCCACCTCTGTTTGTCTTTAGTCTTTAGTGCATCTCCTCATTATTTCTGAACCTATAGTATACACCCAATAGCTTCAATACATTTCCAATGATATAAATGGGTAGCGCGTTAGCAAAATGAAGGACAAAATTTTCTGAAGTGTTTGTGTAATGTTTCTATTTCCGTTGTCTATGAGAGCTCAATTTCCGGTGATGCTCCCCTTTACATCTACGACTTCATAACCCCCCCCCCCCCCACATACACAGACACACACACACACACTCCAACACACACACACACACACACACATACACACACACGCGCGCGCGCGCAAGCCCGCAGGCTTACACACATACACGCCAGTAAGAGGCACGTCTATCGAAGAGAACTCTAAGTGGATGCGGAAAGATATCATTATGACATCAACCCTGGTATTCTTTAGTTATGGAAAATGATTTTCACAACTACCATCGTGTCTAAATAAGGAAGTGAAGCAGGTTGTGTGTCAATTAGTCCGCTCGACTCTAGCAAGTATAAGACAGCCACACCCGATATTCATTCGCACATTTTCGCGGACACCATCCTGCCATCTACAGTCTAGTTGTCCAGATCTCTCTCAAGGAAGAATTCTGCAGTGTTCTAGTAACTCTATCTCTGGTTGTGCGGATCTCTCTCAAGGAAGAATTCTGCAGTGTTCTAGTAAATCTATAAAAGTCATGTGTGTATTGGTCCAGTAGTAATACATACACGTCATACGGACTAGCATTGTGTCTGACACAGGAAAGGCTGAGAGGGTTTTTTGAGAGCGCAAAGACGCGAGTGTCTGGAAAGAAACATGTCGAGCTACAGGTGTGTCGTGCTCTTGTTGGTCGCCTGTATGGCAGCCGTCTGCACGCATGGTGGTGAGGCGCTGATCTTCAGACAGATTGTCAATGTTGGGGACAGCTATACATTTAGCTGTGATGCTCCGTTTAGGTACACATACCAATACTATTGGCTTCGGTCAGGTACTCCTGGATATTTTATTTCACTACTAACTTACACATCCATCGGCTATGTCGACAATTTTCAAGATCGTGAACGCGTGTTATCTTACTTTAACTCTTCAGTCGGTCGCTTTTCACTTCTTGTGGATAACATAAACTTTGCAGATTCCGCTGATTATGCCTGTAATTCCTACGATTACTCTGGAAACTTCATTGAGGAGCGTGTGCGATATGAAATTATCGTTTTTGACTGCTTATGTACAGTGGCTCAGCAACACACGGTGACGTCAGCCATGAAGAATGTAACATGTATCCTAGATAGTGATCCAATTCCATCATTCGATTCTCAGGAAATCGACATATGCACTGACAGCATTACATACCAAGGTACCATCCAAGATAACGAGCTGACATTTAGAACGAATGATGACTTACGTGAGGACCTTACAATTACGTTCAACCCGTTTACAAACGTCGAAGGGAACATTTCCTGCGTTGTACCAGCTGTACCAATGACTGCGACCACCACACAAAGGACCACGCCTTCGGTGTCGACTAGCGTGACTTCATCCACTGAAGAACCCCCTACGTCACCGTCCACGAGTTATCCTCCCACACGTGGTTACAACTGCACGAGCTCCCAATACCCCGCAACAGTTTCTCAATCCTCCTTTTCCAATGAGCCTTTCCCAAACATCATCAAGGATGCTGGCACATCTAAAAAGGCATGTACAGGAACTACCACCACTACTTTAATTGTGGTAGCATCAGTGATGGGTCTGCTGTTGTTAGTGAACGTGATCATCTCTATTCGATTATGCCATAAACTAAAGTGCGCACCGACTAAGTCCTCTCCGAGTGGCCTCGAATCAAGAAAGGAACAGGTAGAGGTTGAGGAAACGGACATGTGCTATGCGAGTATTCCGGACGAAACTCAGCCAACCATATACACGAGTGCGTAAACAAGCTAAGAAGGAGAAGAAGAGATTGACGACAGCAGTGAGACATCTAATGGTACAGTCGACATCAACTTTTTGAGCAGCGATGCAATAGGAGAGCTATCACTGTGACATGTGTCTTTGAAGCGTGTATGTCTCTTGATGCCATGTCGGGCAAGACGAGCAGATCTGACATCACATCCAATCGAGATCGTCGCACTAATGGTGCAGCCATCACTCTCATCAAGGGGCGCTGCAGTGACGTCACTCTTATTGAGATGTGCCTTAGTGACGTCACCCTCATCAAGGGGCGCTGCAGTGATGTCACTCTCATCGAGGCGCCGTAGTGACGTCACTCTTATCGAGGGGCGCCGCAGTGACGTCACTCTCATCAAGAGGGGCCGCAGTGACGTCACTTTCAACGAGGGGCGCTGCAGTGGCGTCACTCTCAACGAGGGGCGCCGCAGTGACGTCACTCTTATCGAGGGGTGCCGCAGTGACGTCACTCTATCCAAAGAAGGCGCCAAACTGCATAGTAGTTAAAACGGCGCGGAGGCTCGTTACGCGTTACTTTATAAGAGGCACGGACCGAGGAAGGGGAAACCTGGCTGACTCTTTGCTCCCAGTGTAGACATAAGGACTACAGTAAAAGAAAAAGTAGAATATGGCTTATATGTTGTTGCTAATGAAAGAGACAAAAACACGTTACGTGAGAGCATTTATATGTATTTGTTCCACAATGCTTATCGTATATATTTAGCCGGAACAGTAGGTCTATAGCAAAAAGAAATCGGTCAAACAGAACACAGATTGATCAAGTTGAAAAGACGGTTGTATATAGCTGTACATACTTGTCTGCTTGCATGTTAGCCATTAGGAGCCTTGTTTGTTCCCGGCATTGGCTATCATTGTTCTGACTCTACTCTTATATCGTGTGTATCTTGTAATGAACGTGTTGAACATGCTATTACTAGTGTCATGAGTGTTGCCTGTGAACATGTACATTTTAGACTTCATCTTACAATGATTAGACCGTGTACAGTTTTTATATCAAATTGCAATTATGCCTAAGGTCCTCTTTCCGAAAGTACTGTTTTGGGGCACAGTAACATCATTTCATTAAAGGTTGATCTAAAAATAGATTTGATGAGCTTACAATAAACGAAAACAGAAGATACATTTTCTTTGTAAGTGTAAACTCTGAGAGGAAAAAGTGTTTTTTTTTTAACCCATGCTCTAACCGTTCACACTGAGTAAGATATATGTATTTACGGAAAAAAAATAATAAGCACACCACAAAATATTTTTAAAAGAAATATCGGGAAAACGTCTTACTATTCTAAAGAATCATTGACATTCATGTGAGTGCTCAGTAAAATGTCTCTTCATTTTCAGGAAAAATGTCATTTGAATAGACATTAAATTCATAATTGTCATGGACATGACGTCATCACCTGCGGGGGAATATCCCTAACGTTGAACTGACCATGGTCACTGTGCCCTACTTTCTCTGATCATTATATAACTGAAAGTGATTACCTTGTCATTATGACCGTGATGTGTACGCGAATCTATATTATGCTTTTTCACTAGACACAAATTGCACCAGGAAATCATTTGTTCAATCAATTGTCATTGTACTAAAGATTTTATATTAGGTTTCGAACAAAAAGTTTGATATGACGTATGATATATACATGTATATCATATACAAAATATGATATAGTATTTAATGATATAGATGTATCAAAAGATAGCTTATAGCATAATGTGACTAATAGAAATATATGCCTAAACAATTTTCAGAATGTAACATCAGAGGTGATAACATTTTGATCAAAATGAGTAAATGTGTATTGTAGAAGTAGAAAAAAGTACTTGTAGTAGTGGTGATGAAAATAATAATATTGATGGTAGTGCTATTACCATTACTATCATTAGTAGGAGTACTAGTAGTACAGGTTTTCCTGCTTAATGCTGGCAGTTGATCATCTCTCAAAACCATTAAATAAGGTTCACATTTTACAATGTGCCAGCACTGCGAGTCCTTATTTTATTCAATTATTTTTTTTTTTCTTCACTCAAATCTTCACTTTTGTGTTACGTGTTTACAAAAAAACGTAATTTTCAACATTTCTGATTCATACTTTAGTTTGGAACGGGACTTTGAATTCCAATGCAAAAAATTTTTATTTTGAAAGCCAACGATGAATGATAAACACACTAAGAGCCAAAGAGAGAAACGGATGTGAATTTGAATCATACGATTTTATTGACAAATTTCCAAATTAATGAACCAACATCAATTTTGACAACAAACCCAGAGCCCTTGCCTGTCCGGGATGGGGAAGAGGATTGGAAATCTAAAAAAAACGAGACATACTTGTGGACAAGTATGAGGTGGTCTGCATTGGCAAATTCATGCACTGACATGGGCTGGTAAATGCACGTTCATAAAACATCGCCTTACCCATTGAGCCACAAATCTTCGCATTCACTTTTCACGTAATGCCCGAAGGCAGTGGCTAGAATGATTAAGAAATCGATATTCAAGCTGAAATTTTACCATGATCCTGACATCTCATTAAAAAGTGGAGCATTTATCCTGAAAGCTAGTAGACTGAGCTACAACATACTAAAATTTCAGAGTAACAGATTCAAACATCAGCGAGATATAGCTCCTAGTAGGTCGTCATGTCATTTCATAAATACCCCTTCCATTGACATAATACGTACATGCGTCCGATTTAGACACCAATGCGTATAATGTAATTTACACCATGAAGACGTTATCAAAATGACAAATAAATGTAAGTTATCTATAAAAGAAGGTCTCAGCTACAACATAGTGAAATTTCGGAGAAAATTGACCAAGGATTACTGAGGTAGCAAAAGCGGGTAAAAAAATTCATGACGTCATAGTTGAAAATTCATTTTTTCGATTCATATGGCAATATGATGACGTCACAATGTACTTACCGGTAAAATGACACATGAAATCACATCTACATTTCATATTCTTTCTAAGTATTAAAAAAAAATTGGAGGTCACCGGCCATTCTAAAGAGCTATGGCCAATTGAAGACAGTCATGTTTTTTGCAATATTTGCACACAAAAACGTATTGACGCACGCGCGGACTTTCAACTTTGACGCACTCTCACGACCTTGTTACTGCATGGAATTAGCTCAAAATTTCAGGATCTGATGGCAGTAGTATCAGAAACCTAAAACTAGTAAAAAAACGGAATTTTGACGGTGCGTACGCGCTACGCACGAAAAAACGCGCGAACGCGCGCGCACGCGTGGAAATTTTAGAAATGCTAGAAATGGCCTAAAACATATGCAAAACAATTTTGAGTTGATTCTGAGCATTTTTAAATTTTGCGCGCGCGTTTTTGCACTAACGTACGCGTAAGCGCGCGTTTTTATTTATTAAGATCAATTGCCTTATCAAAAATTTCATGCATGTCAAATTTCATTACATATCAATGATTGGTTCAAGAGATATATCTAATAATCGATTTTCATTAAATTGCTCGTAGATGACGTCACGATGACGTCATGACCTTGAAAATGTTGCTGGAACTTGTTCACGTACATGTTCATGCATGATGAAGATTTCATGAAAAATGGCCCATGCATTGTTGAGATATCCATGCCACAAAAATTTGGAATAAAAACGAGACATACTTGTGGACAAGTATAAGGTGGTCTGCATTGGCAAATTTGTGCACAAACATGGTATGGTAAATGCACGGCGACACCATCGTCTTAGCATGGTGACACCCTCTATTTATTAGAAATCAGAGGCAACGCTCAAGAAAACTCATAAAGCCACGTACAATATACTAACATTGCAGAGACTTGACAAAATGATCACACCTTCCATTGACATAACACGTACATGAGTCCGTTTATGACACTAATGCGAATAATGAAATTTACACCATGAGGACATCAACAAAATGACAAAAGAATGAATTTCATCTATAAAAGAAGGTCTCAGCTATAACATAGTGAAATTTGGGAGGAAATTGACAAAGGATTACTGAGATATGCAAAAGGGGGTAAAAAAATTCATGACGTCATAATTGAAAATTCATTTTTTCGATTCATATGTCAATATGATGACGTCACCATGTACTTACCGGTAAAATGACACATGAAATCACATTTACATTTCATACTCTTTCCAAATATTAAAAAAAAAATGGGGGTCACCGGCCATTCTGAAGAGCTATGGCCGATTGAAGGTAGTCATGTTTTTTTCAATATTTGCACACAAAAACGTATTGACGCACGCGCAGACTTTCAACTTTGACGTACCCGCACGACCTTGTTATTGCATGGAAATTGTTTAAAATTGCAGGATGTGTTGCTTGTAGTGTCAGAGATAGGAAACCAGTACAAATACGGAATTTTGACGTTTTGTTCGCGTTACGCACGGAAAAACGCGCAAACGCGCGCGCACGCGCGCAAATTTTTGAAATGTTAAAAATGGCCTAAAACATATGGAAAACAATTTTGAGTTGATTTAGAGCATTTTTAAATTTTGCGCGCGCGTAATTGCACTAACGTACGCGTACGCGCGCGTTTTTATTTATTGAAATTAATTGGCTTATTATCATTTTTATGCATGTCAAATTTCATTACATATAAATGATTGGTTCAAGAGATATATCCAATAATTGATTTTCATGAAATTGCTCGTAGATGACGTCACGATGACGTCATGACCTTGAAAATGTTGCTGAAACATGTTCACATATATATTTATACATGATGAAGATTTGATGAAAAATGGCCCATGCATTGTTGAGATATACATGCCACAAAAAAGTGGGGGGCATGGAATAAAAATAAAGAATAAAGAAAATTCGGACGAAATTAGAAGGTGATCTGTCGGTGCACGACAGACCACCTAATAAATAAACGAGACATACTTGTGGACAAGTATAAGGTGGTCTGCATTGGCAAATTCATGCACTGGCATGGGCTGGTAAATGCACGTTCTTAAAACATCGCCTTACCCATTGAGCCACAAATCTTCGCATTCACTTTTCACGTAATGCCCGCCAGCAGTGGCTAGAATGATTAAGAAATCGATATTCAAGCTAATTTCACCATGATCCCGACATCTGATAAAAAAGTGGAGCCGACGATTCCGAAAGCTAGTAGACTGAGCTACAACATACTGAAATTTCAGAGTAACAGATTCAAACATCAGCGAGATAGCTCCTAGTAGGTCGTCAGGTCATTTCATAAATACCCCTTCCATTGACATAACACGTACATGCATCCGATTATGACACCAATGCGTATAATGTAATTTACACCATGAAGACATCATCAAATTGACATATAGATGAAAGTTATCTATAGGTGAAGGTGTCAGCTACAACAGAGTGAAATTTGGGAGAAAATTGACCAAGGATTACTGAGATATGCAAAAGCGGGTAAAACAGTTCATGACGTCATAATTGAAAATTCATCTTTTCGATTTATATGGCGATATGATTACGTCACCATGTACTTACCAGTAAACTAACACATGAAATCACATCTACATTTCATATTCTTTCCAAATTTAAAAAGAAAATTGGGGGTCATCGGCCATTCTGAAGAGCTATGGCCGATTGAAGACAGTCATGTTTTTGGCAATATTTGCACACAAAAACGTATTGACGCACGCGCAGACTTTCAACTTTGACGTACCCGCACGACCTTGTTATTGCATGGAAATTGCTCAAAATTGCAGGATGTGTTGTTTGTAGTGTCAGAGACATGAAACCAGTAAAAAAATGGAATTTTGAGGCTGCGTACGCGTAACGCACTGAAAAACGCGCGAACGCGCGCGCACGCGCGGAAATTTTTGAAATGCTCAAAATGGCCTGAAACATATGCAAAACAATTTTAAGGTGATTTGGAGCATTTTAAAATTTTGCGCGCGCGTTTATGCACTAACGTACGCGTACGCGCGCGTTTTTATTCATTAAAATTATTTGTCACGTCATTAACTTCATGCATGTCAAATTTCATAACATATAAATGATTGGTTCAAGAGATATATCCAATAATGGATTTTCATTAAATTGCTCGTAGATGACGTCACGATGACGTCATGACCTTGAAAATATTGCTGGAACATGTTCGCGTATATACCCATGCATGATGAAGATTTCATGAAAAATGGTTCATGCATTGTTGAGATATCCATGCCACAAAAATTGGAATAAAAATAAATAAATAACGAGACATACTTGTGGACAAGTATCAGGTGGTCTGCATTGGCAAATTCATGCACAGACAAGGGCTGGAAAATGCACGGTGAACTATAGACCTTCATTCGTGACACCATCTATCCATAAGCAATGTGAGACATCGCTCAAGAAAGCTCATAGGGCACCTATTATACTAACATTTCAGAGAATTTCCTAAATGGTAACATGTTTATGCTAACGTGATTAATAGTCATGTAACAGAATGGGGCGAGAGAAAAAAGAATTGGAAAGAAAATCTCAAAGAGAATGACAAAGTGAGGGATAGAACAGAAGAAGATGGCAAAATAAACATTGCAAAAGGAATGCAAAAGTTGACCCTACCCACGCCAGGAATCGAACCGGGGGCCTCGAGATCTTAAAACGGCGCCTTACCTATTGAGCCACAAATCTTCCCTTTCACTTAACACGTAATGCCCAGCAGGGGCTAGAATGATTAAGAAATCGATATTCAAGCTGAAATTTCACCATGATCCCGACTTCTGATTAAAAAATAGAGACGACGTCCCGGAAAGCTCGTAGACTCAGCTACAACATACTGAAATTTCAGAGTGAAAGCTTGACATATTAGTGAGATACATCTCCTAGAAGCTCGTCATGTCATTTCATAAATACCACTTCCATTGACATAACACGGAAGTGCGATTTTGACATTCATGCGTATAATGAAATTTACACCGTGAAGACGTCATCAAAATGAAAAATGAAGGCAAC
The DNA here is from genome assembly GCA_963669155.1 of Arbacia lixula. Lineage (NCBI taxonomy): Eukaryota > Metazoa > Echinodermata > Echinoidea > Arbacioida > Arbaciidae > Arbacia > Arbacia lixula. The sequence goes on from CAVLGW020000013.1 coordinate 36,796, forward strand.
TTTTACTATGGAGCGAGGTCTCAGCTACAACATACTGAAATTTGGGAGAAAATTGACCATGGATTACTGAGATACACAAAAGCGGGTAAAAAAGTTCATGACGTCATACATGAAAAATCATTTTTTCGATTCATATGGCAATATGATGACATCAACATAAATTTAAAAGGTAAATCGAACATTAAATCACATCTACATTTTCCACTCTTTCAGAATATTAAAAAAAAATTGGAGGTCACCAGCCATTCTGAAGAGCTATGGCCGATTGAAGGTAGTCATGTTTTTTTACTATATTTGCACACAAAAACGTATTGACGCACGCGCAGACTTTGAACTTTGACGCACCCGCACGACCTTGTTATTGCATGGAAATGGCTCAAAATGACAGGATGTGTTGTATGTAGTGTCAGTAACATGAATCCAGTAAAAAAACGGAATTTTGACGTTTTGTTCGCGTTACGCACGGAAAAACGAGCGAACGCGCGCGTACGCGCGGAAATTTTAGAAATGCTAGAAATGGCCTAAAACATATGTAAAACAATTTTGAGTTGATTTAGAGCATTTAAAAATTTTGCGCGCGCGTTTTTGCACTAACGCACGCGTACGCGCGCGTTTTTTTTCAATGATATTAATTGGCTACTCATTAATCATATGCATGCCAAATTTCATTACACAGAGATGACCTGTTCTAGAGCTACATGAAATAATAGATTTTCATTTAATTGCTCGTGCATGACGTCACGATGACGTCATGACCTTGAAAATGTTGCTGGAACATGTTCACGTATATACCCATGCATGATAAAGATTTGATGAAAAATGGTGTATCCATTGTTGAGATATCCATGCCACAAAAATTTGGAATAAAAATAAATAAATAAATAAATAATAATAATAAAGAAAGAAAATTCGGACGAAAACAAAAGGTGATCTGCATGGCAGACCACCTAATAACGAGACATACTTGTGGACAAGTATAAGGTGGTCTGCATTGGCAAATTCATGCACTGACATGGGCTGGTGAATGCTCGTTCATAAAACATCGCCTTACCCATTGAGCCACAAATCTTTGCATTGACTTTTCACGTAATGCCCGAAGGCAGTGGCTAGAATGATTAAGAAATCGATATTCAAGCTAAAATTTCACCATGATCCCGACATCTGATTAAAAAGTAAAGCAAAGATTCTGAAAGCTAGTAGAATGAGCTACAACATACTAAAATCTAAGAGTAACAGATTAAAACATCAGCGAGATATAGCTCCTAGTAGGTCGTCATGTCATTTCATAAATACCCCTTCCATTGACATAACACGTACATGCGCCCGATTATGACACTAAAGCATATAATGAAATTTACTCCATGAAGACGTCATCTCAATGACAAAAACATAATTGTTATGTATAGAGGAAGGTCTCGGCTACATCAGAGTGAAATTTGCGAGAAAATTGACCACGGATTACTGAGATATGCAAAAGCGGGAAAAAAAATTCATGACGTCATGATTTAAAATTCATTTTTTCGATTCATATGGCAATATAATAACGTCACCATGTACTTACTGGTAAAATGACACATGAAATGACATCTACATTTCATACTCTTTCCAAATATTAAAAGAAAATTGGGGGTCACCGGCCATTCTCAAGAGCTATGGCCGATTGAAGGTAGTCATGTTTTTTGCAATATTTGCACACAAAAACGTATTGACGCACGCGCAGACTTTCAACTTTGACGCACTCTCACGACCTTGTTTCTGCATGGAAATAGCTCAAACTTTCAGGATGGGATGGAAGTAGTATCAGAAACGTAAAAATTGTAAAAAAACGGAATTTTGACTGTGCGTACGCGCTACGCACGAAAAAACGCGCGAACGCGCGCGCACGCGCGGAAATTTTTGAAATGCTAGAAATGACCTATAACATATGCAAAACAATTTTGAGTTGATTTGGAGCATTTTAAAATTTTGCGCGCGCGTTTTTGCACTAACGTACGCGTACGCGCGCGTTTTTATTAATTGAAATTTATTGGTTTATTATTAAATTTATGCATGTCAAATTTCATTACATATAAATGATTGGTTCAAGAGATATATGCAATAATCGTTTTTCATTAAATTGCTCGTAGATGACGTCACGATTATGTAATGACCTTGAAATTGTTGCGGACACATGTTCACATATATGCCTATACATGATGAAAATTTGATTAAACATGGTTCATGCATTGTTGAGATATACATGCCACAAAAAAGTGGGGGGTATGGAATAAAAATAAAAAGACGAGACATACTTGTGGACAAGTATAAGGTGGTCTGCATTGGCAAATTCATGCACTGGCATGGGCTGGTAAATGCACGTTCATAAAACATCGCCTTACCCATTGAGCCACAAATCTTCGCATTCACTTTTCACTTAATGCCCGCTAGCAGTGGCTAGAATGATTTAGAAATCGATATTCAAGCTGAAATTTTGCCATGATCCCGACATCTGATTGAAAAATAGAGATGAAGTCCCCGAAAGCTAGTAGACTCAGCTACACCATACTAAAATTTCAGAGTAACAGCTCCAAACATCAGCGAGATACAGCTCCTTGAAGCTCGTCATGTCATTTCATAAATACCCCTTCCATTGACATTGCCAAAAATCTTCGCATTCACTTTTCACGTAATGCCCGCTAGCAGTGGCTAGAATGTTTTAGAAATCGATATTCAAGCTGAAATTTTGCCATGATCCCGATGTCTAATGAAAAAATGGAGACCACATGGCCGAAAGCTACTAGATTCAGCTACAACATACTAAAATTTCAGAGTAAAAGATCGTAACATAGGAAAAGATATAGCTCCTGAAAGATAGCCATGTCATTCCATGATTTCAAATAAATGACCCTCCCATTGACATTACACGTGAAAACGTCTGATTCTGACATTAATGCCTATAATCATATTTTCACATTGAAGACGTTAACAAATTGAAAAGTAAGGGCAAACCTGCCACAGAGCAATGTCCTAGGCACAACATACTTAAATTTGGGAGAAAATTGACAAAGGATTACTAAGATATGCAAAAGCGGGTAAAAAAGTTCATGACGTGATAATTGAAATTTCATTTTTTCGATTCATATGGCAATATGATGAAGTCACAATGTACTTACCGGTGAAATGACAGATAAAATCACATCTAAATTTTATAATCTTTCCAAATATTAAAAAAAAAATGGGGGTCACCGGCCATTCTGAAGAGCTATGGCCGATTGAAGACAGTCATGTTTTTTTCAATATTTGCACACAAAAACGTATTGACGCACGCGCGGACTTTCAACTTTGACGCACTCTCACGACCTTGTTTTTGCATAGAAATGGCTCAAAATTTCAGGATGTGATGGTAGTAGTATTACAAACTTAAAACCAGTAAAAAAACAGAATTTTGATGGAGCGTACGCGTTACGCACGAAAAAACGCGCGAACGCGCGCGCACGCGCGGAAATTTTTGAAATGCTAGAAATGGCCTAAAACATATGCAAAACAATTTTGAGTTGATTTGGAGCATTTAAAAAATTTGCGCGCGCGTTTTTGCACTAACGTACGCGTACGCGCGCGTTTTTATTTATTGAAATTAATTGTATTATTATTAGATTTATTCATATCAATTTTCATTAGCTATAGATAAATGGTTCGTGAGCTACATGAGGTAATAGGTTTTCATTAAACTGCTCGTAGATGACGTCACGATGACGTCATGACCTTGAAAATGTTATTTTCACAAGTTCACATGTATACCTATACATGGTAAAAATATCATAAGATATGACACGTGCATTGTTGAGATATCCATGCCACAAAAAAGTGGGGGGCAAAAAATAAAAATAAGATAGAAGATTCTGACGAAATTAGAAGGTGATCTGTCGGTGCACGACAGACCACCTAATAATAAAGAAAGAAAAATCGGACAAACACAAGAGGTGATCTGCCATGGCATGGCAGACCACCTAATAACGAGACATACTTGTGGACAAGTATAAGGTGGTCTGCATTGGCAAATTTGTGCACAGACATGGTATGGTAAATGCACGGCGACACCATCATCTTTCCATGGTGACACCATCTATTTATTAGAAATCAGAGGCAACGCTCAAGAAAACTCATAAAGCCACATACAATATACTAACATTTCAGAGACTTGACAAAATAATGACAACTTCCATTGACATAACACGTACATGCGTCCGTTTATGACACTAATGCGAATAATGAAAGTTACCCCATGAGGACATCAACAAAATGACAAATGAAGGAAATTTATCTATACAAGAAGGTCTCAGCTATAACATAGTGAAATTTGGGAGGAAATTGACAAAGGATTACTGAGATATGCAAAAGCGGGTAAAAAAGTTCATGACGTCATAATTGAAAATTCATTTTTTCGATTCATATGGCAATATGATGACGTCTCCATGTACTTACCGGTAATATGACACATGAAATCACATTTACATTTTATACTCTTTCCAAATATTAAAAAAAAATGGGGGTCACCGGCCATTTTAAAGAGCTATGGCCGATTGAAGACAGTCATGTTTTTTGCAATATTTGCACACAAAAACGTATTGACGCACGCGCAGACTTTCAACTTTGACGTAACCGCACGGCCTTGTTATTGCATGGAAATGGCTCAAAATTGCAGAGTGTCATGCTTGTAGTGTCAGAAACATGAAACCAGTAAAAAAGCGGAATTTTGAGGCTGCGTACGCGTAACGCACTGAAAAACGCGCGAACGCGCGCGCACGCGCGGAAATTTTTGAAATGCTCAAAATGGCCTGAAACATATGCAAAACAATTTTGAGTTGATTTTGAGCATTTTAAAATTTTGCGCGCGCGTTTTTGCACTAACGTACGCGTACGCGCGCGTTTTTATTTATTGAGATAAATTGTATTATCATTAAATTTATGCATATTAATTTTCATTAGCTATAAATGATTGGTTCTAGAGCTACATGAGGTAATAGGTTTTCATTAAACTGCTCGTAGATGACGTCACGATGACGTCATGACCTTGAAAATGTTGCTGGAACATGTTCACATATATATTCATACATGATGAAAATTTGATGAAAAATTGCCCATGCATTGTTGAAATATACATGCCACAAAAAAGTGGGGGGCATGGAATAAAAATAAAGAATAAAGAAAATTCGGACGAAATTAGAAGGTGATCTGTCGGTGCACGACAGACCACCTAATAACGAGACATACTTGTGGACAAGTATAAGGTGGTCTGCATTGGCAAATTCATGCACTGGCATGGGCTGGTAAATGCACGTTCATAAAACATCGCCTTACCCATTGAGCCACAAATCTTCCCATTCACTTAACACGTAATGCCCAGCAGGGGCTAGAATGATTAAGAAATCGATATTCAAGCTGAAATTTCACCATGATCCCGACATCTGATTAAAAAATGGAGACAACGTTTCGGAAAGCTCGTAGACTCAGCTACAACATACTGAAATTTCAGAGTGAAAGCTTGACATATTAGTGAGATACATCTCCTAGAAGCTCGTCATGTCATTTCATAAATACCACTTCCATTGACATAACACGGAAGTGCGATTTTGACATTCATGCGTATAATGAAATTTACACCGTGAAGACGTCATCAAAATGAAAAATGAAGGCAACTTTTACTATGGAGCGAGGTCTCAGCTACAACATACTGAAATTTGGGAGAAAATTGACCATGAATTACTGAGATACACAAAAGCGGGTAAAAAAGTTCATGACGTCATACATGAAAAATCATTTTTTCGATTCATATGGCAATATGATGACATCAACATAAATTTAAAAGGTAAATCGAACATTAAATCACATTTACATTTCCCACTCTTTTAGAATATTGAAAAAAATTGGGGGTCACCGGCCATTCTGAAGAGCTATGGCCGATTGAAGGTAGTCATGTTTTTTGCAATATTTGCACACAAAAACGTATTGACGCACGCGCAGACTTTGAACTTTGACGCACCCGCACGACCTTGTTATTGCATGGAAATGGCTCAAAATGACAGGATGTGTTGTATGTAGTGTCAGTAACATGAATCTAGTAAAAAAACGGAATTTTGACGTTTTTTTCGCGTTACGCACGGAAAAACGCGCGACCGCGCGCGCACGCGCGGAAATTTTTAAAATGCTAGAAATTACCTAAAACATATGCAAAACAATTTTGAGTTGATTCTGAGCGATTTTAAATTTTGCGCGCGCGTTTTTGCACTAACGTACGCGTACGCGCGCGTTTTAATTTATTGAAATTAATTGTATTATCATTAAATTTATGCATGTCAATTTTCATTAGCTATAAATGATTGGTTCTAGAGCTAGATGAGGTAATAGGTTTTTATTAAACTGCTCGTAGATGACGTCACGATGACGTCATGACCTTGAAAATGTTGCTGGAACATGTTCACGTACATATTCATACATGATGAAGATTTCATGAAAAATGACTAATGCATTGTTGAGATATCCATGCCACAAAATTTTGGAATAAAAATAAACGAGACATACTTGTGGACAAGTATCAGGTGGTCTGCATTGGCAAATTCATGCACAGACATGGGCTGGAAAATGCACGGTGAACTATAGACCTTCATTCGTGACACCAACTATCCATAAGCAATGTGAGACAGCGCTCAAGAAAGCTCATAGGGCACCTATTATACTAAAATTTCAGAGAATTTCCTAAATGGTAACATGTTTATGCTAACGTGATTAATAGTCATGTAAGAGAATGGGGTGAGAGAAAAAAGAATTGGAAAGAAAATCTCAAAGAGAATGACAAAGTGAGGCATAGAACAGAAGAAGATGGCAAAATAAACATTGCAAAAGGAATGCAAAAGTTGACCCTACCCACGCCAGGAATCGAACCGGGGGCCTCGAGATCTTAAAACGGCGCCTTACCTATTGAGCCACAAATCTTCCCATTCACTTAACACGTAATGCCCAGCAGGGGCTAGAATGATTAAGAAATCGATATTCAAGCTGAAATTTCACCATGATCCCGACATCTGATTAAAAAATGGAGACAACGTTCCGGAAAGCTCGTAGACTCAGCTACAACATAATGAAATTTCAGAGTGAAAGCTTGACATATTAGTGAGATACATCTCCTAGAAGCTCGTCATGTCATTTCATAAATACCACTTCCATTGACATAACACGGAAGTGCGATTTTGACATTCATGCGTATAATGAAATTTACACCGTGAAGACGTCATCAAAATGAAAAATGAAGGCAACTGCTACTATGGAGCGAGGTCTCAGCTACAACATACTGAAATTTGGGAGAAAATTGACCATGAATTACTGAGATACACAAAAGCGGGTAAAAAAGTTCATGACGTCATACATGAAAAATCATTTTTTCGATTCATATGGCAATATGATGACATCAACATAAATTTAAAAGGTAAATCGAACATTAAATCACATTTACATTTCCCACTCTTTCAGAATATTGAAAAAAAATTGGGGGTCACCGGCCATTCTGAAGAGCTATGGCCGATTGAAGGTAGTCATGTTTTTTGCAATATTTGCACACAAAAACGTATTGACGCACGCGCAGACTTTGAACTTTGACGCACCCGCACGACCTTGTTATTGCATGGAAATGGCTCAAAATGACAGGATGTGTTGTATGTAGTGTCAGTAACATGAATCCAGTAAAAAAACAGAATTTTGACGTTTTGTTCGCGTTACGCACGAAAAAACGCGCGAACGCGCGCGCACGCGCGGAAATTTTTGAAATGCTAGAAATGGCCTGAAACATATGCAAAACAATTTTGAGTTGATTTGGAGCATTTAAAAAATTTTGCGCGCGCGTTTTTGCACTAACGTACGCGTACGCGCGCGTTTTTTTTCAATGAAATTAATTAGCTACTCATTAATTATATGCATGTCAAATTTCATTACACAGAGATGACCAGTTCTAGAGCTACATGAGGTAATAGTTTTTCATTAAACTGCTCGTAGATGACGTCACGATGACGTCATGACCTTGAAAATGTTGCTGTAACATGTTCACATATATGTCCATACATGATGAACATTTCATGAAATATGGCCTATGCATTGTTGAGATATCCATGTCACAAAAATTTGGAATAAAAATAAACGAGACATACTTGTGGACAAGTATAAGGTGGTCTGCATTGGCAAATTCATGCACTGACATGGGTTGGTAAATGCACAATCATAAAACATCGCCTTACCCATTGAGCCACACATCTTCCCATTCACTTAACACGCAATGCCTAGCAGGGGCTAGAATGAAATCGATATTCAAGCTGAAATTTCACCATGATCCCGATATGTGATTAAAAAATGGAGAGGACGTTCCGGAAAGCTCGTAGACTCGGCTACAACATAGTAAGGTTTCAGAGTAACAGATTTAAACATCAGCGAGATACAGCTCCTAGAAGGTCGTCATGTCATTTCATAAATACCCCTTCCATTGACATAACACGTACATGCGCCCGATTATGACACTAATGCGTATAACGAAATTTACACCATGAAGACATCATCTGAATGACAAATAAATAATAAGTATGTATAGAAGAAGGTCTCGGCTACATCATAGTGAAATTTGGGAGAGAATTGACAAAGGATTACTGAGATATGCAAGAGCGGGTAAAAAAGTTAATGACGTCATAATTGAAAATTCATTTTTTCGATTCATATGGCAATATGATGACGTCACGATGTACTTACCGGTAAAATGACACATGAAAAGACATCTACATTTCATATTCTTTCCAAATATTAAAAAAAATTTGGGGGTCACCGGCCACTCTCAAGAGCTATGGCCGATTGAAGGTAGTCATGTTTTTTGCAATATTTGCACACAAAAACGTATTGACGCACGCGCAGACTTTGAACTTTGACGCACCCGCACGACCTTGTTATTGCATGGAAATGGCTCAAAATGACAGGATGTGTTGTATGTAGTGTCAGTAACATGAATCCAGTAAAAAAACAGAATTTTGACGTTTTGTTCGCGTTACGCACGAAAAAACGCGCGAACGCGCGCGCACGCGCGGAAATTTTTTGAAATGCTAGAAATGGCCTGAAACATATGCAAAACAATTTTGAGTTGATTTAGAGCATTTTAAAATTTTGCGCGCGCGTTTTTGCACTAACGTACGCGTACGCGCGCGTTTTTTTTCAATGAAATTAATTAACTACTCATTAATTTTATGCATGTCAAATTTCATTACACAGAGATGACCAGTTCTAGAGCTACATGAGGTAATAGGTTTTCATTAAACTGCTCGTAGATGACGTCACGATGACGTCATGACCTTGAAAATGTTGCTGTAACATGTTCACATATATGTCCATACATGATGAACATTTCATGAAATATGGCCCATGCATTGTTGAGATATCCATGTCACAAAAATTTGGAATAAAAATAAATAAATAAATAATAAAGAAAGAAAATTCTAACGAAATTAAGAGGTGATCTGTCGTTGGCGACAGACCACCTAATAAATAAAGAAAGAAAATTCTAACGAAATTAAGAGGTGATCTGTCGTTGGCGACAGACCACCTAATAAATAACGAGACATACTTGTGGACAAGTATCAGGTGGTCTGCATTGGCAAATTCATGCACAGACATGGGCTGGAAAATGCACGGTGAACTATAGACCTTCATTCGTGACACCAACTATCCATAAGCAATGTGAGACAGCGCTCAAGAAAGCTCATAGGGCACCTATTATACTAAAATTTCAGAGAATTTCCTAAATGGTAACATGTTTATGCTAACGTGATTAATAGTCATGTAAGAGAATGGGGTGAGAGAAAAAAGAATTGGAAAGAAAATCTCAAAGAGAATGACAAAGTGAGGCATAGAACAGAAGAAGATGGCAAAATAAACATTGCAAAAGGAATGCAAAAGTTGACCCTACCCACGCCAGCAATCGAACCGGGGGCCTCGAGATCTTAAAACGGCGCCTTACCTATTGAGCCACAAATCTTCCCATTCACTTAACACGTAATGCCCAGCAGGGGCTAAAATGATTAAGAAATCGATATTCAAGCTGAAATTTCACCATGATCCCGACATCTGATTAAAAAATGGAGACAACGTTCCGGAAAGCTCGTAGACTCAGCTACAACATACTGAAATTTCAGAGTGAAAGCTTGACATATTAGTGAGATACATCTCCTAGAAGCTCGTCATGTCATTTCATAAATACCACTTCCATTGACATAACACGGAAGTGCGATTTTGACATTCATGCGTATAATGAAATTTACACCGTGAAGACGTCATCAAAATGAACAATGAAGGCAACTCCTACTATGGAGCGAGGTCTCAGCTACAACATACTGAAATTTGGGAGAAAATTGACCATGAATTACTGAGATACACAAAAGCGGGTAAAAAAGTTCATGACGTTATACATGAAAAATCATTTTTTCGATTCATATGGCAATATGATGACATCAACATAAATTTAAAAGGTAAATCGAACATTAAATCACATCTACATTTCCCACTCTTTCAGAATATTGAAAAAAAATTGGGGGTCACCGGCCATTCTGAAGAGCTATGGCCGATTGAAGGTAGTCATGTTTTTTGCAATATTTGCACACAAAAACGTATTGACGCACGCGCAGACTTTGAACTTTGACGCACCCGCACGACCTTGTTATTGCATGGAAATGGCTCAAAATGACAGGATGTGTTGTATGTAGTGTCAGTAACATGAATCCAGTAAAAAAACAGAATTATGACGTTTTGTTCGCGTTACGCACGAAAAAACGCGCGAAAGCGCGCGCACGCGCGGAAATTTTTGAAATGCTAGAAATGGCCTGAAACATATGCAAAACAATTTTAAGTTGATTTGGAGCATTTATAAATTTTGCGCGCGCGTTTTTGCACTAACGTACGCGTACGCGCGCGTTTTTTTTCAATGAAATTAATTAGCTACTCATTAATTATATGCATGTCAAATTTCATTACACAGAGATGACCAGTTCTAGAGCTACATGAGGTAATAGTTTTTCATTAAACTGCTCGTAGATGACGTCACGATGACGTCATGACCTTGAAAATGTTGCTGTAACATGTTCACATATATGTCCATACATGATGAACATTTCATGAAATATGACTTATGCATTGTTGAGATATCCATGTCACAAAAATTTGGAATAAAAACGAGACATACTTGTGGACAAGTATAAGGTGGTCTGCATTGGCAAATTTGTGCACAGACATGGTATGATAAATGCACGGCGACACCATCGTCTTTCAATGGTGACACCATCATTTTATTAGAAATCAGAGGCAACGCTCAAGAAAACTCATAACGCCACATACAATAATACTAACATTTCAGAGACTTGAAAATTCATTTTTTCGATTCATATGGCAATATGATGACGTCACGATGTACTTACCGGTAAAATGACACATGAAATCACATTTACATTTCATACTCTTTCTAAATATTAAAAAAAAACTGGGGGTCACCGGCCATTCTAAAGAGCTATGGCCGATTGAAGGTAGTCATGTTTTTTGCAATATTTGCACACAAAAATGTATTGACGCACGCGCAGACTTTGAACTTTGACGGACCCGCACGACCTTGTTATTGCATGGAAATGGCTCAAAATTGCAGAGTGTCATGCTTGTGGTGTCAGAAACATGAAACCAGTAAAAAAGCGGAATTTTGAGGCTGCGTACGCGTAACGCACTGAAAAACGCGCGAACGCGCGCGCACGCGCGGAAATTTTTGAAATGCTCAAAATGACCTAAAACATATGCAAAACAATTTTGAGTTGATTTAGACCATTTTAAAATTTTGCGCGCGCGTTTTTGCACTAACGTACGCGTACGCGCGCGTTTTTTGTCATTCAAATAAATTGTTACGTCATTAACTTTATGCATGTCAAATTTCATAACATATAAATGATGTGTTCAAGAGATATATCCAATAATGGATTTTCATTAAATTGCTCGTAGATGACGTCACGATGACGTCATGACCTTGAAAATATTGCTGGAACATGTTCACGTATATATTCATGCATGATGAAGATTTCATGAAAAATGGCCCATGCATTGTTGAGATATCCATGCCACAAAAATTGGAATAACGAGACATACTTGTGGACAAGTATAAGGTGGTCTGCATTGGCAAATTCATGCACAAGCATGGGCTGGAAAATAAACGGTGACACAAAAATGGAGACCACATGGCCGAGAGCTACTAGATTCAGCTACAACATACTAAAATTTCATAGTAAAAGATCGTAACATAGGAAAAGATATAGCTCCTGAAAGAGTGCCATGTCATTTCATGATTTCAAATAAATGACCCTCCCATTGACATTACACGTAAAAACGTCTGATTCTGACATAAATGCCTATAATCATATTTTCACCTTGAAGACATTAACAAATTAAAAAGTTAGGGCAAGCCTGCCATAGAGCAATGTGTTAGGCACAGCATACTGAATTTTGGGAGAAAATTGACAAAGGATTACTAAGATATGCAAAAGCGGGTAAAAAAGTTCATGACGTGATAATTGAAATTTCATTTTTTCGATTCATATGGCAATATGATGACGTCACAATGTACTTACCGGTGAAATGACACATAAAATTACATCTAAATTTTATAATCTTTCCAAATATTAAAAAAAAATGGGGGTCACCGGCCATTCTGAAGAGCTAAGGCCGATTGAAGACAGTCATGTTTTTTGCAATATTTGCACACAAAAACGTATTGACGCACGCGCGGACTTTCAACTTTGACGCACTCTCACGACCTTGTTTTTGCATGGAAATGGCTCAAAATTTCAAGATGTGATGGTAGTAGTATTACAAACTTAAAACCAGTATAAAAACAGAATTTTGATGGAGCGTACGCGTTACGCACGGAAAAACGCGCGAACGCGCGCGCACGCGCGGAAATTTTTTGAAATGCTAGAAATGGCCTAAAACATATGCAAAAAAATTTTGAGTTGATTTGGAGCATTTTAAAATTTTGCGCGCGCGTTTTTGCACTAACGTACGCGTACGCGCGCGTTTTTATTTATTGAAATTAATTGTATTATTATTAAATTTATGCATATCAATTTTCATTAGCTATAAATAAATGGTTCGTGAGCTACATGAGGTAATAGGTTTTCATTAAACTGCTCGTAGATGACGTCACGATGACGTCATGACCTTGAAAATGTTATTTTCACAAGTTCACATGTATACCTATACATGGTAAAAATATTATAAGATATGACACGTGCATTGTTGAGATATCCATGCCACAAAAAAGTGGGGGGCAAAAAATAAAAATAAGATAGAAGATTCTGACGAAATTAGAAGGTGATCTGTCGGTGCACGACAGACCACCTAATAAATAAATAACGAGACATACTTGTGGACAAGTATAAGGTGGTCTGCATTGGCAAATTCATGCACAGGCATGGGCTGGAAAATAAACGGTGACACAAAAATGGAGACCACATGGCCGAAAGCTACTAGATTCAACTACAACATACTAAAATTTCATAGTAAAAGATCGTAACATAGGAAAAGAAATAGCTCCTGAAAGATTGCCATGTCATTTCATGATTTCAAATAAATGACCCTCCCATTGACATTACACGTGAAAACGTCTGATTCTGACATTAATGTCTATAATCATATTTTCACCTTGAAGACGTTAACAACTTGAAAAGTTAAGGCAAGCTTGCCATAGAGCAATGTCTTAGGCACAACATACTGAAATTTGGGAGAAAATCTACTAAGTATTACTGAGATATGCAAAAGCGGGTAAAAAAATTTATGACGTCATAATTGAAAATTCATTTTTTCGATTCATATGGCAATATTATGACGTCACAATGTACTTACCGGTAAAATGACACATAAAATCACATCTAGATTTTATACTCTTTCCAAATATTAAAAAAAAATAGGGGTCACCGGCCATTCTGAAGAGCTATGGCCGTTTGAAGACAGTCATGTTTTTTGCAATATTTGCACACAAAAACGTATTGACGCACGCGCAGACTTTGAACTTTGACGCACCCGCACGACCTTGTTATTGCATGGAAATGGCTCAAAATTTCAGGATCTGATGGCAGTAGTATCAGAAACCTAAAACTAGTAAAAAAACGGAATTTTGACTGTGCGTACACGCTACGCACGAAAAAACGCGCGAACGCGCGCGCACGCGCGGAAATTTTTGAAATGCTAGAAATGGCCTAAAACATATGCAAAACAATTTTGAGTTGATTCTGATCATTTTTTAATTTTGCATGCTCGTTTTTGCACTAACGTACGCGTACGCGCGCGTTTTTATTTATTGAAATTGATTTCCTTAGCATTATTTTCATGCATGTCAAATTTCATGACATATCAATGATTGGTTCAAGAGATAAATCTAATAATCGATTTTCATTAAATTGCTCGTAGATGACGTCACGATGACGTCATGACCTTGAAAATGTTGCTGAAACATGTTCACGTACATGTTCATGCATGATGAAAATTTCATGAAAAATGGCACATGGATTGTTAAGATATCCATGCCACAAAAATTTGGAATAAAAATAAATAACGAGACATACTTGTGGACAAGTATCAGGTGGTCTGCATTGGCAAATTCATGCACAGACAAGGGCTGGAAAATGCACGGTGAACTATAGACCTTCATTCGTGACACCATCTATCCATAAGCAATGTGAAACATCGCTCAAGAAAGCTCATAGGGCACCTATTATACTAACATTTCAGAGAATTTCCTAAATGGTAACATGTTTATGCTAACGTGATTAATAGTCATGTAAGAGAATGGGGCGAGAGAAAAAAGAATTGGAAAGAAAATCTCAAAGAGAATGACAAAGTGAGGGATAGAACAGAAGAAGATGGCAAAATAAACATTGCAAAAGGAATGCAAAAGTTGACCCTACCCACGCCAGGAATCGAACCGGGGGCCTCGAGATCTTAAAACGGCGCCTTACCTATTGAGCCACAAATCTTCCCTTTCACTTAACACGTAATGCCCAGCAGGGGCTAGAATGATTAAGAAATCGATATTCAAGCTGAAATTTCACCATGATCCCGACTTCTGATTAAAAAATCGAGACGACGTCCCGGAAAGCTCGTAGACTCAGCTACAACATACAGAAATTTCAGAGTGAAAGCTTGACATATTAGTGAGATACATCTCCTAGAAGCTCGTCATGTCATTTCATAAATACCACTTCCATTGACATAACACGGAAGTGCGATTTTGACATTCATGCGTATAATGAAATTTACACCGTGAAGACGTCATCAAAATGAAAAATGAAGGCAACTCCTACTATGGAGCGAGGTCTCAGCTACAACATACTGAAATTTGGGAGAAAATTGACCATGGATTACTGAGATACACAAAAGCGGGTAAAAAAGTTCATGACGTCATACATAAAAAATCATTTTTTTCGATTCATATGGCAATATGATGACATCAACATAAATTTAAAAGGTAAATCGAACATTAAATCACATCTACATTTCCCACTCTTTCAGAATATTGAAAAAAAATTGGGGGTCACCAGCCATTCTAAAGAGCTGTGGCCGATTGAAGGTAGTCATGTTTTTTGCAATATTTGCACACAAAAACGTATTGACGCACGCGCAGACTTTGAACTTTGACGCACCCGCACGACCTTGTTATTGCATGGAAATGGCTCAAAATGACAGGATGTGTTGTATGTAGTGTCAGTAACATGAATCCAGTAAAAAAACGGAATTTTGACGTTTTGTTCGCGTTACGCACGGAAAAACGCGCGAACGCGCGCGTACGCGCGGAAATTTTTGAAATGCTAGAAATGGCCTGAAACATATGCAAAACAATTTTGAGTTGATTTAGAGCATTTAAAAATTTTGCGCGCGCGTTTTTGCACTAACGCACGCGTACGCGCGCGTTTTTTTTAATGATATTAATTGGCTACTCATTAATTATATGCATGCCAAATTTCATTACACAGAGATGACCTGTTCTAGAGCTACATGAAATAATAGATTTTTATTTAATTGCTCGTGCATGACGTCACGATGACGTCATGACCTTGAAAATGTTGCTGGAACATGTTCACGTATATACCCATGCATGATAAAGATTTGATGAAAAATTGTGTATGCATTGTTGAGATATCCATGCCACAAAAATTTGGAATAAAAATAAATAAATAAATAAATAATAACGAGACATACTTGTGGACAAGTATAAGGTGGTCTGCATTGGCAAATTTGTGCACAAACATGGTATAGTAAATGCAGGGCGATACCATCGTCTTTCCATGGTGACACCATCTATTTATTAGAAATCAGAGGCAACGCTCAAGAAAACTCATCAATCCACATACAATATACTAACATTTCAGAGACTTGACAAAATGATCACACCTTCCATTGACATAATACGTTCATGCGTCCGTTTATGACACTAATGCGAATAATGAAATTTACACCATGAGGACATCAACAAAATGACAAATAAAATTTACTCTTCTTTAGAAGAAGGTCTCGACTACATCATAGTGAAATTTGGGATAAAATTGACCAAGGATTACTGAGATATGCAAAAGCGGGTAAAAAAATTCATGACGTCATAATTGAAAATTCATTTTTTCGATTCATATGCCAATATGATGACGTCACCATGTATTTACCGGTAAAATGACACATAAAATGACATCTACATTTCATATTCTTTCCAAATATTAAAAAAAAATTGGGGGTCACCGGCCATTCTGAAGAGCTTTGGCCGTTTGAAGGTAGTCATGTTTTTTGCAATATTTGCACACAAAAACGTATTGACGCACGCGCAGACTTTTAACTTTGACGCACCCGCACGACCTTGTTATTGCATGGAAATGGCTCAAAATGACAGGAAGTGTTGTTTGTAGTGTCAGAAACATGAATCCAGTGAAAAAACGGAACTTTGACGTTTTGTTCGCGTTAAGCACGGAAAAACGCGCGAACGCGCGCGCACGCGCGGAAATTTTTGAAATGTTACAAATGGCCTGAAACATATGCAAAACAATTTTGAGTTCATTTGGAGCATTTTAAAATTTTGCGCGCGTGTTTTTGCACTAACGTACGCGTACGCGCGCGTTTTTATTTATTGAAATTTATTGTATTATTATTAAATTTATGCATGTCAATTTTCATTAGCTATAAATGATTGGTTCTAGAGCTACATGAGGTAATAGATTTTCATTAAACTGCTCGTAGATGACGTCACGATGACGTCATGACCTTGAAAATGTTGCTGGACCATGTTCACATATATACCTATACATGGTGGACATTTCATGAAACATGGTCCATGCATTGTTGAGATATCGATGCCACAAAAATTTGGAATAAAAATAAATAAACGAGACATACTTGTGGACAAGTATCAGGTGGTCTGTATTGGCAAATTCATGCACAGACATGGGCTGGAAAATGCACGGTGAACTATAGACCTTCATTCGTGACACCAACTATCCATAAGCAATGTGAGACAGCGCTCAAGAAAGCTCATAGGGCACCTATTATACTAAAATTTCAGAGAATTTCCTAAATGGTAACATGTTTATGCTAACGTGATTAATAGTCATGTAAGAGAATGGGGTGAGAGAAAAAAGAATTGGAAAGAAAATCTCAAAGAGAATGACAAAGTGAGGCATAGAACAGAAGAAGATGGCAAAATAAACATTGCAAAAGGAATGCAAAAGTTGACCCTACCCACGCCAGGAATCGAACCGGGGGCCTCGAGATCTTAAAACGGCGCCTTACCTATTGAGCCACAAATCTTCCCATTCACTTAACACGTAATGCCCAGCAGGGGCTAGAATGATTAAGAAATCGATATTCAAGCTGAAATTTCACCATGATCCCGACATCTGATTAAAAAATGGAGACAACGTTCCGGAAAGCTCGTAGACTCAGCTACAACATACTGAAATTTCAGAGTGAAAGCTTGACATATTAGTGAGATACATCTCCTAGAAGCTCGTCATGTCATTTCATAAATACCACTTCCATTGACATAACACGGAAGTGCGATTTTGACATTCATGCGTATAATGAAATTTACACCGTGAAGACGTCATCAAAATGAAAAATGAAGGCAACTCCTACTATGGAGCGAGGTCTCAGCTACAACATACTGAAATTTGGGAGAAAATTGACCATGAATTACTGAGATACACAAAAGCGGGTAAAAAAGTTCATGACGTCATACATGAAAAATCATTTTTTCGATTCATATGGCAATATGATGACATCAACATAAATGTAAAAGGTAAATCGAACATTAAATCACATCTACATTTCCCACTCTTTCAGAATATTGAAAAAAAATTGGGGGTCACCGGCCATTCTGAAGAGCTATGGCCGATTGAAGGTAGTCATGTTTTTTGCAATATTTGCACACAAAAACGTATTGACGCACGCGCAGACTTTGAACTTTGACGCACCCGCACGACCTTGTTATTGCATGGAAATGGCTCAAAATGACAGGATGTGTTGTATGTAGTGTCAGTAACATGAATCCAGTAAAAAAACAGAATTTTGACGTTTTGTTCGCGTTACGCACGAAAAAACGCGCGAACGCGCGCGCACGCGCGGAAATTTTTGAAATGCTAGAAATGGCCTGAAACATATGCAAAACAATTTTGAGTTGATTTGGAGCATTTTAAAATTTTGCGCGCGCGTTTTTGCACTAACGTACGCGTACGCGCGCGTTTTTTTTCAATGAAATTAATTAGCTACTTATTAATTATATGCATGTCAAATTTCATTACACAGAGATGACCAGTTCTAGAGCTACATGAGGTAATAGGTTTTCATTAAACTGCTCGTAGATGACGTCACGATGACGTCATGACCTTGAAAATGTTGCTGTAACATGTTCACATATATGTCCATACATGATAAACATTTCATGAAATATGGCTTATGCATTGTTGAGATATCCATGTCACAAAAATTTGGAATAAAAATAAATAAATAATAAATAAATAAATAAAGAAAGAAAATTCTAACGAAATTAAGAGGTGATCTGCCATGGCATGGCAGACCACCTAATAAACGAGACATACTTGTGGACAAGTATAAGGTGGTCTGCATTGGCAAATTCATGCACTGACATGGGCTGGAAAATGCACGGTGAACTATAGACCTTCATTCGTGACACCATCTATCCATAAGCAATGTGAGACATCGCTCAAGAAAGCTCATAGGGCACCTATTATACTAACATTTCAGAGAATTTCCTAAATGGTAACATGTTTATGCTAACGTGATTAATAGTCATGTAAGAGAATGGGGCGAGAGAAAAAAGAATTGGAAAGAAAATCTCAAAGAGAATGACAAAGTGAGGGATAGAACAGAAGAAGATGGCAAAATAAACATTGCAAAAGGAATGCAAAAGTTGACCCTACCCACGCCAGGAATCGAACCGGGGGCCTCGAGATCTTAAAACGGCGCCTTACCTATTGAGCCACAAATCTTCCCATTCACTTAACACGTAATGCCCAGCAGGGGCTAGAATGATTAAGAAATCGATATTCAAGCTGAAATTTCACCATGATCCCGACATCTGATTAAAAAATGGAGACAACATTCCGGAAAGCTCGTAGACTCAGCTACAACATACTGAAATTTCAGAGTGAAAGCTTGACATATTAGTGAGATACATCTCCTAGAAGCTCGTCATGTCATTTCATAAATACCACTTCCATTGACATAACACGGAAGTGCTATTTTGACATTCATGCGTATAATGAAATTTACACCGTGAAGACGTCATCAAAATGAAAAATGAAGGCAACTGCTACTATGGAGCGAGGTCTCAGCTACAACATACTGAAATTTGGGAGAAAATTGACCATGGATTACTGAGATACAGAAAAGCGGGTAAAAAAGTTCATGACGTCATACATGAAAAATCATTTTTTCGATTCATATGGCAATATGATGACATCAACATAAATTTAAAAGGTAAATCGAACATTAAATCACATCTACATTTCCCACTCTTTCAGAATATTGAAAAAAAATTGGGGGTCACCAGCCATTCTGAAGAGCTATGCCCGAATGAAGGTAGTCATGTTTTTCTACTATATTTGCACACAAAAACGTATTGACGCACGCGCAGACTTTGAACTTTGACGCACCCGCACGACCTTGTTATTGCACGGAAATGGCTCAAAATGACAGGATGTGTTGTATGTAGTGTCAGTAACATGAATCCAGTAAAAAAAACGGAATTCTGACGTTTTGTTCGCGTTACGCACGAAAAAACGCGCGAACGCGCGCGCACGCGCGGAAATTTTTGAAATGCTAGAAATGGCCTGAAACATATGCAAAACAATTTTGAGTTGATTTGGAGCATTTTAAAATTTTGCGCGCGCGTTTTTGCACTAACGTACGCGTACGCGCGCGTTTTTTTTCAATGAAATTAATTAGCTACTTATTAATTATATGCATGTCAAATTTCATTACACAGAGATGACCAGTTCTAGAGCTACATGAGGTAATAGGTTTTCATTAAACTGCTCGTAGATGACGTCACGATGACGTCATGACCTTGAAAATGTTGCTGTAACATGTTCACATATATGTCCATACATGATAAACATTTCATGAAATATGGCTTATGCATTGTTGAGATATCCATGTCACAAAAATTTGGAATAAAAATAAATAAATAATAAATAAATAAATAAAGAAAGAAAATTCTAACGAAATTAAGAGGTGATCTGCCATGGCATGGCAGACCACCTAATAAACGAGACATACTTGTGGACAAGTATAAGGTGGTCTGCATTGGCAAATTCATGCACTGACATGGGCTGGAAAATGCACGGTGAACTATAGACCTTCATTCGTGACACCATCTATCCATAAGCAATGTGAGACATCGCTCAAGAAAGCTCATAGGGCACCTATTATACTAACATTTCAGAGAATTTCCTAAATGGTAACATGTTTATGCTAACGTGATTAATAGTCATGTAAGAGAATGGGGCGAGAGAAAAAAGAATTGGAAAGAAAATCTCAGAGAATGACAAAGTGAGGGATAGAACAGAAGAAGATGGCAAAATAAACATTGCAAAAGGAATGCAAAAGTTGACCCTACCCACGCCAGGAATCGAACCGGGGGCCTCGAGATCTTAAAACGGCGCCTTACCTATTGAGCCACAAATCTTCCCATTCACTTAACACGTAATGCCCAGCAGGGGCTAGAATGATTAAGAAATCGATATTCAAGCTGAAATTTCACCATGATCCCGACATCTGATTAAAAAATGGAGACAACATTCCGGAAAGCTCGTAGACTCAGCTACAACATACTGAAATTTCAGAGTGAAAGCTTGACATATTAGTGAGATACATCTCCTAGAAGCTCGTCATGTCATTTCATAAATACCACTTCCATTGACATAACACGGAAGTGCTATTTTGACATTCATGCGTATAATGAAATTTACACCGTGAAGACGTCATCAAAATGAAAAATGAAGGCAACTGCTACTATGGAGCGAGGTCTCAGCTACAACATACTGAAATTTGGGAGAAAATTGACCATGGATTACTGAGATACAGAAAAGCGGGTAAAAAAGTTCATGACGTCATACATGAAAAATCATTTTTTCGATTCATATGGCAATATGATGACATCAACATAAATTTAAAAGGTAAATCGAACATTAAATCACATCTACATTTCCCACTCTTTCAGAATATTGAAAAAAAATTGGGGGTCACCAGCCATTCTGAAGAGCTATGCCCGAATGAAGGTAGTCATGTTTTTCTACTATATTTGCACACAAAAACGTATTGACGCACGCGCAGACTTTGAACTTTGACGCACCCGCACGACCTTGTTATTGCACGGAAATGGCTCAAAATGACAGGATGTGTTGTATGTAGTGTCAGTAACATGAATCCAGTAAAAAAAACGGAATTCTGACGTTTTGTTCGCGTTACGCACGGAAAAACGCGCGAACGCGCGCGTACGCGCGGAAATTTTTGAAATGCCAGAAATGGCCTGAAACATATGCAAAACAATTTTGAGTTGATTTAGAGCAATTTAAAATTTTGCGCGCGCGTTTTTGCACTAACGTACGCGTACGCGCGCGTTTTATTTCAATGAAATTAATTGGCTACTTATTAATTATATGCACGCTAAATTTCATTACACAGAAATGACCAGTTCTAGAGCTACATGAAATAATAGATTTTCATTTAATTGCTCGTGCATGACGTCACGATAACATCATGACCTTGAAAATGTTGCTGGAACATGTTCACGTATATACCCATGCATGATGAAGATTTGATGAAAAATGGCCCATGCATCGTTGAGATATCCATGCCACAAAAATTTGGAATAAAAATAAATAAATAAATAAATAATAAAGAAAGAAAATTCGGACGAAAACAAAAGGTGATCTGCATGGCAGACCACCTAATAACGAGACATACTTGTGGACAAGTATAAGGTGGTCTGCATTGGCAAATTCATGCACTGACATGGGCTAGAAAATGCACGGTGATATCAGAGACTCCGCTCAAGAAAGCTCAGAGCGCACAATGTCTACTAACGTACATTTCAGAGACATGCCTAAATGGTTACATGTATATTGTTCTAACATGTAATTAATAGCCACGTAAGATAAAGGGGCGAGAGAAAACGAATGGGAAAGAAAATCTCAAAGAGAATGACAAAGTGAGGGATAGAACAGAAGAAGATGGCAAAAAAAACATTGTAAAAGAAATGCAAAAATTTACCCTACCCACTCCAGGAATCGAACCGGGGGCCTCGAGATCTTAAAATGCGACGCCTTACCAATTGAGCCACGCATCTTCCCATTCACTTAACACGTAATGCCCAGCAGGGGCTAGAATGATTAAGAAATTGATATTCAAGATGAAATTTCGCCATGATCGCGACATCTGATTAAAAAATGAAGATAACGTCCCCGAAAGCTAGTAGACTCAGCTACAACATACTAAAATTTCAGAGTAACAGAATTGAACATAAGCGAGATACAGCTCCTAGAAGATCGTCATGTCATTCAATAAATACCCCTTCCATTGACATAACACGTACATACGATCGATTTTGACATTAATGTCTATAATCAAATTTATACCATGAAGATGGAATCCTATTGAAATATTAGGGCTACTTCCTCATAGAGCAATGTCTCAGCTATCACATACTGAAATTTGGAACAAAATCGACCAAAGATTACTGAGATACGCAAGAACGGGTAAAAAAGTTTATGAAGTCATACATGAAAATTGATTTTTTCGATTCATATGGCAATATGATGACGTTACGATGTATTTAACGATCAAATGATACATGAAATAGCATCTATAGTTCCCACTCTTTCAAAATATGAAAAAAAAATTGGGGGTCACCTGCCATTCTGAGGAGCTATGGCCGATTGAAGGTGGTCATGTTTTTTGCAATATTTGCACACAAAAACGTATTGACGCACGCGCGGACTTTGAACTTTGACGCACCAGCACGACCTTATTATTGCATGGAAATGGCTCAAAATTTCAGGATGTGTTGTTTGCAGTGTCAGAAACATGAATCCAGCGAAAAAACGGTTTTCCGACGTTACGTTTGCTAAACGCACGGAAAAACGCGCGCGCGCGCGCGTACGCGCGGAAATTTGAAAAATGCTAGAAATGGCCTAAAACATATGTAAAACAATTTCTAGTTGATTTGGAGCATTTTTTTATTTTACGCGCGCGTTAATGCACTAACGTACGCGTACGCGCGCGTTTTTTTTCATTGAAATTTATTGTCTTGTCATTAATTATATACATGCCAAATTTCATTACACAGAGATGAACGGTTTTAGAGCTACATGAAATAATAGATTTTCATTAAATTGCTCGTGCATGACGTCACGATTACGTAATGACCTTGAAAATGTTCCTGTAACATGTTCACATATATACCTATACATGATGAACATTTGATGAAACATGGTCCATGCATTGTTGAGATATCCATGTCACAAAAAATAGGAATAAAAATAAACGAGACATACTTGTGGACAAGTATAAGGTGGTCTGCATTGGCAAATTCATGCACTGACATGGGCTAGAAAATGCACGGTGATATGGACCTTCAATCGTGACACCATCTATTCATAAGCAATCAGAGACTCCGCTCAAGAAAGCTCATAGCGCACCTACAATGTCTACTAACGTACATTTCAGAGACATGCCTAAATGGTTACATGTATATTGTGCTAACATGTAATTAATAGCCACGTAAGATAAAGGGGCGAGAGAAAACGAATGGGAAAGAAAATCTCAAAGAGAAAGACAAAGTGAGGGATAGAACAGAAGAAGATGGCAAAAGAAACATTGTAAAAGGAATGCGAAAATTTACCCTACCCACTCCAGGAATCGAACCGGGGGCCTCGAGATCTTAAAACGCGGCGCCTTACCAATTGAGCCACACATCTTCCCATTCACTTAACACGTAATGCCCAGCAGGGGCTAGAATGATTAAGAAATTGATATTCAAGATGAAATTTCGCCATGATCGCGACATCTGATTGAAAAATAAAGATGACGTCTCCGAAAGCTAGTAGACTCAGCTACAACATACTAAAATTTCAGAGTAACAGAATTGAACATAAGCGAGATACAGCTCCTAGAAGATCGTCATGTCATTTAATAAATACCCCTTCCATTGACATAACACGTACTTACGATCGATTTTGACATTAATGTCTATAATCAAATTAATACCATGAAGATAGAATCCTATTGAAATATTAGGGCTACTTTCTCATAGAGCAATGTCTCAGCTATCACATACTGAAATTTGGAATAAAATTGACCAAAGATTACTGAGATACGCAAGAACGAATAAAAAAGTTTATGACGTCATACATGAAAATTGATTTTTTCGATTCATATGGCAATATGATGACGTTACGATGTATTTAACGACCAAATGGGACATGAAATAGCATCTACAGTTTCCACTCTTTCAAAATATGAAAAAAAAATTGGGGGTCACCAGCCATTCTGAGGAGCTATGGCCGATTGAAGGTGGTCATGTTTTTGCACACAAAAACGTATTGACGCACGCGCGGACTTTGAACTTTGACGCACCCGCACGACCTTATTATTGCATAGAAATGGCTCAAAATTTCAGGATGTGTTGTTTGCAGTGTCAGAAACATGAATCTAGTGAAAAAAACGGTTTTCCGACGTTGCGTTTGCTAAACGCACGGAAAAACGCGCGCACGCGCGCGTACGCGCGGAAATTTGAAAAATGCTAGAAATGGCATCAAACATATGCAAAACAATTTCTAGTTGATTTGGAGCATTTTTTTATTTTACGCGCGCGTTAATGCACTAACGTACGCGTACGCGCGCGTTTTTTTTCATTGAAATTAATTGTCTTGTCATTAATTATATACATGCCAAATTTCATTACACAGAGATGAACGGTTTTAGAGCTACATGAGATAATAGATTTTCATTAAATTGCTCGTGCATGACGTCACGATTACGTAATGACCTTGAAAATGTTCCTGTAACATGTTCACATATATACCTATACATGATGAACATTTGATGAAACATGGTCCATGCATTGTTGAGATACCCATGTCACAAAAAATAGGAATAAAAATAAATAATAACGAGACATACTTGTGGACAAGTATCAGGTGGTCTGCATTGGCAAATTCATGCACAGACATGGGCTGGAAAATGCACGGTGAACTATAGACCTTCATTCGTGACACCAACTATCCATAAGCAATGTGAGACAGCGCTCAAGAAAGCTCATAGGGCACCTATTATACTAAAATTTCAGAGAATTTCCTAAATGGTAACATGTTTATGCTAACGTGATTAATAGTCATGTAAGAGAATGGGGTGAGAGAAAAAAGAATTGGAAAGAAAATCTCAAAGAGAATGACAAAGTGAGGCATAGAACAGAAGAAGATGGCAAAATAAACATTGCAAAAGGAATGCAAAAGTTGACCCTACCCACGCCAGGAATCGAACCGGGGGCCTCGAGATCTTAAAACGGCGCCTTACCTATTGAGCCACAAATCTTCCCATTCACTTAACACGTAATGCCCAGCAGGGGCTAGAATGATTAAGAAATCGATATTCAAGCTGAAATTTCACCATGATCCCGACATCTGATTAAAAAATGGAGACAACGTTTCGGAAAGCTCGTAGACTCAGCTACAACATACTGAAATTTCAGAGTGAAAGCTTGACATATTAGTGAGATACATCTCCTAGAAGCTCGTCATGTCATTTCATAAATACCACTTCCATTGACATAACACGGAAGTGCGATTTTGACATTCATGCGTATAATGAAATTTACACCGTGAAGACGTCATCAAAATGAAAAATGAAGGCAACTCCTACTATGGAGCGAGGTCTCAGCTACAACATACTGAAATTTGGGAGAAAATTGACCATGAATTCCTGAGATACACAAAAGCGGGTAAAAAAGTTCATGACGTCATACATGAAAAATCATTTTTTCGATTCATATGGCAATATGATGACATCAACATAAATTTAAAAGGTAAATCGAACATTAAATCACATCTACATTTCCCACTCTTTCAGAATATTGAAAAAAAATTGGGGGTCACCGGCCATTCTGAAGAGCTATGGCCGATTGAAGGTAGTCATGTTTTTTGCAATATTTGCACACAAAAACGTATTGACGCACGCGCAGACTTTGAACTTTGACGCACCCGCACGACCTTGTTATTGCATGGAAATGGCTCAAAATGACAGGATGTGTTGTATGTAGTGTCAGTAACATGAATCCAGTAAAAAAACAGAATTTTGACGTTTTGTTCGCGTTACGCACGAAAAAACGCGCGAACGCGCGCGCACGCGCGGAAATTTTTGAAATGCTAGAAATGGCCTGAAACATATGCAAAACAATTTTGAGTTGATTTGGAGCATTTTAAAATTTTGCGCGCGCGTTTTTGCACTAACGTACGCGTACGCGCGCGTTTTTTTTCAATGAAATTAATTAGCTACTCATTAATTATATGCATGCCAAATTTCATTACACAGAGATGACCAGTTCTAGAGCTACATGAGGTAATAGTTTTTCATTAAACTGCTCGTAGATGACGTCACGATGACGTCATGACCTTGAAAATGTTGCTGTAACATGTTCACATATATGTCCATACATGATGAACATTTCATGAAATATGGTTTATGCATTGTTGAGATATCCATGTCACAAAAATTTGGAATAAAAATAAATAAATAAATAATAAAGAAAGAAAATTCTAACGAAATTAAGAGGTGATCTGTCGTTGGCGACAGACCACCTAATAATAACGAGACATACTTGTGGACAAGTATCAGGTGGTCTGCATTGGCAAATTCATGCACAGACATGGGCTGGAAAATGCACGGTGAACTATAGACCTTCATTCGTGACACCAACTATCCATAAGCAATGTGAGACAGCGCTCAAGAAAGCTCATAGGGCACCTATTATACTAACATTTCAGAGAATTTCCTAAATGGTAACATGTTTATGCTAACGTGATTAATAGTCATGTAAGAGAATGGGGTGAGAGAAAAAAGAATTGGAAAGAAAATCTCAAAGAGAATGACAAAGTGAGGCATAGAAGAGAAGAAGATGGCAAAATAAACATTGCAAAAGGAATGCAAAAGTTGACCCTACCCACGCCAGGAATCGAACCGGGGGCCTCGAGATCTTAAAACGGCGCCTTACCTATTGAGCCACAAATCTTCCCATTCACTTAACACGTAATGCCCAGCAGGGGCTAGAATGATTAAGAAATCGATATTCAAGCTGAAATTTCACCATGATCCCGACATCTGATTAAAAAATGGAGACAACGTTCCGGAAAGCTCGTAGACTCAGCTACAACATACTGAAATTTCAGAGTGAAAGCTTGACATATTAGTGAGATACATCTCCTAGAAGCTCGTCATGTCATTTCATAAATACCACTTCCATTGACATAACACGGAAGTGCGATTTTGACATTCATGCGTATAATGAAATTTACACCGTGAAGACGTCATCAAAATGAAAAATGAAGGCAACTCCTACTATGGAGCGAGGTCTCAGCTACAACATACTGAAATTTGGGAGAAAATTGACCATGAATTACTGAGATACACAAAAGCGGGTAAAAAAGTTCATGACGTCATACATGAAAAATCATTTTTTCGATTCATATGGCAATATGATGACATCAACATAAATTTAAAAGGTAAATCGAACATTAAATCACATCTACATTTCCCACTCTTTCAGAATATTGAAAAAAAATTGGGGGTCACCGGCCATTCTGAAGAGCTATGGCCGATTAAAGGTAGTCATGTTTTTTGCAATATTTGCACACAAAAACGTATTGACGCACGCGCAGACTTTGAACTTTGACGCACCCGCACGACCTTGTTATTGCATGGAAATGGCTCAAAATGACAGGATGTGTTGTATGTAGTGTCAGTAACATGAATCCAGTAAAAATACAGAATTTTGACGTTTTGTTCGCGTTACGCACGAAAAAACGCGCGAACGCGCGCGCACGCGCGGAAATTTTTGAAATGCTAAAAATGGCCTGAAACATATGCAAAACAATTTTGAGTTGATTTGGAGCATTTTAAAATTTTGCGCGCGCGTTTTTGCACTAACGTACGCGTACGCGCGCGTTTTTTTTCAATGAAATTAATTAACTACTCATTAATTATATGCATGTCAAATTTCATTACACAGAGATGACCAGTTCTAGAGCTACATGAGGTAATAGTTTTTCATTAAACTGCTCGTAGATGACGTCACGATGACGTCATGACCTTGAAAATGTTGCTGTAACATGTTCACATATATGTCCATACATGATGAACATTTCATGAAATATGGCCCATGCATTGTTGAGATATCCATGTCACAAAAATTTGGAATAAAAATAAATAAACGAGACATACTTGTGGACAAGTATCAGGTGGTCTACATTGGCAAATTCATGCACAGACATGGGCTGGAAAATGCACGGTGAACTATAGACCTTCATTCGTGACACCAACTATCCATAAGCAATGTGAGACAGCGCTCAAGAAAGCTCATAGGGCACCTATTATACTAAAATTTCAGAGAATTTCCTAAATGGTAACATGTTTATGCTAACGTGATTAATAGTCATGTAAGAGAATGGGGTGAGAGAAAAAAGAATTGGAAAGAAAATCTCAAAGAGAATGACAAAGTGAGGCATAGAACAGAAGAAGATGGCAAAATAAACATTGCAAAAGGAATGCAAAAGTTGACCCTACCCACGCCAGGAATCGAACCGGGGGCCTCGAGATCTTAAAACGGCGCCTTACCTATTGAGCCACAAATCTTCCCATTCACTTAACACGTAATGCCCAGCAGGGGCTAGAATGATTAAGAAATCGATATTCAAGCTGAAATTTCACCATGATCCCGACATCTGATTAAAAAATGGAGACAACGTTCCGGAAAGCTCGTAGACTCAGCTACAACATACTGAAATTTCAGAGTGAAAGCTTGATATATTAGTGAGATACATCTCCTAGAAGCTCGTCATGTCATTTCATAAATACCACTTCCATTGACATAACACGGAAGTGCGATTTTGACATTCATGCGTATAATGAAATTTACACCGTGAAGACGTCATCAAAATGAAAAATGAAGGCAACTCCTACCATGGAGCGAGGTCTCAGCTACAACATACTGAAATTTGGGAGAAAATTGACCATGAATTACTGAGATACACAAAAGCGGGTAAAAAAGTTCATGACGTCATACATGAAAAATCATTTTTTCGATTCATATGGCAATATGATGACATCAACATAAATTTAAAAGGTAAATCGAACATTAAATCACATCTACATTTCCCACTCTTTCAGAATATTGAAAAAAAATTGGGGGTCACCGGCCATTCTGAAGAGCTATGGCCGATTGAAGGTAGTCATGTTTTTTGCAATATTTGCACACAAAAACGTATTGACGCACGCGCAGACTTTGAACTTTGACGCACCCGCACGACCTTGTTATTGCATGGAAATGGCTCAAAATGACAGGATGTGTTGTATGTAGTGTCAGTAACATGAATCCAGTAAAAAAACAGAATTTTGACGTTTTGTTCGCGTTACGCACGAAAAAACGCGCGAACGCGCGCGCACGCGCGGAAATTTTTGAAATGCTAGAAATGGCCTGAAACATATGCAAAACAATTTTGAGTTGATTTGGAGCATTTTAAAATTTTGCGCGCGCGTTTTTGCACTAACGTACACGTACGCGCGCGTTTTTTTTCAATGAAATTAATTAGCTACTCATTAATTATATGCATGTCAAATTTCATTACACAGAGATGACCAGTTCTAGAGCTACATGAGGTAATAGTTTTTCATTAAACTGCTCGTAGATGACGTCACGATGACGTCATGACCTTGAAAATGTTGCTGTAACATGTTCACATATATGTCCATACATGATGAACATTTCATGAAAAATGACTAATGCATTGTTGAGATATCCATGTCACAAAAATTTGGAATAAAAATAAATAAATAAATAATAAAGAAAGAAAATTCTAACGAAATTAAGAGGTGATCTGTCGTTGGCGACAGACCACCTAATAATAACGAGACATACTTGTGGACAAGTATCAGGTGGTCTGCATTGGCAAATTCATGCACAGACATGGGCTGGAAAATGCACGGTGAACTATAGACCTTCATTCGTGACACCAACTATCCATAAGCAATGTGAGACAGCGCTCAAGAAAGCTCATAGGGCACCTA
Organism: Arbacia lixula; assembly: GCA_963669155.1. NCBI lineage: Eukaryota > Metazoa > Echinodermata > Echinoidea > Arbacioida > Arbaciidae > Arbacia > Arbacia lixula. The sequence goes on from CAVLGW020000013.1 coordinate 67,717, forward strand.
TTATATTAAAATTTCAGAGAATTTCCTAAATGGTAACATGTTTATGCTAACGTGATTAATAGTCATGTAAGAGAATGGGGTGAGAGAAAAAAGAATTGGAAAGAAAATCTCAAAGAGAATGACAAAGTGAGGCATAGAACAGAAGAAGATGGCAAAATAAACATTGCAAAAGGAATGCAAAAGTTGACCCTACCCACGCCAGGAATCGAACCGGGGGCCTCGAGATCTTAAAACGGCGCCTTACCTATTGAGCCACAAATCTTCCCATTCACTTAACACGTAATGCCCAGCAGGGGCTAGAATGATTAAGAAATCGATATTCAAGCTGAAATTTCACCATGATCCCGACATCTGATTAAAAAATGGAGACAACGTTCCGGAAAGCTCGTAGACTCAGCTACAACATACTGAAATTTCAGAGTGAAAGCTTGACATATTAGTGAGATACATCTCCTAGGAGCTCGTCATGTCATTTCATAAATACCACTTCCATTGACATAACACGGAAGTGCGACTTTGACATTCATGCGTATAATGAAATTTACACCGTGAAGACGTCATCAAAATGAAAAATGAAGGCAACTCCTACTATGGAGCGAGGTCTCAGCTACAACATACTGAAATTTGGGAGAAAATTGACCATGGATTACTGAGATACACAAAAGCGGGTAAAAAAGTTCATGACGTCATACATGAAAAATCATTTTTTCGATTCATATGGCAATATGATGACATCAACATAAATTTAAAAGGTAAATCGAACATTAAATCACATCTACATTTCCCACTCTTTCAGAATATTGAAAAAAAATTGGGGGTCACCAGCCATTCTGAAGAGCTATGGCCGATTGAAGGTAGTCATGTTTTTTGCAATATTTGCACACAAAAACGTATTGACGCACGCGCAGACTTTGAACTTTGACGCACCTGCACGACCTTGTTATTGCATGGAAATGGCTCAAAATGACAGGATGTGTTGTATGTAGTGTCAGTAACATGACTCCAGTAAAAAAACGGAATTTTGACGTTTTGTTCGCGTTACGCACGGAAAAACGCGCGAACGCGCGCGCACGCGCGGAAATTTTTGAAATGCTAGAAATGGCCTAAAACATAAGCAAAACAATTTTTAGTTAATTTGGAGCATTTATAAATTTTGCGCGCGCGTTTTTGCACTAACGTACGCGTACGCGCGCGTTTTTATTCATTGAAATTAATTGGCTACTCATTAATTATATGCATATCAAATTTCATTACACAGAGATGACTAGTTCTAGAGCTACATGAGATAATAGATTTTCATTTAATTGCTCGTAGATGACGTCACGATGACGTCATGACCTTGAAAATTTTGCTGGAACATGTTCACGTATATAGCAATGCATGATAAAGATTTCATGAAAAATTGTCCATGCAATGTTGAGATATCAATGCCACAAAAATTAGGAATAAAAATAAATAAATAAATAAATAATAATAATAAAGAAAGAAAATTCGGACGAAAACAAAAGGTGATCTGCATGGCAGACCACCTAATAAAGAAAGAAAATTCGGACGAAAACAAAAGGTGATCTGCATGGCAGACCACCTAAATAACGAGACATACTTGTGGACAAGTATAAGGTGGTCTGCATTGGCAAATTCATGCACTGACATGGGCTGGTAAATGCACGTTCTTATAACATCGCCTTACCCATTGAGCCACAAATCTTCGCATTCACTTTTTACGTAATGCCCGCTAACAGTGGCTAGAATGATTTAGAAATCGATATTCAAGCTGAAATGTTGCCATGATCCCGATATCTAATGAAAAATGGAGACCATATGGCCGAAAGCTACTAGATTCAGCTACAACATACTAAAATTTCAGAGAAAAAGATCGTAACTTAGGAAAAGATATAGCTCCTGAAAGATTGCCATGTCATTTCATGATTTCAAATAAATGACCCTCCCATTGACATTACACGTGAAAACGTGTGATTCTGACTTTAATGCCTATAATCATATTTTCACCTTGAAGACGTTAACAAATTAAAGAGTTAGGGCAAGCCTGCCACAGAACAATGTCCTAGGCACAACATACTGAAAGTTGGGAGAAAATTGACAAAGGATTACTGAGATATGCAAAAGCGGGTAAAAAAGTTCATGACGTCATAATTGAAAATTCATTTTTTCGATTCATATGGCAATATGATGACATCACCATGTACTTACTGGTAAAATGACACATGAAATGACATCTACATTTCATACTTTTTCCAAATATTAAAAAAAAATTGGGGGTCACCGGCCATTCTGAGGAGCTATGGCCGATTAAAGGTAGTCATGTTTTTTGCAATATTTGCACACAAAAACGTATTGACGCACGCGCAGACTTTGAACTTTGACGCACCCGCAAGACCTTGTTATTGCATGGAATTGGCTCAAAATGACAGGATGTGTTGTATGTAGTGTCAGTAACATGAATGCAGTAAAAAAACGGAATTTTGACGTTCTATTCGCGTTACGCACGGAAAAACGCGCGAACGCGCGCGCACGCGCGGAAATTTTTGAAATGCTAGAAATGGCCTAAAACATATGCAAAACAATTTTGAGTTGATTCTGAGCATTTTAAAATTTTGTGCGCGCGTGTTTGCACTAACGTACGCGTACGCGCGCGTTTTTATTTATTGAAATTAATTGTAATATTGTTAAATTTATGCATGTCAATTTTCATTAGCTATAAATGATTGGTTCTAGAGCTACATGAGGTAATAGGTTTTCATTAAACTGCTCGTAGATGACGTCACGATGACGTCATGACCTTGAAAATGTTGCTGGACCATGTTCACATATATACCTATACATGGTGAACATTTCATGAAACATGGTCCATGCATTGTTGAGATATCAATGCCACAAAAATTTGGAATAAAAATAAACGAGACATACTTGTGGACAAGTATCAGGTGGTCTGCATTGGCAAATTCATGCACAGACATGGGCTGGAAAATGCACGGTGAACTATAGACCTTCATTCGTGACACCAACTATCCATAAGCAATGTGAGACAGCGCTCAAGAAAGCTCATAGGGCACCTATTATACTAAAATTTCAGAGAATTTCCTAAATGGTAACATGTTTATGCTAACGTGATTAATAGTCATGTAAGAGAATGGGGTGAGAGAAAAAAGAATTGGAAAGAAAATCTCAAAGAGAATGACAAAGTGAGGCATAGAACAGAAGAAGATGGCAAAATAAACATTGCAAAAGGAATGCAAAAGTTGACCCTACCCACGCCAGGAATCGAACCGGGGGCCTCGAGATCTTAAAACGGCGCCTTACCTATTGAGCCACAAATCTTCCCATTCACTTAACACGTAATGCCCAGCAGGGGCTAGAATGATTAAGAAATCGATATTCAAGCTGAAATTTCACCATGATCCCGACATCTGATTAAAAAATGGAGACAACGTTCCGGAAAGCTCGTAGACTCAGCTACAACATACTGAAATTTCAGAGTGAAAGCTTGACATATTAGTGAGATACATCTCCTAGAAGCTCGTCATGTCATTTCATAAATACCACTTCCATTGACATAACACGGAAGTGCGATTTTGACATTCATGCGTATAATGAAATTTACACCGTGAAGACGTCATCAAAATGAAAAATGAAGGCAACTCCTACTATGGAGCGAGGTCTCAGCTACAACATACTGAAATTTGGGAGAAAATTGACCATGAATTACTGAGATACACAAAAGCGGGTAAAAAAGTTCATGACGTCATACATGAAAAATCATTTTTTCGATTCATATGGCAATATGATGACATCAACATAAATTTAAAAGGTAAATCGAACATTAAATCACATCTACATTTCCCACTCTTTCAGAATATTGAAAAAAAATTGGGGGTCACCGGCCATTCTGAAGAGCTATGGCCGATTGAAGGTAGTCATGTTTTTTGCAATATTTGCACGCAAAAACGTATTGACGCACGCGCAGACTTTGAACTTTGACGCACCCGCACGACCTTGTTATTGCATAGAAATGGCTCAAAATTGCAGGATGTGTTGTTTGTAGTGTCAGAGACATGAAATTAGTAGAAAAATGGAATTTTGAGGCTGCGTACGCGTAACGCACGAAAAAACGCGCGAACGCGCGCGCACGCGCGGAAATTTTTCAAATGCTAGAAATGGCCTGAAACATATGCAAAACAATTTTGAGTTGATTTAGAGCATTTTAAAATTTTGCGCGCGCGTTTTTGCACTAACGTACGCGTACGCGCGCGTTTTCATGTATTGAAATTAATTGTATTATCATTAAATTTATGCATATCAATTTTCATGAGCTATAAATGATTGGTTCTAGAGCTACATGAGGTAATAGGTTTTCATTAAACTGCTCGTAGATGACGTCATGATGACGTCATGACCTTGAAAAAGTTACAATGACAAGTTCACATGTATACCTATACATGGTCAAAATATGGTGTAACATGACATACGCATTGTTGAGATATAGATGACACAAAAACATGGGGTGCAAAAAATAAAAATAAAGAAAGAAAATTCGGGCGAAATTAAAAGGTGATCTGTCGGTGCACGACAGACCACCTAATAAATAAACGAGACATACTTGTGGACAAGTATAAGGTGGTCTGCATTGGCAAATTCATGCACTGGCATGGGCTGGTAAATGAACTTTCTTAAAACATCGCCTTACCCATTGAGCCACAAATCTTCGCATTCACTTTTCACGTAATGCCCGCTAGCAGTGGCTAGATTGATTTAGAAATCGATATTCAAGCTGAAATTTTGCCATGATCCCGATATCTAATGAAAAAATGGAGACCACATGGCCGAAAGCTACTAGATTCAGCTACAACATACTAAAATTTCATAGTAAAAGATCGTAACATAGGAAAAGATATAGCTCCTGAAAGATTGCCATGTCATTTCATGATTTCAAATAAATGACCCTCCCATTGACATTACACGTGAAAACGTCTGATTCTGACAATAATTCCTATAATCATATTTTCACCATGAAGACGTTAACAACTTGAAAAAAATAAGGCAAGCTTGCCAAAGAGCAATGTCTTAGGCACAACATACTGAAATTTGGGAGAAAATTGACAAAGTATTACTGAGATATGCAAAAGCGGGTAAAAAAGTTCATGACGTCATAATTGAAAATTCATTTTTTCGATTCATATGGCAATATGATGACGTCACAATGTACTTACCGGTAAAATGACACATAAAATCACATCTAAATTTTATACTCTTTCCAAATATTAAAAAAAAAATAGGGGTCACCGTCCATTCTGAAGAGCTATGGCCGATTGAAGGTAGTCATGTTTTTTGCAATATTTGCACACAAAAACGTATTGACGCACGCGCAGACTTTGAACTTTGACGCACCCGCACGACCTTGTTATTGCATGGAAATGGTTCAAAATGACAGGATGTGTTGACTGTAGTGTCAGTAACATAAATTCAATAAAAAAACGAAATTTTGACGTTTTGTTCGCGTTACGCACGGAAAAACGCGCAAACGCGCGCGCACGCGCGGAAATTTTTGAAATGCTCGAAATGGCCCGAAACATATGCAAAGCAATTTTGAGTTGATTTGGAGCATTTTAAAATTTTGCGCGCGCGTTTTAGCGATAACGTACGCGTACGCGCGTGTTTTTGTTTATTGAAATTAATTGTATTATCACTAAATTTATGCATATCAATTTTCATTAGCTATAAATGACTGGTTCTAGAGCTACATGAGGTAATAGGTTTTCATTAAACTGCTCGTAGATGACGTCACGATGACGTCATGACCTTGAAAATGTTGCTGGACCATGTTCACATATATGTCCATACATGATGAACATTTGATGAAACATGGCCCATGCATTATTGAGATATCCATGCCACAAAAATTTGGAATAAAAATAAATAAATAAAGAAAGAAAGAAAATTCGGACAAACACAAGAGGTGATCTGCATGGCAGACCACCTAATAAAGAAAGACGAGACATACTTGTGGACAAGTATAAGGTGGTCTGCATTGGCAAATTCATGCACTGGCATGGGCTGGTAAATGAACATTCTTAAAACATCGCCTTACCCATTGAGCCACAAATCTTCGCATTCACTTTTCACGTAATGCCCGCTAGCAGTGACTAGAATGATTTAGAAATCGATATTCAAGCTGAAATTTTGCCATGAGACCACATGGCTGAAAGCTACTAGATTCAGCTACAAAATACTAAAATTTCATAGTGAAAGATCGTAACATAGGAAAAGATATAGCTCCTGAAAGAGTGCCATGTCATTTCATGATTTCAAATAAATGACCCTCCCATTGACATTACACGTAAAAACGTCTGATTCTAACATTAATGCCTATAATCATATTTTCACCTTGAAGACGTTAACAAATTGAAAAGTTAAGGCAAGCCTGCCATAGAGAAATGTCTAAGGCACATCATACTGAATTTTGGGAGAAAATTTAAAAAGGAATACTGAGATATGCAAAAGCGGGTAAAAAAATTTATGACGTCATAATTGAAAATTCATTTTTTCGATTCATATGGCAATATGATGACGTCACCATGTACTTACCGGTAAAATGACACATGAAATGACATCTACATTTCATACTCTTTCCAAATATTAAAAAAAAAATGGGGGTCAGCGGCCATTCTGAAGAGCTATGGCCGATTGAGGGTTGTCATGTTTTTTGCAATATTTGCACACAAAAACGTATTGACGCACGCGCAGACTTTCAACTTTGACGCACCCGCACGACCTTGTTATTGCATGGAAATGGCTCAAAATGACAGGATGTGTTGTATGTAGTGTCAGTAACATGAATCCAGTAAAAAAACGGAATTTTGACATTTTGTTTGCGTTACGCACGGAAAAACGCGCGAACGCGCGCGCACGCGCGGAAATATTTGAAATGCTTAAAAATGCCTGAAACATATGCAAAACAATTTTGAGTTGATTTAGAGCATTTTAAAATTTTGCGCGTGCATTTTTGCACTAACGTACGCGTACGCGCTCGTTTTTATTTATTGAAATTAATTGATTTATCATTAGATTTATGCATGTTAAATTTCATTACATATAAATGATTGGTTCAAGAGATATATCCAATAATCGTTTTTCATTAAATTGCTCGTAGATGACGTCACGGTTATGTAATGACCTTGAAATTGTTGCGGACACATGTTCACATATATGCCTATACATGATGAAAATTTGATAAAACATGGTTCATGCATTGTTGAGATATAATCGCCACAAAAAAGTGGGGGGTATGGAATAAAAATAAAAAGAAGATAGAAGATTCTGACGAAATTAAAAGGTGATCTGCCATGGCATGGCAGACCACCTAACGAGACATACTTGTGGACAAGTATCAGGTGGTCTGCATTGGCAAATTCATGCACAGACATGGGCTGGAAAATGCACGGTGAACTATAGACCTTCATTCGTAACACCAACTATCCATAAGCAATGTGAGACAGCGCTCAAGAAAGCTCATAGGGCACCTATTATACTAAAATTTCAGAGAATTTCCTAAATGGTAACATGTTTATGCTAACGTGATTAATAGTCATGTAAGAGAATGGGGTGAGAGAAAAAAGAATTGGAAAGAAAATCTCAAAGAGAATGACAAAGTGAGGCATAGAACAGAAGAAGATGGCAAAATAAACATTGCAAAAGGAATGCAAAAGTTGACCCTACCCACGCCAGGAATCGAACCGGGGGCCTCGAGATCTTAAAACGGCGCCTTACCTATTGAGCCACAAATCTTCCCATTCACTTAACACGTAATGCCCAGCAGGGGCTAGAATGATTAAGAAATCGATATTCAAGCTGAAATTTCACCATGATCCCGACATCTGATTAAAAAATGGAGACAACGTTCCGGAAAGCTCGTAGACTCAGCTACAACATACTGAAATTTCAGAGTGAAAGCTTGACATATTAGTGAGATACATCTCCTAGAAGCTCGTCATGTCATTTTTATAAATACCACTTCCATTGACATAACACGGAAGTGCGATTTTGACATTCATGCGTATAATGAAATTTACACCGTGAAGACGTCATCAAAATGAAAAATGAAGGCAACTTCTACTATGGAGCGAGGTCTCAGCTACAACATACTGAAATTTGGGAGAAAATTGACCATGAATTACTGAGATACACAAAAGCGGGTAAAAAAGTTCATGACGTCATACATGAAAAATCATTTTTTCGATTCATATGGCAATATGATGACATCAACATAAATTTAAAAGGTAAATCGAACATTAAATCACATCTACATTTCCCACTCTTTCAGAATATTGAAAAAAAATTGGGGGTCACCGGCCATTCTGAAGAGCTATGGCCGATTGAAGGTAGTCATGTTTTTTGCAATATTTGCACACAAAAACGTATTGACGCACGCGCAGACTTTGAACTTTGACGCACCCGCACGACCTTGTTATTGCATGGAAATGGCTCAAAATGACAGGATGTGTTGTATGTAGTGTCAGTAACATAAATCCAGTAAAAAAACAGAATTTTGACGTTTTGTTCGCGTTACGCACGAAAAAACGCGCGAACGCGCGCGCACGCGCGGAAATTTTTGAAATGCTAGAAATGGCCTGAAACATATGCAAAACAATTTTGAGTTGATTCTGAGCATTTTAAAATTTTGCGCGCGCGTTTTTGCACTAACGTACGCGTACGCGCGCGTTTTTTTTCAATGAAATTAATTAACTACTCATTAATTATATGCATGTCAAATTTCATTACACAGAGATGACCAGTTCTAGAGCTACATGAGGTAATAGTTTTTCATTAAACTGCTCGTAGATGACGTCACGATGACGTCATGACCTTGAAAATGTTGCTGTAACATGTTCACATATATGTCCATACATGATGAACATTTCATGAAATATTGCTTATGCATTGTTGAGATATCCATGTCACAAAAATTTGGAATAAAAAAAAATAAACGAGACATACTTGTGGACAAGTATCAGGTGGTCTGCATTGGCAAATTCATGCACAGACATGGGCTGGAAAATGCACGGTGAACTATAGACCTTCATTCGTGACACCAACTATCCATAAGCAATGTGAGACAGCGCTCAAGAAAGCTCATAGGGCACCTATTATACTAAAATTTCAGAGAATTTCCTAAATGGTAACATGTTTATGCTAACGTGATTAATAGTCATGTAAGAGAATGGGGTGAGAGAAAAAAGAATTGGAAAGAAAATCTCAAAGAGAATGACAAAGTGAGGCATAGAACAGAAGAAGATGGCAAAATAAACATTGCAAAAGGAATGCAAAAGTTGACCCTACCCACGCCAGGAATCGAACCGGGGGCCTCGAGATCTTAAAACGGCGCCTTACCTATTGAGCCACAAATCTTCCCATTCACTTAACACGTAATGCCCAGCAGGGGCTAGAATGATTAAGAAATCGATATTCAAGCTGAAATTTCACCATGATCCCGACATCTGATTAAAAAATGGAGACAACGTTCCGGAAAGCTCGTAGACTCAGCTACAACATACTGAAATTTCAGAGTGAAAGCTTGACATATTAGTGAGATACATCTCCTAGAAGCTCGTCATGTCATTTCATAAATACCACTTCCATTGACATAACACGGAAGTGCGATTTTGACATTCATGCGTATAATGAAATTTACACCGTGAAGACGTCATCAAAATGAAAAATGAAGGCAACTATACTATGGAGCGAGGTCTCAGCTACAACATACTGAAATTTGGGAGAAAATTGACCATGAATTACTGAGATACACAAAAGCGGGTAAAAAAGTTCATGACGTCATACATGAAAAATCATTTTTTCGATTCATATGGCAATATGATGACATCAACATAAATTTAAAAGGTAAATCGAACATTAAATCACATCTACATTTCCCACTCTTTCAGAATATTGAAAAAAAATTGGGGGTCACCGGCCATTCTGAAGAGCTATGGCCGATTGAAGGTAGTCATGTTTTTTGCAATATTTGCACACAAAAACGTATTGACGCACGCGCAGACTTTGAACTTTGACGCACCCGCACGACCTTGTTATTGCATGGAAATGGCTCAAAATGACAGGATGTGTTGTATGTAGTGTCAGTAACATGAATCCAGTAAAAAAACAGAATTTTGACGTTTTGTTCGCGTTACGCACGAAAAAACGCGCGAACGCGCGCGCACGCGCGGAAATTTTTGAAATGCTAGAAATGGCCTAAAACATATGCAAAACAATTTTGAGTTGATTTGGAGCATTTTTAAATTTTGCGCGCGCGTTTTTGCACTAACGTACGCGTACGCGCGCGTTTTTTTCAATGAAATTAATTAGCTACTCATTAATTATATGCATGTCAAATTTCATTACACAGAGATGACCAGTTCTAGAGCTACATGAGGTAATAGTTTTTCATTAAACTGCTCGTAGATGACGTCACGATGACGTCATGACCTTGAAAATGTTGCTGTAACATGTTCACATATATGTCCATACATGATGAACATTTCATGAAATATGACTTATGCATTGTTGAGATATCCATGTCACAAAAATTTGGAATAAAAATAAATAAATAATAAATAAATAAATAAAGAAAGAAAATTCTAACGAAATTAAGAGGTGATCTGTCGTTGGCGACAGACCACCTAATAAATAAATAAATAATAAAGAAAGAAAATTCTAACGAAATTAAGAGGTGATCTGTCGTTGGCGACAGACCACCTAATAAATAAACGAGAGATACTTGTGTACAAGTATGAGGTGGTCTGTCTGGAAATTCATGCTAAGTTCTGATTAATGCACGGTGAAACCATGCAGTCATTAAAAATCAGGGACAACGTCCGTTGAAGTAAGCTCATAGCGCACCTATATCATTATCAACATTTTAGGGACTTGCGTAAATCGTGTTAATGGTTACATGTATGCTAACAACATGTAATTAATAGTCATGTAAGATAAACTTGCGAGAGAAAAAGAATTGGAAAGAAAATCCCAAAGAGAATGACAAAGTGAGGGATAGAACAGAAGAAGATGGCAAAATAAACATTGCAAAAGGAATGCAAAAGTTAACCCTACCCACGCCAGGAATCGAACCGCGGGCCTCGTGATCTTAAAACGGCGCCTTACCTATTGAGCCACAAATCTTCCCATTCACTTAACACGTAATGCCCAGCAGGGGCTAGAATGATTAAGAAATCGATATTCAAGCTGAAATTTCACCATGATCCCGACATCTGATTAAAAAATGGAGACAACGTTCCGGAAAGCTCGTAGACTCAGCTACAACATACTGAAATTTCAGAGTGAAAGCTTGACATATTAGTGAGATACATCTCCTAGAAGCTCGTCATGTCATTTCATAAATACCACTTCCATTGACATAACACGGAAGTGCGATTTTGACATTCATGCGTATAATGAAATTTACACCGTGAAGACGTCATCAAAATGAAAAATGAAGGCAACTCCTACTATGGAGCAAGGTCTCAGCTACAACATACTGAAATTTGGGAGAAAATTGACCATGAATTACTGAGATACACAAAAGCGGGTAAAAAAGTTCATGACGTCATACATGAAAAATCATTTTTTCGATTCATATGGCAATATGATGACATCAACATAAATTTAAAAGGTAAATCGAACATTAAATCACATCTACATTTCCCACTCTTTCAGAATATTGAAAAAAAATTGGAGGTCACCGGCCATTCTGAAGAGCTATGGCCGATTGAAGGTAGTCATGTTTTTTGCAATATTTGCACACAAAAACGTATTGACGCACGCGCAGACTTTGAACTTTGACGCACCCGCACGACCTTGTTATTGCATGGAAATGGCTCAAAATGACAGGATGTGTTGTATGTAGTGTCAGTAACATGAATCCAGTAAAAAAACAGAATTTTGACGTTTTGTTCGCGTTACGCACGAAAAAACGCGCGAACGCGCGCGCACGCGCGGAAATTTTTGAAATGCTAGAAATGGCCTGAAACATATGCAAAACAATTTTGAGTTGATTTAGAGCATTTTAAAATTTTGCGCGCGCGTTTTTGCACTAACGTACGCGTACGCGCGCGTTTTTTTTCAATGAAATTAATTAGCTACTCATTCATTATATGCATGTCAAATTTCATTACACAGAGATGACCAGTTCTAGAGCTACATGAGGTAATAGTTTTTCATTAAACTGCTCGTAGATGACGTCACGATGACGTCATGACCTTGAAAATGTTGCTGTAACATGTTCACATATATGTCCATACATGATGAACATTTCATGAAATATGGCTTATGCATTGTTGAGATATCCATGTCACAAAAATTTGGAATAAAAATAAATAAATAAATAATAAAGAAAGAAAATTCTAACGAAATTAAGAGGTGATCTGTCGTTGGCGACAGACCACCTAATAAATAACGAGACATACTTGTGGACAAGTATCAGGTGGTCTGCATTGGCAAATTCATGCACAGACATGGGCTGGAAAATGCACGGTGAACTATAGACCTTCATTCGTGACACCAACTATCCATAAGCAATGTGAGACAGCGCTCAAGAAAGCTCATAGGGCACCTATTATACTAAAATTTCAGAGAATTTCCTAAATGGTAACATGTTTATGCTAACGTGATTAATAGTCATGTAAGAGAATGGGGTGAGAGAAAAAAGAATTGGAAAGAAAATCTCAAAGAGAATGACAAAGTGAGGCATAGAACAGAAGAAGATGGCAAAATAAACATTGCAAAAGGAATGCAAAAGTTGACCCTACCCACGCCAGGAATCGAACCGGGGGCCTCGAGATCTTAAAACGGCGCCTTACCTATTGAGCCACAAATCTTCCCATTCACTTAACACGTAATGCCCAGCAGGGGCTAGAATGATTAAGAAATCGATATTCAAGCTGAAATTTCACCATGATCCCGACATCTGATTAAAAAATAGAGACAACGATCCGGAAAGCTCGTAGACTCAGCTACAACATACTGAAATTTCAGAGTGAAAGCTTGACATATTAGTGAGATACATCTCCTAGAAGCTCGTCATGTCATTTCATAAATACCACTTCCATTGACATAACACGGAAGTGCGATTTTGACATTCATGCGTATAATGAAATTTACACCGTGAAGACGTCATCAAAATGAAAAATGAAGGCAACTCCTACTATGGAGCGAGGTCTCAGCTACAACATACTGAAATTTGGGAGAAAATTGACCATGAATTACTGAGATACACAAAAGCGGGTAAAAAAGTTCATGACGTCATACATGAAAAATCATTTTTTCGATTCATATGGCAATATGATGACATCAACATAAATTTAAAAGGTAAATCGAACATCAAATCACATCTACATTTCCCACTCTTTCAGAATATTGAAAAAAAAATGGGGGTCACCAGCCATTCTGAAGAGCTATGGCCGATTGAAGGTAGTCATGTTTTTTGCAATATTTGCACACAAAAACGTATTGACGCACGCGCAGACTTTGAACTTTGACGCACCCGCACGACCTTGTTATTGCATGGAAATGGCTCAAAATGACAGGATGTGTTGTATGTAGTGTCAGTAACATGAATTTAGTAAAAAAACAGAATTTTGACGTTTTGTTCGCGTTACGCACAAAAAAACGCGCGAACGCGCGCGCACGCGCGGAAATTTTTGAAATGCTAGAAATGGCCTGAAACATATGCAAAACAATTTTGAGTTGATTTGGAGCATTTTAAAATTTTGCGCGCGCGTTTTTGCACTAACGTACGCGTACGCGCGCGTTTTTTTTCAATGAAATTAATTAGCTACTCATTAATTATATGCATGTCAAATTTCATTACACAGAGATGACCAGTTCTAGAGCTACATGAGGTAATAGTTTTTCATTAAACTGCTCGTAGATGACGTCACGATGACGTCATGACCTTGAAAATGTTGCTGTAACATGTTCACATATATGTCCATACATGATGAACATTTCATGAAATATGGCCTATGCATTGTTGAGATATCCATGTCACAAAAATTTGGAATAAAAATAAATAAATAACGAGACATACTTGTGGACAAGTATCAGGTGGTCTGCATTGGCAAATTCATGCACAGACATGGGCTGGAAAATGCACGGTGAACTATAGACCTTCATTCGTGACACCAACTATCCATAAGCAATGTGAGACAGCGCTCAAGAAAGCTCATAGGGCACCTATTATACTAAAATTTCAGAGAATTTCCTAAATGGTAACATGTTTATGCTAACGTGATTAATAGTCATGTAAGAGAATGGGGTGAGAGAAAAAAGAATTGGAAAGAAAATCTCAAAGAGAATGACAAAGTGAGGCATAGAACAGAAGAAGATGGCAAAATAAACATTGCAAAAGGAATGCAAAAGTTGACCCTACCCACGCCAGGAATCGAACCGGGGGCCTCGAGATCTTAAAACGGCGCCTTACCTATTGAGCCACAAATCTTCCCATTCACTTAACACGTAATGCCCAGCAGGGGCTAGAATGATTAAGAAATCGATATTCAAGCTGAAATTTCACCATGATCCCGACATCTGATTAAAAAATGGAGACAACGTTCCGGAAAGCTCGTAGACTCACCTACAACATACTGAAATTTCAGAGTGAAAGCTTGACATATTAGTGAGATACATCTCCTAGAAGCTCGTCATGTCATTTCATAAATACCACTTCCATTGACATAACACGGAAGTGCGATTTTGACATTCATGCGTATAATGAAATTTACACCGTGAAGACGTCATCAAAATGAAAAATGAAGGCAACTCCTACTATGGAGCGAGGTCTCAGCTACAACATACTGAAATTTGGGAGAAAATTGACCATGAATTACTGAGATACACAAAAGCGGGTAAAAAAGTTCATGACGTCATACATGAAAAATCATTTTTTCGATTCATATGGCAATATGATGACATCAACATAAATTTAAAAGGTAAATCGAACATTAAATCACATCTACATTTCCCACTCTTTCAGAATATTGAAAAAAAATTGGGGGTCACCGGCCATTCTGAAGAGCTATGGCCGATTGAAGGTAGTCATGTTTTTTGCAATATTTGCACACAAAAACGTATTGACGCACGCGCAGACTTTGAACTTTGACGCACCCGCACGACCTTGTTATTGCATGGAAATGGCTCAAAATGACAGGATGTGTTGTATGTAGTGTCAGTAACATGAATCCAGTAAGAAAACAGAATTTTGACGTTTTGTTCGCGTTACGCACGAAAAAACGCGCGAACGCGCGCGAACGCGCGGAAATTTTTGAAATGCTAGAAATGGCCTGAAACATATGCAAAACAATTTTGAGTTGATTTGGAGCATTTTAAAATTTTGCGCGCGCGTTTTTGCACTAACGTACGCGTACGCGCGCGTTTCTTTTCAATGAAATTAATTAGCTACTCATTAATTATATGCATCTCAAATTTCATTACACAGAGATGACCAGTTCTAGAGCTACATGAGGTAATAGTTTTTCATTAAACTGCTCGTAGATGACGTCACGATGACGTCATGACCTTGAAAATGTTGCTGTAACATGTTCACATATATGTCCATACATGATGAACATTTCATGAAATATGGCTTATGCATTGTTGAGATATCCATGTCACAAAAATTTGGAATAAAAATAAATAAATAACGAGACATACTTGTGGACAAGTATAAGGTGGTCTGCATTGGCAAATTCATGCACTGGCATGGGCTGGTAAATGCACGTTCTTAAAACATCGCCTTACCCATTGAGCCACAAATCTTCGCATTCACTTTTCACGTAATGCCCGCCAGCAGTGGCTAGAATGATTAAGAAATCGATATTCAAGCTAATTTCACCACGATCCCGACATCTGATAAAAAAGTGGAGCCGACGATTCCGAAAGCTAGTAGACTGAGCTACAACATACTGAAATTTCAGAGTAACAGATTCAAACATCAGCGAGATATAGCTCCTAGTAGGTCGTCAGGTCATTTCATAAATACCCCTTCCATTGACATAACACGTACATGCATCCGATTATGACACCAATGCGTATAATGTAATTTACACCATGAAGACATCATTAAATTGACATATATATGAAAGTTATCTATAGGTGAAGTTATCAGCTACAACAGAGTGAAATTTGGGAGAAAATTGACCAAGGATTACTGAGATATGCAAAAGCGGGTAAAACAGTTCATGACGTCATAATTGAAAATTCATCTTTTCGATTTATATGGCGATATGATTACGTCACCATGTACTTACCAGTAAACTGACACATGAAATCACATCTACATTTCATATTCTTTCCAAATTTAAAAAGAAAATTGGGGGTCACCGGCCATTCTGAAGAGCTATGGCCGATTGAAGACAGTCATGTTTTTGGCAATATTTGCACACAAAAACGTATTGACGCACGCGCAGACTTTCAATTTTGACGTACCCGCACGACCTTGTTATTGCATGGAAATGGCTCAAAATTGCAGGATGTGTTGTTTGTAGTGTCAGAGACATAAATCCATTAAAAAATGGAATTTTGAGGCTGCGTACGCGTTACGCACGAAAAAACGCGCGAACGCGCGCACGCGCGCGGAAATTTTCAAAATGCTTGAAATGACCTGAAACATATGCAAAACAATTTTGAGTTGATTTCGAGCATTTTAAAATTTTGCGCGCGCGTAATTGCACTAACGTACGCGTACGCGCGCGTTTTTGTTTATTGAAATTAATTGGCTTATTATCAATTTTATGCATGTCAAATTTCATTACATATAAATGATTGGTTCAAGAGATATATCCAATAATTGATTTTCATGAAATTGCTCGTAGATGACGTCACGATGACGTCATGACCTTGAAAATGTTGCTGGAACATGTTCACATATATATTCATACATGATGAAGATTTGATGAAAAATGGCCCATGCATTGTTGAGATATACATGCCACAAAAAAGTGGGGGGTATGGAATAAAAATAAAAAGAAAGAAGATTCTGACGAAATTAAAAGGTGATCTGCCATGGCATGGCAGACCACCTAATAAATAATAATAATAATAAAGAAAGAAAAATCGGACAAAAACAAGAGGTGATCTGCCATGGCATGGCAGACCACCTAATAATAATAAAGAAAGAAAAATCGGACAAACACAAGAGGTGATCTGCCATGGCATGGCAGACCACCTAATAATAAACGAGACATACTTGTGGACAAGTATCAGGTGGTCTGCATTGGCAAATTCATGCACAGACATGGGCTGGAAAATGCACGGTGAACTATAGACCTTCATTCGTGACACCAACTATCCATAAGCAATGTGAGACAGCGCTCAAGAAAGCTCATAGGGCACCTATTATACTAAAATTTCAGAGAATTTCCTAAATGGTAACATGTTTATGCTAACGTGATTAATAGTCATGTAAGAGAATGGGGTGAGAGAAAAAAGAATTGGAAAGAAAATCTCAAAGAGAATGACAAAGTGAGGCATAGAACAGAAGAAGATGGCAAAATAAACATTGCAAAAGGAATGCAAAAGTTGACCCTACCCACGCCAGGAATCGAACCGGGGGCCTCGAGATCTTAAAACGGCGCCTTACCTATTGAGCCACAAATCTTCCCATTCACTTAACACGTAATGCCCAGCAGGGGCTAGAATGATTAAGAAATCGATATTCAAGCTGAAATTTCACCATGATCCCGACATCTGATTAAAAAATGAAGACAACGTTCCGGAAAGCTCGTAGACTCAGCTACAACATACTGAAATTTCAGAGTGAAAGCTTGACATATTAGTGAGATACATCTCCTAGAAGCTCGTCATGTCATTTCATAAATACCACTTCCATTGACATAACACGGAAGTGCGATTTTGACATTCATGCGTACAATGAAATTTACACCGTGAAGACGTCATCAAAATGAAAAATGAAGGCAACTCCTACTATGGAGCGAGGTCTCAGCTACAACATATTGAAATTTGGGAGAAAATTGACCATGAATTACTGAGATACACAAAAGCGGGTAAAAAAGTTCATGACGTCATACATGAAAAATCATTTTTTCGATTCATATGGCAATATGATGACATCAACATAAATTTAAAAGGTAAATCGAACATTAAATCACATTTACATTTCCCACTTTTTCAGAATATTGAAAAAAAATTGGGGGTCACCGGCCATTCTGAAGAGCTATGGCCGATTGAAGGTAGTCATGTTTTTTGCAATATTTGCACACAAAAACGTATTGACGCACGCGCAGACTTTGAACTTTGACGCACCCGCACGACCTTGTTATTGCATGGAAATGGCTCAAAATGACAGGATGTGTTGTATGTAGTGTCAGTAACATGAATCTAGTAAAAAAACGGAATTTTGACGTTTTTTCGCGTTACGCACGGAAAAACGCGCGAACGCGTGCGCACGCGCGGAAATTTTTGAAATGCTAGAAATTACCTAAAACATATGCAAAACAATTTGAGTTGATTCTGAGCATTTTTAAATTTTGCGCGCGCGTTTTTGCACTAACGTACGCGTACGCGCGCGTTTTAATTTTTTGAAATTAATTGTATTATCATTAAATTTATGCATGTCAATTTTCATTAGCTATAAATGATTGGTTCTAGAGCTAGATGAGGTAATAGGTTTTTATTAAACTGCTCGTAGATGACGTCACGATGACGTCATGACCTTGAAAATGTTGCTGGAACATGTTCACGTATATACCCATGCATGATGAAGATTTGATGAAAAATGGCTCATGCATTGTTGAGATATCAATGCCACAAAAATTTGGAATAAAAATAAATAAATAAATAAATAATAATAAAGAAAGAAAATTCGGACGAAAACAAAAGGTGATCTGCATTGCAGACCACCTAATAAATAACGAGACATACTTGTGGACAAGTATAAGGTGGTCTGCATTGGCAAATTCATGCACTGGCATGGGCTGGTAAATGCACGTTCATAAAACATTGCCTTACCCATTGAGCCACAAATCTTCGTATTCACTTTTCACGTAATGCCCGCCAGCAGTGGCTAGAATGATTAAGAAATCGATATTCAAGCTGAAATTTCACCATGATCGCGACATCTGATAAAAAAGTGGACCAACGATTTCGAAAGCTAGTAGACTGAGCTACAACATACTTAAATTTCAGTGTAACAGATTCAAACATCAGCGAGATATAGCTCCTAGTAGGTCGTCATGTCATTTCATAAATACCCCTTCCATTGACATAACACGTACATGCATCCGATTATGACATCAATGCGTATATTGTAATTTACACCATGAAGACGTCATCAAATTGACAAATTAATGAAAGTTATCTATAGGTGAAGGTGTCAGCTACAACATAGTGAAATTTGGGAGAAAATTGACAAAGGATTACTGAGATATGCAAAAGCGGGTAAAAAAGCTCGTCATGTCATTTCATAAATACCACTTCCATTGACATAACACGGAAGTGCGATTTTGACATTCATGCGTATAATGAAATTTACACCGTGAAGACGTCATCAAAATGAAAAATGAAGGCAACTCCTACTATGGAGCGAGGTCTCAGCTACAACATACTGAAATTTGGGAGAAAATTGACCATGAATTACTGAGATACACAAAAGCGGGTAAAAAAGTTCATGACGTCATACATGAAAAATCATTTTTTCGATTCATATGGCAATATGATGACATCAACATAAATTTAAAAGGTAAATCGAACATTAAATCACATCTACATTTCCCACTCTTTCAGAATATTGAAAGAAAATTGGGGGTCACCGGCCATTCTGAAGAGCTATGGCCGATTGAAGGTAGTCATGTTTTTTGCAATATTTGCACACAAAAACGTATTGACGCACGCGCAGACTTTGAACTTTGACGCACCCGCACGACCTTGTTATTGCATGGAAATGGCTCAAAATGACAGGATGTGTTGTATGTAGTGTCAGTAACATGAATCCAGTAAAAAAACAGAATTTTGACGTTTTGTTCGCGTTACGCACGAAAAAACGCGCGAACGCGCGCGCACGCGCGGAAATTTTTGAAATGCTAGAAATGGCCTGAAACATATGCAAAACAATTTTAAGTTGATTTGGAGCATTTTAAAATTTTGCGCGCGCGTTTTTGCACTAACGTACGCGTACGCGCGCGTTTTTTTTCAATGAAATTAATTAACTACTCATTAATTATATGCATGTCAAATTTCATTACACAGAGATGACCAGTTCTAGAGCTACATGAGGTAATAGTTTTTCATTAAACTGCTCGTAGATGACGTCACGATGACGTCATGACCTTGAAAATGTTGCTGGAACATGTTCACGTACATATTCATACATGATGAAGATTTTATGAAAAATGACTAATGCATTGTTGAGATATCCATGCCACAAAATTTTGGAATAAAAATAAACGAGACATACTTGTGGACAAGTATAAGGTGGTCTGCATTGGCAAATTCGTGCACTGACATGGGCTGGTAAATGCACGTTCATAAAACATCGCCTTACCCATTGAGCCACAAATCTTCGCATTCACTTTTCACGTAATGCCCGAAGGCAGTGGCTAGAGTAATTAAGAAATCGATATTCAAGCTGAAATTTCACCATGATCCCGACATCTGATAAAAAAGTGGACCAGACGATTCCGAAAGCTAGTAGACTGAGCTACAACATACTAAAATTTCAGAGTAACAGATTCAAACATCAGCGAGATATAGCTCCTAGTAGGTCGTCATGTCATTTCATAAATGCCCCTTCCATTGACAAAACACGTACATGCGTCCGATTATGACACCAATGCGTATAATGAAATTTACAACATGAAGACATCATCTGAATGACAAATAAATAAAAGTTATTTGTAGAAGAAGGTCTCGGCTACATCATAGTGAAATTTGGGAGAAAATTGACCAAGGATTACTGAGATATGCAAAAGCGGGTAAAAAAGTTCATGACGTCATAATTGAAAATTCATTTTTACGATTTATATGGCAATATTATGACGTCACCATGTACTTACCGGTAAAATGACACATGAAATGACATTTACATTTCATACTCTTTCTAAATATTAAAAAAAAATTGGGGGTCACCGGCCATTCTGAAGAGCTATGGCCGATTGAAGGTAGTCATGTTTTTTGCAATATTTGCACAGAAAAACATATTGACGCACGCGCAGACTTTCAACTTTGACGCACCCGCACGACCTTGTTATTGCATGGAAATGGCTCAAAATGACAGGATGTGTTGTATGTAGTGTCAGTAACATGATTCCAGTAAAAAAACGGAATTTTGACGTTTTGTTCGCGTTACGCACGGAAAAACGCGCGAACGTGCGCGCACGCGCGGAATTTTTGAAATGCTAGAAATGACCTGAAACATATGCAAAACAATTTTGAGTTGATTTGGAGCATTTTAAAATTTTGCGCGCGCGTTTTTGCACTAGCGTACGCGTACGCGCGCGTTTTTATTGATTGAAATTAATTGTATTATCATCAAATTTATGCATGTAAATTTTCATTTGCTATAAATGATTGGTTCTACGGCTACATGAGGTAATTGATTTTCATTAAATTGCTCGTAGATGACGTCACGATGACGTCATGACCTTGAAAATGTTGCTGGAACATGTTCACATATATACCCATACATGATAAAAATTTCATGAAACATGGTTCATGCATTGTTGAGATATTCATGCCACAAAAATTTGGAATAAAAATAAATAAAGAAAATTCTAACGAAAACAAGAGGTGATCTGCCATGGCATGGCAGACCACCTAATAAATAAATAATAAAGAAAGAAAATTCTAACGAAATTAAGAGGTGATCTGTCGTTGGCGACAGACCACCTAATAAAGAAAGAAAATTCTAACGAAATTAAGAGGTGATCTGTCGTTGGCGACAGACCACCTAATAAACGAGACATACTTGTGGACAAGTATCAGGTGGTCTGCATTGGCAAATTCATGCACAGACATGGGCTGGAAAATGCACGGTGAACTATAGACCTTCATTCGTGACACCAACTATCCATAAGCAATGTGAGACAGCGCTCAAGAAAGCTCATAGGGCACCTATTATACTAAAATTTCAGAGAATTTCCTAAATGGTAACATGTTTATGCTAACGTGATTAATAGTCATGTAAGAGAATGGGGTGAGAGAAAAAAGAATTGGAAAGAAAATCTCAAAGAGAATGACAAAGTGAGGCATAGAACAGAAGAAGATGGCAAAATAAACATTGCAAAAGGAATGCAAAAGTTGACCCTACCCACGCCAGGAATCGAACCGGGGGC
Source organism: Arbacia lixula (assembly GCA_963669155.1). NCBI lineage: Eukaryota > Metazoa > Echinodermata > Echinoidea > Arbacioida > Arbaciidae > Arbacia > Arbacia lixula. Next base: position 90,069 of record CAVLGW020000013.1, read on the forward strand.
CTCGAGATCTTAAAACGGCGCCTTACCTATTGAGCCACAAATCTTCCCATTCACTTAACACGTAATGCCCAGCAGGGGCTAGAATGATTAAGAAATCGATATTCAAGCTGAAATTTCACCATGATCCCGACATCTGATTAAAAAATGGAGACAACGTCCCGGAAAGCTCGTAGACTCAGCTACAACATACTGAAATTTCAGAGTGAAAGCTTGACATATTAGTGAGATACATCTCCTAGAAGCTCGTCATGTCATTTCATAAATACCACTTCCATTGACATAACACGGAAGTGCGATTTTGACATTCATGCGTATAATGAAATTTACACCGTGAAGACGTCATCAAAATGAAAAATGAAGGCAACTCCTACTATGGAGCGAGGTCTCAGCTACAACATACTGAAATTTGGGAGAAAATTGACCATGAATTACTGAGATACACAAAAGCGGGTAAAAAAGTTCATGACGTCATACATGAAAAATCATTTTTTCGATTCATATGGCAATATGATGACATCAACATAAATTTAAAAGGTAAATCGAACATTAAATCACATCTACATTTCCCACTCTTTCAGAATATTGAAAAAAAATTGGGGGTCACCGGCCATTCTGAAGAGCTATGGCCGATTGAAGGTAGTCATGTTTTTTGCAATATTTGCACACAAAAACGTATTGACGCACGCGCAGACTTTGAACTTTGACGCACCCGCACGACCTTGTTATTGCATGGAAATGGCTCAAAATGACAGGATGTGTTGTATGTCGTGTCAGTAACATGAATCCAGTAAAAAAACAGAATTTTGAAGTTTTGTTCGCGTTACGCACGAAAAAACGCGCGAACGCGCGCGCACGCGCGGAAATGTTTGAAATGCTAGAAATGGCCTGAAACATATGCAAAACAATTTTGAGTTGATTTGGAGCATTTTAAAATTTTGCGCGCGCGTTTTTGCACTAACGTACGCGTACGCGCGCGTTTTTTTTCAATGAAATTAATTAGCTACTCATTAATTATATGTATGTCAAATTTCATTACACAGAGATGACCAGTTCTAGAGCTACATGAGGTAATAGTTTTTCATTAAACTGCTCGTAGATGACGTCACGATGACGTCATGACCTTGAAAATGTTGCTGTAACATGTTCACATATATGTCCATACATGATGAACATTTCATGAAATATGGTTTATGCATTGTTGAGATATCCATGTCACAAAAATTTGGAATAAAAATAAATAAACGAGACATACTTGTGGACAAGTATAAGGTGGTCTGCATTGGCAAATTCATGCACTGACATGGGCTAGAAAATGCACGGTGATATGGACCTTCAATCGTGACACCATCTATTCATAAGCAATCAGAGACTCCGCTCAAGAAAGCTCATAGCACACCTACAATGTCTACTAACGTACATTTCAGAGACATGCCTAAATGGTTACATGTATATTGTGCTAACATGTAATTAATAGCCACGTAAGATAAAGGGGCGAGAGAAAACGAATGGGAAAGAAAATCTCAAAGAGAATGACAAAGTGAGGGATAGAACAGAAGAAGATGGCAAAAGAAACATTGTAAAAGGAATGCGAAAATTTACCCTACCCACTCCAGGAATCGAACCGGGGGCCTCGAGATCTTAAAACGCGGCGCCTTACCAATTGAGCCACACATCTTCCCATTCACTTAACACGTAATGCCCAGCAGGGGCTAGAATGATTAAGAAATTGATATTCAAGATGAAATTTCGCCATGATCGCGACATCTGATTGAAAAATAAAGATGACGTCCCCGAAAGCTAGTAGACTCAGCTACAACATACTAAAATTTCAGAGTAACAGAATTGAACATAAGCGAGATACAGCTCCTAGAAGATCGTCATGTCATTTAATAAATACCCCTTCCATTGACATAACACGTACTTACGATCGATTTTGACATTAATGTCTATAATCAAATTCATACCATGAAGATAGAATCCTATTGAAATATTAGGGCTACTTTCTGATAGAGCAATGTCTCAGCTATCACATACTGAAATTTGGAACAAAATTGACCAAAGATTACTGAGATACGCAAGAACGGGTAAAAAAGTTTATGACGTCATACATGAAAATTGATTTTTTTCGATTCATATGGCAATATGATGACGTTACGATGTATTTAACGACCAAATGGGACATGAAATAGCATCTACAGTTCCCACTCTTTCAAAATATGAAAAAAAAATTGGGGGTCACCAGCCATTCTGAGGAGCTATGGCCGATTGAAGGTGGTCATGTTTTTGCACACAAAAACGTATTGACGCACGCGCGGACTTTGAACTTTGACGCACCCGCACGACCTTATTATTGCATAGAAATGGCTCAAAATTTCAGGATGTGTTGTTTGCAGTGTCAGAAACATGAATCTAGTGAAAAAACGGTTTTCCGACGTTGCGTTTGCTAAACGCACGGAAAAACGCGCGCGCGCGCGCGTACGCGCGGAAATTTGAAAAATGCTAGAAATGGCATCAAACATATGCAAAACAATTTCTAGTTGATTTGGAGCATTTTTTCATTTTACGCGCGCGTTAATGCACTAACGTACGCGTACGCGCGCGTTTTTTTTCATTGAAATTAATTGTCTTGTCATTAATTATATACATGCCAAATTTCATTACACAGAGATGAACGGTTTTAGAGCTACATGAAATAATAGGTTTTCATTAAATTGCTCGTGCATGACGTCACGATTACGTAATGACCTTGAAAATGTTCCTGTGACATGTTCACATATATACCTATACATGATGAACATTTGATGAAACATGGTCCATGCATTGTTGAGATATCCATGTCACAAAAAATAGGAATAAAAATAAATAATAACGAGAGATACTTGTGTACAAGTATGAGGTGGTCTGTCTGGAAATTCATGCTAAGTTCTGACTAATGCACGGTGAAACCATGCAGTCATTAAAAATCAGGGACAACGTCCGTTGAAGTAAGCTCATAGCGCACCTATATCATTATCAACATTTTAGGGACTTGCGTAAATCGTGTTAATGGTTACATGTATGCTAACAACATGTAATTAATAGTCATGTAAGATAAACTTGCGAGAGAAAAAAAATGGGAAATAAAATCTCAAAGAGAATGACAAAGTGAGGGACAGAACAGAAGAAGGCGGCAAAATAAACATTGCAAAAGGAATACAAAAGTTGAAACTACCCACGCCAGGAATCGAACCGGGGGAGTCGTGATCTTAAAACGGCGCCTTACCCATTGAGCCACAATTCTTCCCGTTCACTTAACACGTAATGCCCGGCCAGCAGGGGCTAGAATGATTAAGAAATCGATATTCAACCTGAAATTTCACCATGATCCCGACATCTGATTAAAAAGCAGAGCAACGACTCCGAAAGCTAGAAGACTCAGCTACAACATACTGAAATTTCAGAGTGAAAGCTTGACATATTAGTGAGATACATCTCCTAGAAGCTCGTCATGTCATTTCATAAATACCACTTCCATTGACATAACACGGAAGTGCGATTTTGACATTCATGCGTATAATGAAATTTACACCGTGAAGACGTCATCAAAATGAAAAATGAAGGCAACTTTTACTATGGAGCGAGGTCTCAGCTACAACATACTGAAATTTGGGAGAAAATTGACCATGAATTACTGAGATACACAAAAGCGGGTAAAAAAGTTCATGACGTCATACATGAAAAATCATTTTTTCGATTCATATGGCAATATGATGACATCAACATAAATTTAAAAGGTAAATCGAACATTAAATCACATCTACATTTCCCATTCTTTCAGAATATTGAAAAAAAATTGGGGGTCACCGGCCATTCTGAAGAGCTATGGCCGATTGAAGGTAGTCATGTTTTTTTCAATATTTGCACACAAAAACGTATTGACGCACGCGCAGACTTTGAACTTTGACGCACCCGCACGACCTTGTTATTGCATGGAAATGGCTCAAAATGACAGGATGTGTTGTATGTAGTGTCAGTAACATGAATCCAGTAAAAAAACAGAATTTTGACGTTTTGTTCGCGTTACGCACGAAAAAACGCGCGAACGCGCGCGCACGCGCGGAAATTTTTGAAATGCTAAAAATGGCCTGAAACATATGCAAAACAATTTTGAGTTGATTTGGAGCATTTTAAAATTTTGCGCGCGCATTAATGCACTAACGTACGCGTACGCGCGCGTTTTTTTTTAATGAAATTAATTAGCTACTCATTAATTATATGCATGTCAAATTTCATTACACAGAGATGACCAGTTCTAGAGCTACATGAGGTAATAGTTTTTCATTAAACTGCTCGTAGATGACGTCACGATGACGTCATGACCTTGAAAATGTTGCTGTAACATGTTCACATATATGTCCATACATGATGAACATTTCATGAAATATGGTCTATGCATTGTTGAGATATCCATGTCACAAAAATTTGGAATAAAAATAAATAAATAAATAATAAAGAAAGAAAATTCTAACGAAATTAAGAGGTGATCTGTCGTTGGCGACAGACCACCTAATAATAACGAGACATACTTGTGGACAAGTATAAGGTGGTCTGCATTGGCAAATTCATGCACTGGCATGGGCTGGTAAATGAACGTTCTTAAAACATCGCCTTACCCATTGAGCCACAAATCTTCGCATTCACTTTTCACGTAGTGCCCGCTAGCAGTGGCTAGAATGATTTAGAAATCGATATTCAAGCTGAAATTTTGCCATGATCCCGATATCTAATGAAAAGATGGAGACCACTTGGCCGAAAGCTACTAGATTCAGCTACAGCATACTAAAATTTCAGAGTAAAAGATTGTAACATAGGAAAAGATATAGCTCCTGAAAGATTGCCATGTCATTTCATGATTCAAATAAATGACCCTCCCATTGACATTACACGTGAAAACGTGTGATTCTGACTTTAATGCCTATAACCATATTTTCACCTTGAAGACGTTAACAAATTGGAAAGTTAGGGCAAGCCTGCCACAGAGCAATGTCCTAGGCACAACATACTGAAATTTGGGAGAAAATTGACAAATGATTACTGAGATATGCAAAAGCGGGTAAAAAAGTTCATGACGTCATAATTGAAAATTCATTTTTTCGATTCATATGGCAATATGATGACGTCACCATGTACTTACTGGTAAAATGACACATGAAATGACATCTACATTTCATACTTTTTCCAAATATTAAAAAAAAATTGGGGGTCACCGGCCATTCTGAAGAGCTATGGCCGATTGAAGGTAGTCATGTTTTTTGCAATATTTGCACACAAAAACGTATTGACGCACGCGCAGACTTTGAACTTTGACGCACCCGCACGACCTTGTTATTGCATGGAAATGGCTCAAAATGACAGGATGTGTTGTATGTAGTGTCAGTAACATGAATTTAGTAAGAAAACGGAATTTTGACGTTCTATTCGCGTTACGCACGGAAAAACGCGCAAACACGCGCGCACGCGCGGAAATTTTTGAAATGCTAGAAATGGCCTGAAACATATGCAAAACATTTTTAAGTTGATTTAGAGCATTTTAAAATTTTGCGCGCGCGTTTTTGCACTAACGTACGCGTACGCGCGCGTTTTTTTTCAATGAAATTAATTAGCTACTCATTAATTATATGCATTTTAGATTTCATTACACAGAGATGACCAGTTCTAGAGCTACATGAGGTAATAGTTTTTCATTAAACTGCTCGTAGATGACGTCACGATGAGGTCATGACCTTGAAAATGTTGCTGTAACATGTTCACATATATGTCCATACATGATGAACATTTCATGAAATATGGCCTGTGCATTGTTGAGATATCCATGTCACAAAAATTTGGAATAAAAATAAATAAATAATAAATAAATAAATAAAGAAAGAAAATTCTAACGAAATTAAGAGGTGATCTGTCGTTGGCGACAGACCACCTAATAACGAGAGATACTTGTGTACAAGTATGAGGTGGTCTGTCTGGAAATTCATGCTAAGTTCTGACTAATGCACGGTGAAACCATGCAGTCATTAAAAATCAGGGACAACGTCCGTTGAAGTAAGCTCATAGCGCACCTATATCATTATCAACATTTTAGGGACTTGCGTAAATCGTGTTAATGGTTACATGTATGCTAACAACATGTAATTAATAGTCATGTAATTAATAGTCATGTAAGAGAAAGGGGCGAGAGAAAAGGAATGGGAAAGAAAATCTCAAAAAGAATGACAAAGTGAGGAATAGAACAGAAGAAGATGGCAAAATAAACATTGCAAAAGGAATGCAGAAATTGACTATACCCACTCCAGGAATCGAGCCGGGTGCCTCTAGATCTTAAAACGGCACCTTACCCATTGATTTGAGCCACGTACACATCTTCCCTTTCACTTAACACGCAATGCCCAGTAGGGCCTAGAATGATTTAGCAATCGATATTCAAGCTGAAATTTCGCCATGATCCCGCAATCTTATTAAAAAATAGCGCCCCAAAAGCTAGTAGACTCAGCTACAACATACTTAAATTTCGTGCACAGACATGGGACGGTAATGCACAGTGACACTATGGACCTTCCATGATGACACCATCTATTCATTAGAGATCAGAGGCTGCACACACGACGTGCCTACATAGTCACTTGTGTATGTGCTAGTTACAACAATTAATAGTCATTTAACATAAAGGGGCGAGAGGGAAAAATCGGAAAGAAAATCTCAAAGAGAATGACAAAGTAAGAGATTGAACAGAAGAAGGTCGCAAAAAATCTTATTGCAAAAGGAATGAATTGTGACACCATCTATTCATAAGAAATTAGATGCACAGCTAGGCATGTAAATGCACGGTGACGGACAGTGGCACCATGTAATTCCTAACAAATAAGTAACAACGGGCGCGCGAGAAAGCTCATAGCGCTCTTACAGACTTGCCTTAATTGTCAGATGCTAACAACATGTAATTAATAGTCATGTAAGGTAAAGGGTTGAGGGGGGGAGGGAGAAAATTTCAAGGAGAAAGTGGATAGAATAGAAGAAGGTGGCAAAATAAACATTGCAAAAGGAGTAAAATGACACCATCGACCCTCCATGGTGACCCCATCTATTCATAAACATAAGGCAATACTCAAAATCTCATATCAAATATAGTATTTTTTTATATCAGAGAGTAACTGTCTGAAACTCTTAATGCATGGTCATGAGTACGTGCTACTAAAATGTTAATAGCCAATTAAGATAAAAGTGCGAGAGAAAAATATTGGTAAATTAAGAAATATGAAATGGAATTTAGCTGTGTTTTGATTTAATTATTGGATATACTCATAAGTGACAGTATTTGACGGACTGATACAAAACAAGAATAATATTTTATAAAAATCTGCTTTTCAAGGTGCATTATTTATGACGTGTACCTTTCAGCATCGTTTGAACTGTATTTTTTTTCACAAATACGTGAAAATTTGTTTTTTACCTCCTATGCAGGGTTGGCTTTTGATTTTTGTCATCGACTTGTTATCCATGTTATCCAGAGATCAATCAATTCAATCATAGCCCGATAGGGTTCAATACATTTAACTCGCATTTATATTTACATCGTATTGAATAAATAGTAAAAGTGATCAGCACGGGCGGAAATCGCTCCCCGAAGGTGTGTGTGTGTGTGTGTGGGGGGGGGGGGGGGGCGGCATGTTTTTCCTCAGGAAGTAACCGCTTAGGGGTGGGGGTGGGCCGGGGGATCAGGGTGATGGATTTTATTGTGAGTGTTTTTTTTTTTCAATGAAAGCAGTTGGGGGGGACACTATATCTTGTCGGCGGAAGGAACGAAAATAGTTTTTTTTGGGGACACGTCCCCAGTCTTCCCCGGGATTTCCGCCCGTGGTGATCAGGAACATGTGGAAGTGAAATATATTTTTAAAGATAGGCGTAGATCCTCTGAAACGCTTTATGGATATTGTATCTGGCCGGTCGAGCTTTTTGGGGTCGAATTCTCGGATGGTTGAGTTGTGTTGTTGTCGCTCTGTGCTGCGATGCGATTGATCAACGTATAAGCACAAAAAGGTCTAGTAAACCATCCATATTATATTGCCGTCTGTTTGTTGATGAGCACTCATGCGCCGTCCGTGATTTGCCTTTAGTTCGTATCATTGTGCTATTTCATCAAGGTCTGTGATCCTGTGCTGTATCCTATCAACGTTGAGTGTAAGTAGTTACGAGGTGGTGAATGGAGTAATAGAATATGGAATTATTATTCGCGCATATTCTTTAAAAATACGACTTTGCATCCGCTTGTTTTGGCAAAGTGACAGGGTGCATGCATTCTACGCATTGCGCATAGTGCATACATCATTACATGTACGTGCAAAGGCGGTCGGTAGTGTGATTGGGGGCCCATTCTCGCTGCACATAGGATTTGAGACGAAAACAAATAAGCATTTGGGTATTATGCACTTTACCGACATGCCTTAGCAACGAGGTTAAGGTTTGGGGGCCAGAGCTAGGCCTCCTATGAATATGATGACAGTTAGCAATACCATGAGTCATGACCATTGCATGTATAATTGGTGGTGGGTGAAAGAAAATATTAAGAATTGAGCCAGTGACTAGGCTACGTCAACAGTGAAACATTTTGTTTTTGAACTTCTTTTTTGTAGTTGACCTCGTTTTGGTTTTGGTCAAGACTCAGACGGCTGCCTCGTGGTTTAGAGTTGAGCTCGCGTTCGGGTGGTTCCAAAAGTTTTCTTTGCAAATTAGACAACAAATTCATTCAATTTCATTCTTATTGTGATAATGAAATGTAGACACCTGAAAATCAAGCAATACCGGTAATCGGTTTTTAGTCTGTAGTGTAATTACCAACACTCCCTCTCCCATCGCATGTATAATTGGATAATTGGTGGTGGGTGAACAAAACTAAAGAATTGAGTCAGTGAGTACATGTGTGCTAGTGCAGTGACATCACACTATTATTGAGGCTACGTCAACAGTAAAACATGTTTTCTTTCAGTTTTTTCTTTGTAGTTGAGCTAGCTCTGCTTTTGGTGAAGACTCAAGCGGCTGTCTCGTGATTTAGAGGTGAGTTCGAGTGATTCCAAAAGGTGACACCCCTATTTCTGACTCCCCCCAGATACTGGTAATTTGGCCCCCCTTTTTTCCATGCACTATGTACACAATTCTTTTCCCCCTCTTTTTTATGTGATTGTTTTGATTGTTTATATTCATTAATGACATGTGTGTGTACAGGAGATAATTGTCTTGTCCGTAAAATACAAGACCTGTTTTAACCCAAATCTGAAAATAAATACTTTACCAAGAAAATCATAGATTGAGTCAAGGTTGGGATCTTTTAAATGTGCTGTTTGATGTGTACTTTTTAAGTGTTTAGAAATGAAAGCATTTTGGCTAGATTTTAGTGAAAGGCTTTCTGGGGTAATTGAAATTTACAAAGAAATTTTAGGCATACACCCAGTAGTAAGGATAGCGTGCTCCATCCTGTAAATGAACGAAAAACAAGTCAGACAAAAATCTTGGAACCAGACGGGATTTGAACCTACAGCCTACTGCTTACCGGGCAGCGACCTAACCACGCAAGCTATTTCTAGTTCACGGGTCAAGACACGACAACATGGAAACAAATACCCGAAAGTGTCTCATTTCATCTGACTCATTTCAACTACCCCAGAAAGCCTTTCACTAAAATCTAGCCAAATTGTCCTTACGGCGGACTAATCATGAATATTAATGAGTCAGATGAAATGAGACTTTAATGTGTTCGGTTCTGCCACGGCAGGATTCGCTGTAGTGTACATGCATGACATGTTTGATACTGCCTGGTCCCCTATTGTACGGGATTGCCAACTAAAAGCTGTTCTTTTGATTTTCATTATTTCAAACACCACTGTACAAAAATCAATTGATTTCACTCAAAATCGGTACTTTAGACAGTTTAGTGACAATTTAGTGACAATTGGAGTAACTTGCAACTTACAACAAGTTACAAGATGACACCTAAAGCTGAATAGATCTAGAAGTTAAATACATTTTTTTCAACTTACTGATTTTAAAAAGAATTAGAAATTAAAAATTTGTAAGTCTAGTGTTCTGTCAGAGTGAATGAACCTCACCCCAAAATGTGTGTCTTTATTCATTGTATTTCACCTTCATGAACATCTATATTCGCAGACTAAAAATGTTCAAACAATAGGGATGATAGTGGGAAACTGTTCATGCATTTTTACAGGAAAACCGGAATAGCAGGATGTTGTGAAGGGTGGGGGGGGGGGGGGGGGGATTGCCCTATGAAAGATAAAATCCCTTCTCATTTTAACAATCCTTGTGTATACTTGGTATGAAATCGTAAAACCATATCTGTTATTATCTCTTCTTGCAGGTGTCTGGGTTCTGTGGCAGGTGTCTGGGTCCTGTGGCAGGTGTCTGGGGCCTGTGGCAGGTGTGTGGGTCTTGTGATTGTATGTTTGTCTTCCCCTCGCTGACGAAGTCGGAGGGGATATAGGAACGCTGTCGTCCGTCATTCTGTCCGTGCGTGCGTGCGTCTATAACAAATTTGGTTTTTGATCAATAAATTCGGTAATGATTGGCGGATTTTTGGAGTATGTAGGTCAAAGGTCATAGTTCATTAAATATGCGAAAAAATTCAGTCTGGTTTCCGATCGATAACTTCAGTAATTTTTGACGGATTTTAATGAAATTTGATATGAAGGTGCATGATATCAAAATATAGGCTAAGTTCGATTTTGGAGTACGTAGGTCAAAGGTCATAGCTCATTAAATATGCAAACTATTCGTTAGAGAGGTAGAAGAGAGTTGCAGAAAGTAAGGTGATATACTTCAAGGAAACCATAAGCTCCATATCAAGTAGTTTTTAAATCAAATGTAAGATGGAATGAAAAAAATCTGTTAAAAATTTGAACGAAATTGCATACGTACTAAGAATGGCTGTATGAAATTTCGATTGTGCATCTTTTACACTACTATTGATGAGATCATTTTCTGGACAAGTTTTAAAATGTTTTGTACATACATCGGAGGTGGTGGAGCATCGATTTCGGATAAGAGAAGTGGAGGGGCACATTTTGTCTGACAAACAATAGCTGGATTCCCACTTTCATTGTCTAAGCCTGTTTTTTCATTGTTTTTGATGCACATAAACATTTTCATTTTGCTTCAGATTTGCACGCTTTCTTGAGCCAAACTCCAGATATTTAATGTAGGATTTTTTTGTCCACAACATATTTGGGATTAAAGCAATGAAAACATCTGTGCTTGAAGAATTACAGAACATGTGACATTTTCTGTACTAAACATATTGAGAGTAGTCCGCAATTTGTTTCGGCAATAAATGGTAGTGTCAAAAACAGACAATTTCATTTAGGTATAACTTTTATATTTGCTGAATATGTAATTGAAGATATATTGTTTTATAAAAAAATAAAAATGCACTTTCTTATTTATAGACATGGCTACTGTTTAAAAAAAAATTCAAAATTAACTCCCATTTTTAATAAAAAGGTTTCAAATAGACTTTTTGAAAAATAACTTCATAAAGGTGAAAATTTTGCCTTATAAAAGATGGACGATGCCCCCTTTAAGTGTAACAAATGTTATGATCTAATTATTCTTTCGTTTTTCTTACAGGTGTCTGGCTGTTGAGATTGTATGTTTGTCCTTGTGCCTGGAAATTTTACTCTTTTTCAGGAAAAGTGCTTGTTTTGTGTTTTCATCTTTTCATTGTATACATACCAACCAAATTACTTCATCTCACGTCTTTTCTTATCTCAGAAGAGATCCTGCTCTCAGAAGAGAGTGTCCCCACACTCCAGAAGGGTGTGCGTCTTTAACCATTTCATCCCATTTCACCCACAGGAGACTGTGGTAAAGACTCCACGACAAAGTCGTTGGTTACGAATCAATATCCACGAGGAAATCGTTGGTTAAGAATCAATATCCACGAGAAATCGTTGGTTACGAATCAATATCCACGAGAAATCGTTGGTTACGAATCAATATCCACGAGAAATCGTTGGTTACGAATCAATATCCACGAGGAAGTCGTTGGTAAAAGTATATATAACAATCCATATAAAAATCCATATAAACATACAGAAAAGCTGAACGAAATCTGAATGTGAAATGAAAGTGTGAAATATATGTTGTGAAATCTCAGATGTGAAAGAAAGATTACAAGTGAATTCTTAGAAGTGAGTGAATGAGCTTTAGTGAAAGAAATTAGACAATAATACATGTAGAAATTTGAGTGGAAATGTAAAAGCTTGAGTACAGTGATTGATTTAGATATAAGAGTTATAGTGTTGATGGTTGAGATTGAATTGTTTGAGTACATGTATATGCCTGTTGTTGTCATGTAAGATCACTATACACTGTAGTTGGTTGATGATAATAAGATCAAAGAAGAAACATAAAGAAGTAACATCATAACAAGAAGAACTTTATTTTGAGGCAGAAACAGAAGAACAGGTTGACAAAAACGAAGGTAATAAATTGCATGAAAGAGGCAGCCTCTTCATTTCAAGAGTTTGGAGCTAAGCACGATTGAAACTATCAAGTTACTGGATTGATCTTAATATAAGAGCGCCATCTTGTGGCTGGCACATACTCAAACACTGTGGACACACTGAATGCAAACTTAGTATTAGAGCGCCATCTTGAGGTTGAAACATATTTGAACAGGGTGCATCAAATGAGTAGTATATTGATACTGAAAACAAATTTTGTGTAATAACGCCATCTTGAGGCCAAAACGTTATAGAATTTGACTAAAAGCATACTTTTTATCCAGTTGAAACACTCTTCATAAAGTTAAAACTCTAAACCGCCATCTTGAGGGTGACACCTTATTATACTTGAACGCAGTGCATTAGAGTCTGGTACCTTGTATTGAAACTCAACAATTACTTCAGACAAACTTAGTATTACAGCGCCATCTTGAGGCCGAAACATATTTGAACACAGTGCATCAAAGTCTGGTATATTGATACTGAATACAAATTTTGTGTAATAACACCATCTTGAGGCCAAAACATTATAGAATTTGATGTTGATAAAGAACACAGTTTTGTAAGGGTAATATTTAAAGATACGTTAACATTTTAAATCCTAAACCATACACTGGTATCACAGTACGTGTGGTCTGGCAAGGCGAAACGAACAGAAAAATCAAAATTAAAGAATTGAAGCTAGTATACTGGAGACAACCTTGTATTGAAATTAGAGTCTATAACATAATTGTATTAGTAAATGTGCTGACCACATTATTCCTAGAAATACTACTCTTGATTTAGTGAAATAACTACAGGCGAAATGAATGTTGTTCAAAAAACTGAAGTATTAGAGGAGATGGCAGAATGCTACGTATGTGGGAAAGATCTGGACAGAAATCAAAATGAGGTCAAGTGTGAAACCTGTTCTCGATGTTACCATGTGTCATGTTTGAACATTTCATGTGAAGACAAACTGATGGACATCAGACTAGTATGGATTTGCATTTGTGGAAACAACAACATATCTATGCGTTTGTTTGACCATCTCGGTATCCCAATTGATGTCAACAGGTATGAATCAATCTGTCCAGAACGTGATGTCGAAGAACACGACTACAATCTTGATGAAGGCTCAAAAGAGGAAACAAGAGATCGATGTGGACGTTTTACAATGAAGAAAAGGTATGTGAACAAAGGGCAGAAACGATCAAGATCACCTGACCTAACAAACACCAAAAAGAGGAAAAATGAAATGTATGTGCCCAGTGTGAATGAACCCTCGAATGAAGGAAAGGCATCTGACATGGAAAAGGAATCTGATTCAAGATGGAAATTGACAAGATCTAGGAAAGCAAAATACTTGGAGAAGAAAGGTGGATTGACATCAATTAATATGAAGGAAAGGAATGTTGATGAATTTGATTTCAAAAGAGAAAAGGGAGTGACATACATTGGGAAATCAATGAAGCACCTGTACTACAAGTCACCCAGGATTAATAAAGCCTCAACCACTGTCCCCCAATCAGAAATGAAAGGAAAGAAAGAAAAGTCAAAAGCATGTGCATCGAGAGAAAAGAAACCAGTCGAGATGAGTGGAAATGACTTAGAGTTAACGTGTAGAGGCACAGTTTGTCATGAAGACACCAAACTTTGTGGAAATGGTTTTGATGAAGATTGTTCCAAGTCAAGTGAAATGGCTATTTTGTTTAGTAAACAGAAAGCTCCTAGTGAATGGTCTGTTTCTGATATTGATGATCTTGTAACACATTCAGTCTCCTCAAGCAGCTCTAATGAAACTGCAAGTCATCGAAAGAATGGTGGAAATGCATCTCCTCAACAAGTGAACACAGGTCCTATTTCTGAGCACGCACACCCAGACTCACTACTCAACACACTACAAGAATCTCTTGAGAATTGTGATGGCTGTTTGATGAACTTTGGTAAGCAGACTTTTCTTGTGTTTGCAGATGAAACAGGTTACTACATCTTTGATCCACATTCCAGAAGTAGAAGAGGATGTTACAGTAGGCATGGCAAAAGCATTCTCATGCACACTAAAACATGGCTTGGAGTGTACTCTTACTGCATACAGTTGTGCAATTCATTGAAGCTCCCACATGATGTGACATACAAGCTGACACAGGTAGTAGTCATGGACAGAACAAAGACTGATGTATTGAAGCTGGCAACACCTCCAAATACAATTGCACAGGTTCAAGTAGACGATAGTTTGGATGTACCACATACTGAAATGTTGACCCCTACAACTGAACCAACATGTCATTCTGAAGAAGAACATGGTGAAGAACTAGGAAAACCTTCCAACCCCAGTGATGAAACACCTGCTGTCCTCAAACCTTGCAGCTTAAAGAGTAACTGTTCTCGAAATGAGTCTTTTAAAATTTCTTTGGACTTTGAGGTAGTTGATGACCCAAAACACACACATGAAACAGAATTTGAACCAAAGAATAAGGTTACATCTGACATGAAACACAAACAGCAAAGAGTGGATTGTGATGTTGCACAAAAAACAGACAGTGCAAATTGCCCAGAATCAATGGAAAACAAAGCTCCAAATGAAGATGTAATTCTAAAGGCAAAACCCACCACGCACATGATGGACAATCCCGGTTGTAAAAATATGCAATGTGCAAGTCAGTGTAACAACGATTTTAAGTCTGAATCCATCTGTAACAAAAGTAGAACAAAGGATACTGTGCTCAAAGGTGAACAGGAAGACAAATGTACAAGAGTCAATACACAAATAAAACAAGTGGCCCAAGGAACATTCAATCAAGGTGACAGAAGATTTGGTTACTCAAGTGGAAAGCAGTGTGTTGCTAATTCACTATCTGCACTGATGTACAGCAAGGTGAAAAATGCAAGTGATTGGTCAAGTACAGATCTAGACAGGATTTTGCATAATGGTGACGAATTATATTGTTACATACGACATTTCAATTCAGTTGATCATGAATTCTTGTTGATATCTGATCTATTTGATTATTTGGACTCTTATGATGAATTATTTGAGATCAAATGTCGAGAATCAGTAGGTGGATTGTTAGATGGAGATGAATCAATGTTGGCCCAGTCTCTCACAATGCCTTTGAATAGAATTCTTGAACAAGAACTTTGCAGTGACTCTGATGCATGTTTTGTGACTTTTGGTGGATGTACATTTATGATCATATCAGGTCAAGATGGTTTCTTTATTTTTGATTCTCATTCAAGAAGCAGACGAGGGTTACTGATCGAGCAAGGATACAGTATTCTCCTTCATACTCCAAGTTGGCAAGGTGTATACAAGCACTGCATGAGATTAGCTAAAACAATGGGATGCCCCATGTGCACTGAATGTGAAGTAACTAGCGTTAATGTCAAAACAACTTCTGGAAAAAGTGAAACCTTGAAAGGATATCCCCAGTTACACGATATACCCTCTGGTCAACTTCCATCAAGAAGTGGACAATGCGCAAATGTGTCTGAATGTTCCATTCAGTATGACAGTTTTGATGAATTACCAAGCTTTAATCAGAGTAGCACAGAAGAAAGTATTCAAACCCAAGATTTATCTTGTACTGATAATGCAAATGATCCTAACATGCATTTCAATGGTCAACAATTGAAATTGAAAAGTGTGACAATTGAGCTAACCAAGTTAACAGAGACACAACTTAACAGTCTTTGCTCTAAGAAAGGAAATATCATTAAAGCAGTGAGTGACAATGATAAGAAACAAAAGACTGAAAATTGTACTTTGCAATGTGAAAGTGACTTGAATGACTCAGAGCTAGGGGAGAAATTGCAGAATAGAAAGAGAACCATGAGTGGAAAACGAAAACTGAAAAACATAGAAAGCGATGTCGAAGTTAGTGTTGACCCCTGTAAAAAAATCAGAAAAACGGACTCTAGACAAATTGAAGTGAAAGAAAATAATGACTTGAAAATTGATGAAAATGAATGTGAAACAGATCCTGAAGAACTGTTGATACTCAGTGAAGTTCGTTCAACCATGTGGTTTAAACCTCTTGATGAAATAAGAAGGAAACAATGTTGTAGAAAAGTTGAAATACCTGATGTTGATTGTCATAATTCTGATTATAGACTTGAAGTGTGTACACCTTTAACCGAACCTAGAAACATTAAGCATATTACTGGCGATGGGAACTGCTTTTATCGTGCAATTTCATTTGCTATCACAGGAAACGAAGGAAACCATACCGTATTAAGGAAAGCCATTGTTGTTCATCTGTTGAAAAACAAAGAAATATTTGTAAGCTTGTTGAGAACAGGTTATACAAGTGTTGCTGATTATATCTCAAAGAGTAACATACTGGATAATGGTACTTGGGCTACAGAAATGGAAATTATGGTTCTAGCAAATTTGATTGAAACAGATATATATGTATATAATGATCAGCTTTGTAGATGGAGCATATTTTGTGGCCGAAATATCCAAGTTGGAAGTGTGACAACTGAGAAAGGAATCTACCTGAAACATACACATTGCATTCATTATGATGTTGTTTTGTCAGTCCAATCATCTGAATCTTTTTCTTTGGATAGTGAGGTGGATGTTAAAGGAAATAATATATCAGAAATGCCTGATGTGCAAGTAAAAACAATTGACAGGAAAACAAAGAAAAGGCGTACACCACAGTCTTACAATCAAACTAAGGTTCGCAGAAGAGAGCGAATGAGAGAAAAACGTGCATTGATGAAAAAAGAAAACAAAAGTAATGACAAAAAAGACAACGATATGTCATACAAAATCAAGAAACAAAGGCAGAACATAAAGTACAGACATGATATAAAATTTCAGAAAACACACCTCAATACTATGAAAAGTAAATACTCTGATTTGCAGCATAGATCTAAACTTCTTCAATCAAATAAACAGAAATATATCACTAATGAGAAATACAAAGAAAATCATAAAAGTGCAATGCGAATTAAAATGAGAGATTTGTATACCACCAACGAACATTTCAAACAGAAGCATAGTTCTATTATGAGAAGGAGCACAAGAAATAAATATAAGGAAAATGACCATTTCAAGCAAACACAAAAAGCTACCATGAGAGTAAGCATGAGAAATAAATATAAGGAAAATGACCATTTCAAACAAAGACAAAAAGCTACAATGAGAAATAAATATCAGAAAAATGACCATTTCAAACAAACACAAAAAGCTACTATGAAAAGTAACATGAGTCATAAATATAAAGGAAATGAAAATTTTCGACAAAAGCAAAAGGTTTCTATGAAAAACTTGTCCCAAACAAGGTATAAGAACATTGATATAAAACAACAGAAATTGTTAAGCTTAAAAATGAAGTACAAAACAAATGAGAACTTTAGGCAAAGTGTAATGAGACAAAATACGGAAAGGGCTGTAGCTAAAACGCTGGAAATGTCAAAGTTTGATAATGTACTTCAAGAATTCAGAAAGATTATTTCCCATGGTCCAGAATTTGTTTGCTGTGTTTGCTTCAAACTTCTCTTTCAGAATCAAGTGAGAACATGTAGAAAGACAAATTATAAGCTTCAAAGGTGTATAAATGAGGAATATTTGCATGTTTGCGATTCACAATGCAAATCACCATGTCAAATAAGCCAGTCAACTAGATCATCACTATGGATTTGTTTCACCTGCCACAATAAGCTGAAATCTGGGAAAGTACCTGCAGAAGCAAACGTGAACAACTTACACCTTCACAGAGTTCCAGTAGAACTTGCAAATTTGAACAGTTTAGAACAGCACTTGATTGCATTGAATATCCCTTTCATGAAGTTAATGGCTTTGCCTAGAGGAGGTCAAAATGGAGTTCATGGTCCAGTCGTATGCGTACCTTCAAATACTTATGAAACAGTAGAGATGTTGCCCAGACCACAGACAGAAGATCAATTGATTCGTGTTAAACTGAAAAGAAAATTGTCGTTCAAAAGCTACTACAAGTACAAATTTGTAGATAAGACAAAATTGATGAATGCTTTGCTTTATTTAAAAGGAAGTAATAAGTGGTACTTAGATATAGGCATAGATAATAAGTGGACAAACACATTAGATCAGAATGAAAATGATAACGAAACAGAAGTCTTGGAAACTTTTGGTGAAACAGATATCTTAAAAGATATCAGAGAACTTGAGGAAGAGCGAGATAAAGAGAAAGACAAAATTGACGATTCCCGAAATGCTGAAATGAAGGGTAACAATGAGTCAGAAGATGATTTAGAAGAGAGATTATGTGGAATTCAGTTAGATACATGTTTGCAGCCTGCAGATATTGGACAAGAAATTCTAGATCAGTACTTTGATGACATCATATGTTGCGCTCCTTGCGAAGGAAAAAGCCCTGTTTCAGTTTTGCAAGATGAAAGCAATGAAGCAAAATGTTTTCCAGTGTTATTTCCACAGGGTCAACCAACATTTCATGATAGAAGAAACGAGAAGATAACCTTGGGACGCTATTTACAAAATCGACTGATGCATGTCGATAACAGATTTGCCCGAAGTACAGATTACATCTTTTATGCACAATATATTTATGAAATTCAACAGGTTTTGTCACAAGTTTCTATTGCATTAAGGCAAAGTCGAGACAAAAAAGATGACACTTCAACAATAACTGCTTCAGATTTGAAAGATGCAGATACAGTTCATAAGATACTAAAATCAGACAAAGGATATAAATTTCTAAAGCAAATTCGTGGAACACCTCCTTATTGGCAGAAGACACAAAAAGATGTGATGGCAATGGTACGACAGCTTGGAAAGCCAACATGGTTTGCATCATTTTCAGCTGCAGATATGAGATGGCCAGAAATAATTAATACATTGTTAACACAGCAGGGAGACTCCAGGAAATCTACTGAATTGGATTGGACAGAAAAGTGTAATCTTTTAAGATCAAATCCGGTTACAGTTGCGAGAATGTTTGATAAAAGATTTCACACTTTCATGAATAAAGTAATTTTGTCTCCAGCTGCACCAATTGGTAAAATCATTGATATGGTGTACCGTGTCGAATACCAGGCAAGAGGTTCCCCTCACATACATTCATTATTATGGGTTGAAAATGCTCCAGAGTTGGGAATTGATAAAGATAAGGATGTCATACGATTCATAGATAAGTACATTTCCTGCCAGATTCCTGACGAAAAGGAAGATCCAGAACTATATGAAATAGTCAGCACTGTACAACAACACAGTAAAAAACATTCCAAATCTTGCAAAAAGAAAGGAACAGCATGTAGATTCCATTTTCCAAAACCACCATCTGAAAGAACGTTTATCATTAAACCTGTAATAAATAAAGCTAGTGACAGTGGGAAAAATCAATGTGATGTCAAAGCTTCTGAAAAGGCTAAATCTGATGCAAAAAAATTGTTAAATTCTGTTAAAGATGCTTTATCTGATGGAAGTGAATACAAGAGTACAAGGCATCTCTTTGAGAAACTTGGTATTACACAAACTCAATTTGAGAAAGCGCATAATGAAATTGCTTCACAGGACAATATAATCATCAAGAGAGATCCACAAGATGTATGGGTTAATCAGTTCAATCCAAACTTACTTCGATGCTGGAATGCAAATATGGATCTGCAATACGTAACCAATCCATATGCATGTGTAGCTTACATCGTTTCCTATATGTCAAAAGCTGAACGGGAAATGGGAATGCTTTTGAATCACACATTAACCGAAATGGAACAAGGAAATAAAGATGCCAAGGAAAGTATGAAAAAAATTGGACAGGCATATATGCAGAATCGTGAAGTGTCTGCTCAAGAAAGTGTTTATCGTGTATGTAGTCTCAGACTGAAAGAGTGTTCAAGAAAAGTGGAATTCATTCCTGTTGGACCTGATCCTGTTAGAATGAGTCTGCCGTTAAGCGTAATACAAAACAAACCAGATGGAGATGATGATCAGAATATTTGGATGCCTAGTAAACTTGACAGGTACAAAGCTCGACCTAGAATTACAGAATTCAAAAATATGTGTCTAGCAACATTTTGTTCTCAGTATAGAATTTTAACTGCATCACAAGAACCAAGTACAAAGAGTAAAAATGTCTTTAAATTGGATAACAATTTAGGATATATTCAGAAACGTACACGCACTAAAGATGCAATTATAAGATATCCCAGATTCTCTGCTTCCACTTCACCTGACAAATACTACTTAAGCATATTACAACTGTTTTTACCACATTATTATGATGAGCAATTGAAGCCTCCAACTTTTAAGACACATCAAGAGTTCTATGAAAAGGGTTCTGTAAAATTATTTGGATGTGAAATACAAAATGTGAGGTCAATTGTGTGTACCAATCAAAGTGTTTTTGAAATAAGCGCCGACGCAATTGATAAAGCACAAGAGCACTTAAACAAATTTGGTCCACAAGAAGATGCCTGGGGTCTTTTGTGTCCAGAAACTGAAGTAGAGCGACTTGAACATCCGAGAGAGAGTGTAGACTTGGAAGATTGTGATGGAGACCTTGATATCCCTGATTTCAAACGTGAGCCAAAAAAAGATGATTATAGCATAGAATTTCGATCAACAAAAATATCTAAACAAAATGGACATTCTTTGATGAGGTCTTTAAATGAAAAGCAACAGAGTGTGTTTTATAAAGTACGTCAATGGTGTTTAGATACAGTGAATGGAAAAGTGGTGGAACCTTTTCATATATTCATAACTGGTGGTGCTGGCACTGGAAAGAGTCATTTGGTTAAATCCATTTACTATGAAGTAAGTCGTATACTAGCCAGAATGTTACACCATCCTGATGATGTCTCAGTACTGAAAGTGGCTCCTACTGGAGTAGCTGCATACAACATCAATGGCCATACGATACACAGTGTTCTTTCAATTCCAATTAACGCACAGATGCCCTATCAACCACTTAGTGAAGAGAAAATAAGTGTCCTTCGAAATAAATTAAGTCAATTGCAAATTTTAATCATCGATGAAATATCAATGGTCGATCAAAAGTTGATGTACTATATTCATAGTCGACTCCGTCAAATAAAACAATCCCGTAATCAAACTGCTTTTGCTGGTGTTTCGGTTATAGCTGTGGGAGATATGTATCAATTACCTCCTGTATTTGGAAATTCTCTATATAATGACACACTCGAAGGTGGATTGTGGAATGATAATTTCAAGAAAGTAGAACTGGAGGACATTATGAGACAGAAAGACGATATTAAATTTGCCCATCTTCTGAACAGGTTACGTGTTAAAGAACATGCAGATATTTTGTGTGATGAAGACATATCCTTGCTTACATCTCGTGAAACTGGTGAAGAATGTGCAAATGTTCTCCACATATATTCAAGTAACAAAGAAGTAGATGCTTGGAACAAGAAATTATTGCACAAAAAATGTGATGATGTGATATGTATAAAAGCAGAGGACACTGAGAAAGACGCTAGAAATGGAAATAAAATCCGTGAAAAACCTTGTACAAGAAAAAAAAACCAATTGCCTAATTATTTATGGATTGCTGTTAATGCTAGAGTCATGTTGATAAAGAACATTGATGTTAACAAAGGCCTTACAAATGGATGTTTTGGTAATGTAGTAGAAATAATATGGGATCAGACAAAGTCTAAACCAGTTTGCATTCGAGTTGATTTTGACAAAGCTGATGTTGGTATTCATTCAATTAAATTGTCTCAAGAGTCAATTGGTAAGAAAATTATAAGGCAACAATTTCCTCTTAAACTTGCTTATGCATGTACCATTCATAAAGTACAAGGTTTGACATTAGACAAAGCTGTTGTGTCATTAAAGACTATTTTTCAATCTGGACAAGCATATGTTGGGCTCAGCCGGGTTACTTCCTTATCTGGACTTGTTATAGAAAATTTTGATCAAAAACGCATACACTGTAATCCACAAATTAAAGAAAGCATGGATAAAATGACTCCTTTTATTGAGGAAAGCACCTCTGAAGATGTCAATGGTCATAATTTCTCGTTGATTATGCAAAATATACAGGGTTTGAAACAGCACTTTATAGATTTCAAATCCCAGTGTCAATTTTTAAATACAGATTTTATATGTTTGACAGAAACATGGATAAAAGATGAGAATATTTTTGATGTTCTTATAGACAACTTTAGATTTTACCATCAGCCACGACATCTTTCATACTGCAATTCTGGTGATGGAAAGCAATTCAAAGAACAATCACATGGAGGTGTGGCAATGTATATCAAGCATGTACATGTATCTAGATTAAAGATTCCTGTTGACAACTTGGAATTTATTGCAGTTCTTATAACAAATCCTATATCTGTTGTTATATCAGTTGTATATCGACCTCCATTATATAGCATGAAATCATTCTGTGAATGTCTAGACAATCTACTCAATGAATTACACAAAAGAAGCACGAGATGCATTGTAATGGGTGATTTTAATGAGGACTTGTTTAAAGACTCTTCTCAAGTCAAGAAACTAATGTGTAATAGAGGATATAAACAACACGTATCAAGTGCTACAACTGAGAATGGAACTTTGATTGATCATGTGTACAGCAAGGGATTAGATTCAGTGGAAACAGAAGTTGTCGGTACATATTACAGTTATCATGAAGCTGTTAGGATTCTATTTTAGATTGATATCAAATAGTGAATTTACTGACAATTACATGTACATGAATGAATAGTCAAGTGTATATATTGTTATAAACTTGATTTATATTGATATAAAAAGAAAATTATAAGACAACCATGAGAAAAAGAATCAAAAATAGATATACAATAGACATTTCAAACACAAAGAGTTACTATAAGAATGAACATGGGAAAGAAGGATATATCAGACAAATGAAAACAGTTCTGCAAACAATACTGCTTGTAATTGTATGGATGTATTTTGGTATTTGTTTGTAGTGATGAACACATACATGTATGTACTTTATGCAATGATGCCACATTTAATTTTAGTTGTTATTGTCATGGTGTACAATTAATTGCTACCATTTCAATGATTGTAAACTCCCAATCCCTTGACACACACCAAGACCCTACCCATCTGAGAACTTCCTCACAGGTAGTAGGTGATTCTGAACTGCTCATGTGTCGACAGGAACTGGCCATTCTATTGTCAGCATGTGCCAGAGGGAGACTGCTCATTACCAGCCTACATGTGTGGGGTAGAAGAAACATAGCTTCAAATAACTGGATCAACTGTAACCAACTTCATTTATTCAAAAGAAGGAGAAGAAGAATCTACCAATTTTGCTAATATTTTTTATCTCCAAACTACCTGATACAACATTATATGAAAAAAAGAGTGTTTTGTTAGTAAAGACTTATAAACGAAGGATGTGTGATCCATTCCATTTTTGTTACTTTTGCAATGAGACCTATTTCTTAAAGCACCAGCACTGATAGCTAGTATAATCATTAAATGTCAAAGTAGTAGTGTTGTATTCCTAGTACACTATTAAGACAATCACCAGTTTAATCACTGCACAGTTAATTATTTATATGACATTTAATGAATGTATGCATGTTTGCTTAAAACCTTGTTTTCATTCGTATGAAGTTCACTTATATTGAGAAATAGAAATGCCTCCTCTCCCACCATGTAGCAGCCCTCTGAACAGGTACAGTGATGTAACACGCCGCTGTAAGGTTACACATAGCATGTGTTTTGTAACACCAACACATACAGAAGAATGCACTAAATGATCATATGATTAGATTACTCGTTTCACATAATGACAATGTGCTCCTTTCATAGTTCTGGAGACTTCAAGAGAGAAAAAACACCAAATAACACCAGTAGTGTAAAATTATGGCCAGCACCCTCAGCTGTAATAAAAAGTAAGATTCCTAACATTTGTCTCCATTCCTTGTGTTCATTTAATAGTGTTATATGTGCCTTACACTACATAATGATCTCCATTCTTCATAATGCACTGCTGGCTAACATCAAATTGATGAAATGTTAGAAATTATTAAAACTTAGTGCCTTGTGATAATGATGTCTTTTTCTTTTAATACATGTTTTGTAAACAAAACGATTTATGCACAATTCCAACACAGGTCATACCAGCATACGTGCAGGTCCATGCTGACCAATGTCTACACCAGGTAGAGTCCTCTCACCTGGGGCCCCAGCACCTGTCCTCTTGACGTCCCGCCACGCACCATCCCTTAGCAACCTCTTCATCGTGTAGAAACACATCTTCATGGGGGTTAGCCGATGTAGCTAGTTCCCAGTCCCTGGACACACACAAAAGCCAATCCAGCTGACGGATGCCACTGAGGTTGTGGGTGACCAGAACTGACTATGCGCTCACAGACCAGGCCACTTTATTGTCAACATGCTATTGATAAATAGAGAGACAAGTGAAGGTACAACGTGTCTTGCATCAAGTAGTCCAGAACTGACTTCACCTGTGGCCCTGACCAGCGCTTTCCATCTCAATGCCTCCTCTCCCACCATGTACCAGCCCTCTGAACAGGTACAGTGATGTAACACGCCGCTGTAAGGTTACACATAGCATGTGTTTTGTAACACCAACACATACAGAAGAATGCACTAAATGATCATATGAATGGATAACTCGTTTCACATAATGACAATATGCTCCTTTCATAATTTTGGAGACTTCAAGGCAGAAAAAACACCAAATAACAGTAGTAGTATCAAATTATGGCCAGCACCCTTAGCTGTAATAAAAAGTAAGATTCCTAACATTTGTCTCCATTCCTTGTGTTCATTTAATAGTGTTATATGTGCCTTACACTACATAATGATCTCCATTCTTCATAATGCACTGCTGGCTAACATCGAATTGATGAAATGTTAGAAATTATTAAAACTTAGTGCCTTGTGATAATGATGCCTTTTTCTTTTAATACATGTTTTGTAAACAAAACGATTTATGCACAATTCCAACACAGGTCATAGCAGCATACGTGCAGGTCCATGCTGACCAATGTCTACACCAGGTAGAGTCCTCTCACCTGGGGCCCCAGCACCTGTCCTCTTGACGTCCCGCCACGCACCATCCCTTAGCAACCTCTTCATCGTGTAGAAACACATCTTCATGGGGGTTAGCCGATGTAGCTAGTTCCCAGTCCCTGGACACACACAAAAGCCAATCCAGCTGACGGATGCCACTGAGGTAGTGGGTGACCAGAACTGACTATGCGCTCACAGACCAGGCCACGTTATTGTCAACATGCACCAATAGAGACACATCACCACACATCACCAGTCTACATTGCGAGATACATGTACAAAAACATTCTCCATCAATTCCTTGTTTGTATACTGCACATTTTCTTTACTGTGCATCAGCTTGTGTTTACATAAACGTGTGGATAATAATCATGTCCAGTAGTTTGTATAGTAATAATAATAATGACAATAATAATACATAAAATTTATATACTGCAGTTTCCATCTGAATTAGATGCTCAAGGCGCTACAGAGCAAATTAAAGAGGAAAAATAAAACAAATAGAGTACAAGTATGAACTGTACAAGTTAAATCATATAAGGTTGTATGTCAAAAAACACCCTTATTTAGGTATGTCCTTGAACGTGGTCACTGACGTCAGGGTTTTCAAACTCTGTTAAAAAGAATTCCACACAATTGGCCCTGCGTTAACAAAGTCCCGTTCTCCTCACGATTTCTTTGGAATGGAAACTTGCAAAAGACCGGGTGTGGAGAATCTTAAGGTTCGTGAGCGTTGATAGTAGTGAATTTTTTGCATATGAAGACATATTTAACTCTTAGCCCGCTTCGTTCGACTTGCGGCACATACAGCGGGCTGCCAAGTTCGACTAAAGTCACATTTCGCGCACAATGCATACGGAACGCATTTAATTGTATTGTGCGCACTCACATACAATAGCGACAAACTGCTACCTCCCTATATAACAATAAGAGGATCAGAGTATCAATAGGCAGGAAGTCTCCCAGGACAGGAAGTCTATTGAGAAGTACCCAGGGTCAATTTCAATAGAGGAGTTTAGTTCATTGTTAGCTTATTCTTTTTGAATGCCCCATTTAAATCTAAATCTAAATTGCTTGGTTCATTATTCCCATAAAGACATGGGTTTGGTATGTAATGAAAGCTAAAGAACACATCTTTTCTATGAACTAACTTAAGAGAATAACCTTTATTAGGAAATATTGAACATAAGAGGTATAAGTTAGCCTCAAAAACGATAATTTGGAGACAGAATATAAAGTTATAATTCTCAGAATCTATGATAGTATACATGTACATGAAAAAAAATGATACCATTGGCAAGAGTATTAATTTCTCTTAGACTTTGCTACACATTTTTTTTTTCATCACGACAAGCCAATAAAAAGTTATTGCAAGTTGAGTAAGACAGTGCATGCAAAGCCCCTCTGAATGTGGCACCCTGAAATTAATGTGGCGCAGGGGAGATAGTGTGCGTGGCGGGCAAAGTGTTAAAAATGTCAATAAGTTCGTTGTAGATGTTATGTATATTAACCACTGGTACTGGTGTCCTTTCTTGTATTTTCTAATACAATCAAGCTTTCCACAGGTTATTGGCATGTACTGTAAGAACTCCCACAATTTTGCTCCAATTCATTGTGCTTCAAACCACCTGTTTACATGCATACCTTTGGATATGTTGATTTGTCTTGTTAATACCATAGTACAATGTACTTATTGCTTCTCATTGTCGTATGTATATATCAGACCGCTAAACAATATCAGACCGCTAAGCCTCTCACTAGAGTGAGTTTGAGCCGATTGTCTTGACAGCATCCTCATGTGGCGACACCACTTCCGTGCTATATGCTCTCTCAAGCGTTCTATACCACATTTTGTGTTCCACTATAAGGAGCGAGTTCCTTGGTTGTTTTTTTTTACACATATAGTATTTATTTTTGGAGCCTCACGCTCTTTATGGTGAAAAGTCTGGAATGTGGATAGTTGTGATACTGCGACACGCCCAAGAGCAAGTAGCTTGATCGTGCCTATAACTTTGGCAGGTCGCAAGGTAATTTTCCTCCGCAACCAAGTTATTAACTCACTCATACTATTGATATGACTGAGCATGCGGAGGTTTTTTGACCTTGCTTGGGTGGTGCGTAGTCACATATTTTGTTGTAATTCGAGTTGCCCTCGGGGCGTGAGGAGGAGTATACATAAGCACATTATATTTCAACATATTGATATTACATACTGTTTACTCTGTTAATTGTTGTCTTAGCTGTTAATCATTCGTTTGGTTTTGGTTTTTGTTTTGTTTTTGTCTTTTGTTTTTTGTTTCGTGTGTGTTTGCTTGTATTAATCTTTCTTTGATGTATTTTTTTTTAAATAATGGACTTCATACTGTATCATGTGTATTGAACCACCTGTAAATGAATAAAAAATTGAATTGAAATTGATATATAGATATCATTATCATTGTCATTGTTCAAAACCCACCTGCACCCAACAAAGGAAATTATAATTGGTATAGTGTCAAGAATTTGTCAATCTAACGGTCAATCGTATCGGGGTCGCCTAAGCCACTAACCCGTCTCTGTGGTCTAGTGGTTAAGGCACCGGCGTTCAAAGCTGGGGGCCCGGGTTCGATTCCCGGCAGAGACATTTTTTCGGCATCACCAATTTTTCCAAAGGGTAGATAGCTCTGGGGAACCTTGATTTAAGCTACGCCTACCATTGTTCTCTTCATACATTTCTTTCACAAAAAAAAAACAAAACAAATATATATATATATATATATATATATGTGTGTGTGTGTGTGTATGCTATGAATATCCAGTGCATATCAGGTGCATACTCCATTCTATGTTGCACATTCTTTCTTCTTTATTTTATGTTATTACTGTACCAGTTTTAGTAAGGAGAAATTCTAAATCGAGGTCAAATCTTGAAATGTCATTTGAGATATAATATACTGAATTTCATAAAACCTGGTTCAAATGTGATATATGACAGGATAATTAAGTAATTATAATGCTGGTCAGAAAGATCACATCAAGATCAAATTCTAAATGTTGCTTTTTTTATGCAACTTGTGTAAAATATATTGGCAGGAATGGTACAGAAATAGACTATATTGATTTCATAGACTTTATTTTACTGTACTTATTAGTGGTATGTGTTAAGAAAAAAAATACTCTTTTGAAAGTTATAACATCAATTCGACCCAAATCCAGCCAAAATTTACACATCCAATAGAACCAGGATAATATCTCATAAATGCCATTATGCCATTTATTAAACTTTTGAAATATCCTGGAAGTAAAATGTGTTTGTCTTTTTACAGTGAACATTCGTTATGTAGACATTGAAATATTTATTAACTTTGCCTGATATCAACATGATATGTTTGACCGGACATTCAGTATTTCCACTTGATCAAGTCCAACCCAGACACAGAGAAGACAATGTGTGTAAATTAAAGTGTATAAAGTGTATGTATTTCCATGCATGAGTATTCATGCGTGTGCATGTGTGTTTGCATATATAGGTGTGTGTGTGTGTGTGTGTGTGTGTGTGTGTGTGCTCGTGCTTGTGAGTGTGTGTGTATGTATGTGTGTGTACGTGCTTGTGTGTATGTATGTGTGTGGACGTGACATACACCACAGTAATAAACTATCCTAACTGCTAACTTCAAATTCTATTCAATACATGCACACTGTTTTAATTGAATAAAACAGTTAATCAAATATAATGGAGTTAGAAAAGTTAAATAAAATGAATTAATATACATGAGGATCAGCACCTCTTTCAAACCCGAACTACTACTAATTTATTCACAAACCTTTTCATTCACTTAATACGTAATGCACAAAAGGGGTTGCAATGATTTAGAAATCATTTTTCAAGTTAAAATTTCTCCATGATCCTGACATCTGATTCAAAAAAGGAAACACGGTCCGGAAATCTAGAAAGCTCAGCTACAACATATTACAATTCCAGACTAAATGTATCCAACGACCAACTTAGACATGAACTAACATCTACACTTCACAAACTATCAGAATGTAGATTCTGTGACTGTTTTCATTGTAACTTTAATGCTTTAAACTGTAGATGGCGCTATTCTACGAAAGATAACGTCTAAATTAATGTTTTTAAAATGAAACGTTCATTTGTTCAATTGAGATTTTCATCTTGATCTCGATATGTGATGAAAAAAATAAAAAAAATAGAGACCACTTCCCAGAAAGCAATTAGACTCAGCTACAACATATTAGAATTTCAGAGTACAAACCTTAAGTGAGATACAGCACCTAGGAGATCGTCATGTAATGAGCTGGTAAATGCACGGTGATACCATGGACCTTCTGAGGTCATTTACTAAAACCAATAATCTGCTCATGTGAAATTGCAATTACGAAATGGCTCTCCCGATCTTAGCAGACGACACGGCTCCATCTACCGGCATACCAACAGATAACGCTCTTCCTCAATCACAACTAGAGTACCTGCAGCTCTCTAATCACCACCGACATAATTTTTGTATACGTCCCATTTTGACATTAATGTCTATAATCAAATTTACACCATGAAGATGGAATCCTATTAAGAAAATAAAGCTGGAAGATCATAAAACAATGTCTCAACTAAGACATACTGAAATTTGGAAGAAAATTGATCACCGATTACTGAGATACGCAAAAAAAAAAGTTAAAAAGTTCATGACGTCACACATGAAAATTCATTTTTTCGATTCATATGGCAATATGATAACGTCAGGACGTATTTAACGACCAAATGATACATGAAATAGCACCTACAGTTCCCACTCTTTCAAAATATGAAAAAAAAATGGGGGTCACCGGCCATTCTGAGCCGGATTCTGAGGAGCTATGGCCGATTGAAGTGGTCATGTTTTTTGCAATATTTGCACACAAAAACGTATTGATGCACACGCGGACTTTAAACTTTGACGCACCCGCTCGACCTTATTGTTGCATGGAAATGGCTCAAAATGACAGGATGTGTTGTTTGTAGTGTCAAAAACATGAATCCAGTGAAAAAACGGTTTTCCGACGTTGCGTTTGCTAAACGCACGGAAATTTGAAAAATGTTAGAAATGGCCTGAAACATATGCAAAACAATTTCTAGTTGATTTGGAGCATTTTTTTATTTTACGCGCGCTTTAATGCACTAACGTACGCGTACGCGTGCGTTTTTTTTCATTGAAATTAATTGGCTACTCATTAATTATATGCATGCCAAATTTCATTACACAGAGATAACCAGCTCTAGAGCTACATGAGATAATAGATTTTCATTTAATTGCTCGTGCATGACGTCACGATGACGTCATGACCTTGAAAATGTTGCTGGAGCATGTTCACATATATACCCATACATGATAAAGATTTCATGAAAAATGGCCCATGCATTGCTGAGATATCCATGTCACAAAAATTGGAATAAAAATAAATAAATAAAAAAATAACGAGACATACTTGTGGACAAGTATCAGGTGGTCTGCATTGGCAAATTCATGCACAGACATGGGCTGGAAAATGCACGGTGAACTATAGACCTTCATTCGTGACACCAACTATCCATAAGTAATGTGAGACAGCGCTCAAGAAAGCTCATAGGGCACCTATTATACTAAAATTTCAGAGAATTTCCTAAATGGTAACATGTTTATGCTAACGTGATTAATAGTCATGTAAGAGAATGGGGTGAGAGAAAAAAGAATTGGAAAGAAAATCTCAAAGAGAATGACAAAGTGAGGCATAGAACAGAAGAAGATGGCAAAATAAACATTGCAAAAGGAATGCAAAAGTTGACCCTACCCACGCCAGGAATCGAACCGGGGGCCTCGAGATCTTAAAACGGCGCCTTACCTATTGAGCCACAAATCTTCCCATTCACTTAACACGTAATGCCCAGCAGGGGCTAGAATGATTAAGAAATCGATATTCAAGCTGAAATTTCACCATGATCCCGACATCTGATTAAAAAATGGAGACAACGTTCCGGAAAGCTCGTAGACTCAGCTACAACATACTGAAATTTCAGAGTGAAAGCTTGACATATTAGTGAGATACATCTCCTAGAAGCTCGTCATGTCATTTCATAAATACCACTTCCATTGACATAACACGGAAGTGCGATTTTGACATTCATGCGTATAATGAAATTTACACCGTGAAGACGTCATCAAAATGAAAAATGAAGGCAACTCCTACTATGGAGCGAGGTCTCAGCTACAACATACTGAAATTTGGGAGAAAATTGACCATGAATTACTGAGATACACAAAAGCGGGTAAAAAAGTTCATGACGTCATACATGAAAAATCATTTTTTCGATTCATATGGCAATATGATGACATCAACATAAATTTAAAAGGTAAATCGAACATTAAATCACATCTACATTTCCCACTCTTTCAGAATATTGAAAAAAAATTGGGGGTCACCGGCCATTCTGAAGAGCTATGGCCGATTGAAGGTAGTCATGTTTTTTGCAATATTTGCACACAAAAACGTATTGACGCACGCGCAGACTTTGAACTTTGACGCACCCGCACGACCTTGTTATTGCATGGAAATGGC
This sequence comes from Arbacia lixula, assembly GCA_963669155.1. Lineage (NCBI taxonomy): Eukaryota > Metazoa > Echinodermata > Echinoidea > Arbacioida > Arbaciidae > Arbacia > Arbacia lixula. The sequence goes on from CAVLGW020000013.1 coordinate 122,163, forward strand.
TCAAAATGACAGGATGTGTTGTATGTAGTGTCAGTAACATGAATCCAGTAAAAAAACAGAATTTTGACGTTTTGTTCGCGTTACGCACGAAAAAACGCGCGAACGCGCGCGCACGCGCGGAAATTTTTGAAATGCTAGAAATGGCCTGAAACATATGCAAAACAATTTTGAGTTGATTTGGAGCATTTTAAAATTTTGCGCGCGCGTTTTTGCACTAACGTACGCGTACGCGCGCGTTTTTTTTTCAATGAAATTAATTAGCTACTCATTAATTATATGCATGTCAAATTTCATTACACAGAGATGACCAGTTCTAGAGCTACATGAGGTAATAGTTTTTCATTAAACTGCTCGTAGATGACGTCACGATGACGTCATGACCTTGAAAATGTTGCTGTAACATGTTCACATATATGTCCATACATGATGAACATTTCATGAAATATGGCCTATGCATTGTTGAGATATCCATGTCACAAAAATTTGGAATAAAAATAAACGAGACATACTTGTGGACAAGTATCAGGTGGTCTGCATTGGCAAATTCATGCACAGACATGGGCTGGAAAATGCACGGTGAACTATAGACCTTCATTCGTGACACCAACTATCCATAAGCAATGTGAGACAGCGCTCAAGAAAGCTCATAGGGCACCTATTACACTAAAATTTCAGAGAATTTCCTAAATGGTAACATGTTTATGCTAACGTGATTAATAGTCATGTAAGAGAATGGGGTGAGAGAAAAAAGAATTGGAAAGAAAATCTCAAAGAGAATGACAAAGTGAGGCATAGAACAGAAGAAAATGGCAAAATAAACATTGCAAAAGGAATGCAAAAGTTGACCCTACCCACGCCAGGAATCGAACCGGGGGCCTCGAGATCTTAAAACGGCGCCTTACCTATTGAGCCACAAATCTTCCCATTCACTTAACACGTAATGCCCAGCAGGGGCTAGAATGATTAAGAAATCGATATTCAAGCTGAAATTTCACCATGATCCCGACATCTGATTAAAAAATGGAGACAACGTCCCGGAAAGCTCGTAGACTCAGCTACAACATACTGAAATTTCAGAGTGAAAGCTTGACATATTAGTGAGATACATCTCCTAGAAGCTCGTCATGTCATTTCATAAATACCACTTCCATTGACATAACACGGAAGTGCGATTTTGACATTCATGCGTATAATGAAATTTACACCGTGAAGACGTCATCAAAATGAAAAATGAAGGCAACTTCTACTATGGAGCGAGGTCTCAGCTACAACATACTGAAATTTGGGAGAAAATTGACCATGAATTACTGAGATACACAAAAGCGGGTAAAAAAGTTCATAACGTCATACATGAAAAATCATTTTTTCGATTCATATGGCAATATGATGACATCAACATAAATTTAAAAGGTAAATCGAACATTAAATCACATCTACATTTCCCACTCTTTCAAAATATTGAAAAAAAATTGGGGGTCACCGGCCATTCTGAAGAGCTATGGCCGATTGAAGGTAGTCATGTTTTTTGCAATATTTGCACACAAAAACGTATTGACGCACGCGCAGACTTTGAACTTTGACGCACCCGCACGACCTTGTTATTGCATGGAAATGGCTCAAAATGACAGGATGTGTTGTATGTAGTGTCAGTAACATGAATCCAGTAAAAAAACAGAATTTTGACGTTTTGTTCGCGTTACGCACGAAAAAACGCGCGAACGCGCGCGCACGCGCGGAAATTTTTGAAATGCTAAAAATGGCCTGAAACATATGCAAAACAATTTTGAGTTGATTTAGAGCATTTTAAAATTTTGCGCGCGCGTTTTTGCACTAACGTACGCGTACGCGCGCGTTTTTTTTCAATGAAATTAATTAGCTACTCATTAATTATATGCATGTCAAATTTCATTACACAGAGATGACCAGTTCTAGAGCTACATGAGGTAATAGTTTTTCATTAAACTGCTCGTAGATGACGTCACGATGACGTCATGACCTTGAAAATGTTGCTGTAACATGTTCACATATATGTCCATACATGATGAACATTTCATGAAATATGGCCCATGCATTGTTGAGATATCCATGTCACAAAAATTTGGAATAAAAATAAATAAATAAATAATAAAGAAAGAAAATTCTAACGAAATTAAGAGGTGATCTGTCGTTGGCGACAGACCACCTAATAAATAATAAATAAAGAAAGAAAATTCTAACGAAATTAAGAGGTGATCTGTCGTTGGCGACAGACCACCTAACGAGACATACTTGTGGACAAGTATAAGCTGGACTATAGACCTTCATTCGTAACACCATCTATCCATAAGCAATGTGAGACATCGCTCAAGAAAGCTCATAGGGCACCTATTATACTAAAATTTCAGAGAATTTCCTAAATGGTAACATGTTTATGCTAACGTGATTAATAGTCATGTAAGAGAATGGGGTGAGAGAAAAAAGAATTGGAAAGAAAATCTCAAAGAGAATGACAAAGTGAGGCATAGAACAGAAGAAGATGGCAAAATAAACATTGCAAAAGGAATGCAAAAGTTGACCCTACCCACGCCAGGAATCGAACCGGGGGCCTCGAGATCTTAAAACGGCGCCTTACCTATTGAGCCACAAATCTTCCCATTCACTTAACACGTAATGCCCAGCAGGGGCTAGAATGATTAAGAAATCGATATTCAAGCTGAAATTTCACCATGATCCCGACATCTGATTAAAAAATGGAGACAACGTTCCGGAAAGCTCGTAGACTCAGCTACAACATACTGAAATTTCAGAGTGAAAGCTTGACATATTAGTGAGATACATCTCCTAGAAGCTCGTCATGTCATTTCATAAATACCACTTCCATTGACATAACACGGAAGTGCGATTTTGACATTCATGCGTATAATGAAATTTACACCGTGAAGACGTCATCAAAATGAAAAATGAAGGCAACTCCTACTATGGAGCGAGGTCTCAGCTACAACATACTGAAATTTGGGAGAAAATTGACCATGAATTACTGAGATACACAAAAGCGGGTAAAAAAGTTCATGACGTCATACATGAAAAATCATTTTTTCGATTCATATGGCAATATGATGACATCAACATAAATTTAAAAGGTAAATCGAACATTAAATCACATCTACATTTCCCACTCTTTCAGAATATTGAAAAAAAATTGGGGGTCACCGGCCATTCTGAAGAGCTATGGCCGATTGAAGGTAGTCATGTTTTTTGCAATATTTGCACACAAAAACGTATTGACGCACGCGCAGACTTTGAACTTTGACGCACCCGCACGACCTTGTTATTGCATGGAAATGGCTCAAAATGACAGGATGTGTTGTATGTAGTGTCAGTAACATGAATCCAGTAAAAAAACAGAATTTTGACGTTTTGTTCGCGTTACGCACGAAAAAACGCGCGAACGCGCGCGCACGCGCGGAAATTTTTGAAATGCTAGAAATGGCCTGAAACATATGCAAAACAATTTTGAGTTGATTTAGAGCATTTTAAAATTTTGCGCGCGCGTTTTTGCACTAACGTACGCGTACGCGCGCGTTTTTTTTCAATGAAATTAATTAGCTACTCATTAATTATATGCATGTTAAATTTCATTACACAGAGATGACCAGTTCTAGAGCTACATGAGGTAATAGTTTTTCATTAAACTGCTCGTAGATGACGTCACGATGACGTCATGACCTTGAAAATGTTGCTGTAACATGTTCACATATATGTCCATACATGATGAACATTTCATGAAATATGGCTTATGCATTGTTGAGATATCCATGTCACAAAAATTTGGAATAAAAATAAATAAACGAGACATACTTGTGGACAAGTATCAGGTGGTCTGCATTGGCAAATTCATGCACAGACATGGGCTGGAAAATGCACGGTGAACTATAGACCTTCATTCGTGACACTATCTATCCATAAGCAATGTGAGACATCGCTCAAGAAAGCTCATAGGGCACCTATTATACTAACATTTCAGAGACTTTCCTAAATGGTTACATGTTTATGCTAACGTGATTAATAGTCATGTAAGAGAATGGGGCGAGAGAAAACGAATGGGAAAGAAAATCTCAAAGAGAATGACAAAGTGAGGGATAGAACAGAAGAAGATGGCAAAAGAAAACATTGTAAAAGGAATGCAAAAATTTACCCTACCCACTCCAGGAATCGAACCGGGGGCCTCGAGATCACAAAACGCGGCGCCTTACCAATTGAGCCACACATCTTCCCATTCACTTAACACGTGATGCCCAGCAGGGGCTAGAATGATTAAGAAATTGATATTCAAGATGAAATTTCGCCATGATCGCGACATCTGATTAAAAAATAAAAATGACGCCCCCGAAAGCTAGTAGACTCAGCTACAACATACTAAAATTTCAGAGTAACAGAATTGAACATACGCGAGACACAGCTCCTAGAAGATCGTCATGTCATTTAATAAATACCCCTTCCATTGACATAACACGTACATCCGATCGATTTTGACATTAATGTCTATAATCAAATTTATACCATGAAGATGGAATCCCATTGAAATATTAGGGCTAATTTCTCATAGAGCAATGTCTCAGCTATCACATACTGAAATTTGGAACAAAATTGACCAAAGATTACTGAGATACACAAGAACGGGTAAAAAAGTTTATGAAGTCATACATGAAAATTGATTTTTTCGATTCATATGGCAATATGATGACGTTACGATGTATTTAACGATCAAATGATACATGAAATAGCATCTACAGTTCCCACTCTTTCAAAATATGAAAAAAAAATTGGGGGTCACCAGCCATTCTGAGGAGCTATGGCCGATTGAACGTGGTCATGTTTTTTGCAATATTTGCACACAAAAACGTATTGACGCACGCGCGGACTTTGAACTTTGACGCACCAGTACGACCTTATTATTGCATGGAAATGGCTCAAAATTTCAGGATGTATTGTTTGCAGTGTCAGAAACATGAATCTAGTGAAAAAACGGTTTTTCGACGTTGCGTTTGCTAAACGCACGGAAAAACGCGCGCGCGCGCGCGTACGCGCGGAAATTTGAAAAATGCTAGAAATGGCCTCAAACATATGCAAAACAATTTCTAGTTGATTTGGAGCATTTTTTTATTTTACGCGCGCGTTAATGCACTAACGTACGCGTACGCGCGCGTTTTTTTTCATTGAAATTGATTGTTTTGTCATTAATTATATACATGCTAAATTTCATTACACAGAGATGAACGGTTTTAGAGCTACAGGAAATAATAGATTTTCATTAAATTGCTCGTGCATGACGTAACGATTACGTAATGACTTTGAAAATGTTCCTGTAACATGTTCACATATATATCTATACATGATCAACATTTGATGAAACATGGTCCATGCATTGTTGAGATATCCATGTCACAAAAAATAGGAATAAAAATAAACGAGACATACTTGTGGACAAGTATCAGGTGGTCTGCATTGGCAAATTCATGCACAGACATGGGCTGGAAAATGCACGGTGAACTATAGACCTTCATTCGTGACACCAACTATCCATAAGCAATGTGAGACAGCGCTCAAGAAAGCTCATAGGGCACCTATTATACTAAAATTTCAGAGAATTTCCTAAATGGTAACATGTTTATGCTAACGTGATTAATAGTCATGTAAGAGAATGGGGTGAGAGAAAAAAGAATTGGAAAGAAAATCTCAAAGAGAATGACAAAGTGAGGCATAGAACAGAAGAAGATGGCAAAATAAACATTGCAAAAGGAATGCAAAAGTTGACCCTACCCACGCCAGGAATCGAACCGGGGGCCTCGAGATCTTAAAACGGCGCCTTACCTATTGAGCCACAAATCTTCCCATTCACTTAACACGTAATGCCCAGCAGGGGCTAGAATGATTAAGAAATCGATATTCAAGCTGAAATTTCACCATGATCCCGACATCTGATTAAAAAATGGAGACAACGTTCCGGAAAGCTCGTAGACTCAGCTACAACATACTGAAATTTCAGAGTGAAAGCTTGACATATTAGTGAGATACATCTCCTAGAAGCTCGTCATGTCATTTCATAAATACCACTTCCATTGACATAACACGGAAGTGCGATTTTGACATTCATGCGTATAATGAAATTTACACCGTGAAGACGTCATCAAAATGAAAAATGAAGGCAACTCCCACTATGGAGCGAGGTCTCAGCTACAACATACTGAAATTTGGGAGAAAATTGACCATGAATTACTGAGATACACAAAAGCGGGTAAAAAAGTTCATGACGTCATACATGAAAAATCATTTTTTCGATTCATATGGCAATATGATGACATCAACATAAATTTAAAAGGTAAATCGAACATTAAATCACATCTACATTTCCCACTCTTTCAGAATATTGAAAAAAAATTGGGGGTCACCGGCCATTCTGAAGAGCTATGGCCGATTGAAGGTAGTCATGTTTTTTGCAATATTTGCACACAAAAACGTATTGACGCACGCGCAGACTTTGAACTTTGACGCACCCGCACGACCTTATTATTGCATGGAAATGGCTCAAAATAACAGGATGTGTAGTTTGTAGTGTAAGAAACATGAATCCAGTGAAAAAACGAGTAAAAAGTGAGTAAACGCACGGAAAAAACGCGCGCGCGTACGCCCGTAAATTTTTGAGATGCTTGGAATGACCTGAAACATATGCAAAACAATTTTTAGTTGATTTGGAGCATTTTAAAATTTTGTGCGCGCGTTTTTATTTATTGAAATTAATTGTATTATTAAATTTATGCATATCAATTTTCATTAGCTATAAATGATTGGTTCTAGAGCTACATGAGGTAATAGGTTTTCATTAAACTGCTCGTAGATGACGTCATGACGATGACGATGAAAATATTGCTGAAACATGTTCACATATATACCCATACATGATAAAGATTTCATGAAAAATGGCCCATGCATTGCTGAGATATCCATGTCACAAAAAATTGGAATAAAAATAAAAAAATAACTGGAAAATGCACGGTGAACTATAGACCTTCATTCGTGACACCATCTATTCATAAGCAATGTGAGACATCGCTCAAGAAAGCTCATAGGGCACCTATTATACTAACATTTCAGAGACTTTCCTAAATGGTTACATGTTTATGCTAACGTGATTAATAGTCATGTAAGAGAATGGGGCGAGAGAAAAAGAATTGGAAAGAAAATCCCAAAGAGAATGACAAAGTGAGGGATAGAACAGAAGAAGATGGCAAAATAAACATTGCAAAAGGAATGCAAAAGTTAACCCTACCCACGCCAGAAATCGAACCGCGGGCCTCGTGATCTTAAAACGGCGCCTTACCCATTGAGCCACACCTCTTCCCATTTACTTAACACGTAATGCCCGAAGGCAGTGGCTAGAATGATTAAGAAATCGATATTCAACCTGAAATTTCACCATGATCCCGACATCTGATTAAAAAGCAGAGCAACGACTCCGAAAGCTAGTAGACTCAGCTACAACATACTAAAATTTCAGAGTAACAGATTCAAACATCAGCGAGATATAGCTCCTAGTAGGTCGTCATGTCATTTCATAAATACCCCTTCCATTGACATAACACGTACATGCGTCCGATTATGACACCGATGCGTATAATGTAATTTACACCATGAAGACGTCATCAAAATGACAAATAAATTTTTTCATCTATAGAAGAAGGTCTCAGCAACAACATAGTGAAATTTGGGAGAAAATTGACCAAGGATAACTGAGATATGCAAAAGCGGGTAAAAAAGTTTATGACGTCATAATTGAAAATTCATTTTTTCGATTTATATGGCAATATGATGACGTCACCATGTACTTACTGGTAAAATGACACATGAAATGACATCTACATTTCATATTCTTTTTAAATATTAAAAAAAAATTGGGGGTCACCGGCCATTCTGAAGAGCTATGGCCAAATAAAGACAGTCATGTTTTTTGCAATATTTGCACACAAAAACGTATTGACGCACGCGCAGACTTTGAACTTTGACGCACCCGCACGACCTTGTTATTGCATGGAAATGGCTCAAAATGACAGGATGTGTTGTATGTAGTGTCAGTAATATGAATCCAGTAAAAAAACAGAATTTTGACGTTTTGTTCGCGTTACGCACGAAAAAACGCGCGAACGCGCGCGCACGCGCGGAAATTTTTGAAATGCTTGAAATGGCCTGAAACATATGCAAAACAATTTTGAGTTGATTTGGAGCATTTTAAAATTTTGCGCGCGCGTTTTTGCACTAACGTACGCGTACGCGCGCGTTTTTTTTCAATGAAATTAATTAGCTACTCATTAATTATATGCATGTCAAATTTCATTACACAGAGATGACCAGTTCTAGAGCTACATGAGGTAATAGTTTTTCATTAAACTGCTCGTAGATGACGTCACGATGACGTCATGACCTTGAAAATGTTGCTGTAACATGTTCACATATATGTCCATACATGATGAACATTTCATGAAATATGGCTTATGCATTGTTGAGATATCCATGTCACAAAAATTTGGAATAAAAATAAATAAATAAAGAAAGAAAATTCTAACGAAATTAAGAGGTGATCTGTCGTTGGCGACAGACCACCTAATAAATAATAAAGAAAGAAAATTCTAACGAAATTAAGAGGTGATCTGTCGTTGGCGACAGACCACCTAATAATAAACGAGACATACTTGTGGACAAGTATAAGCTGGACTATAGACCTTCATTCGTAACACCATCTATCCATAAGCAATGTGAGACATCGCTCAAGAAAGCTCATAGGGCACCTATTATACTAAAATTTCAGAGAATTTCCTAAATGGTAACATGTTTATGCTAACGTGATTAATAGTCATGTAAGAGAATGGGGTGAGAGAAAAAAGAATTGGAAAGAAAATCTCAAAGAGAATGACAAAGTGAGGCATAGAACAGAAGAAGATGGCAAAATAAACATTGCAAAAGGAATGCAAAAGTTGACCCTACCCACGCCAGGAATCGAACCGGGGGCCTCGAGATCTTAAAACGGCGCCTTACCTATTGAGCCACAAATCTTCCCATTCACTTAACACGTAATGCCCAGCAGGGGCTAGAATGATTAAGAAATCGATATTCAAGCTGAAATTTCACCATGATCCCGACATCTGATTAAAAAATGGAGACAACGTTCCGGAAAGCTCGTAGACTCAGCTACAACATACTGAAATTTCAGAGTGAAAGCTTGACATATTAGTGAGATACATCTCCTAGAAGCTCGTCATGTCATTTCATAAATACCACTTCCATTGACATAACACGGAAGTGCGATTTTGACATTCATGCGTATAATGAAATTTACACCGTGAAGACGTCATCAAAATGAAAAATGAAGGCAACTCCTACCATGGAGCGAGGTCTCAGCTACAACATACTGAAATTTGGGAGAAAATTGACCATGAATTACTGAGATACACAAAAGCGGGTAAAAAAGTTCATGACGTCATACATGAAAAATCATTTTTTCGATTCATATGGCAATATGATGACATCAACATAAATTTAAAAGGTAAATCGAACATTAAATCACATCTACATTTCCCACTCTTTCAGAATATTGAAAAAAAATTGGGGGTCACCGGCCATTCTGAAGAGCTATGGCCGATTGAAGGTAGTCATGTTTTTTGCAATATTTGCACACAAAAACGTATTGACGCACGCGCAGACTTTGAACTTTGACGCACCCGCACGACCTTGTTATTGCATGGAAATGGCTCAAAATGACAGGATGTGTTGTATGTAGTGTCAGTAACATGAATCCAGTAAAAAAACAGAATTTTGACGTTTTGTTCGCGTTACGCACGAAAAAACGCGCGAACGCGCGCGCACGCGCGGAAATTTTTGAAATGCTAGAAATGGCCTGAAACATATGCAAAACAATTTTGAGTTGATTTAGAGCATTTTAAAATTTTGCGCGCGCGTTTTTGCACTAACGTACGCGTACGCGCGCGTTTTTTTTCAATGAAATTAATTAGCTACTCATTAATTATATGCATGTCAAATTTCATTACACAGAGATGACCAGTTCTAGAGCTACATGAGGTAATAGTTTTTCATTAAACTGCTCGTAGATGACGTCACGATGACGTCATGACCTTGAAAATGTTGCTGTAACATGTTCACATATATGTCCATACATGATGAACATTTCATGAAATATGGCTTATGCATTGTTGAGATATCCATGTCACAAAAATTTGGAATAAAAATAAACGAGAGATACTTGTGTACAAGTATGAGGTGGTCTGTCTGGAAATTCATGCTAAGTTCTGACTAATGCACGGTGAAACCATGCAGTCATTAAAAATCAGGGACAACGTCCGTTGAAGTATAAGCTCATAGCGCACCTATATCATTATCAACATTTTAGGGACTTGCGGAAATCGTGTTAATGGTTACATGTATGCTAACAACATGTAATTAATAGTCATGTAATTAATAGTCATGTAAGAGAAAGGGGCGAGAGAAAAGGAATGGGAAAGAAAATCTCAAAAAGAATGACAAAGTGAGGAATAGAACAGAAGAAGATGGCAAAATAAACATTGCAAAAGGAATGCAGAAATTGACTATACCCACTCCAGGAATCGAGCCGGGTGCCTCTAGATCTTAAAACGGCACCTTACCCATTGATTCGAGCCACGTACACATCTTCCCTTTCACTTAACACGCAATGCCCAGTAGGGCCTAGAATGATTTAGCAATCGATATTCAAGCTGAAATTTCGCCATGATCCCGCAATCTTATTAAAAAATAGCGCCCCAAAAGCTAGTAGACTCAGCTACAACATACTTAAATTTCGTGCACAGACATGGGACGGTAATGCACAGTGACACTATGGACCTTCCATGATGACACCATCTATTCATTAGAGATCAGAGGCTGCACACACGACGTGCCTACATAGTCACTTGTGTATGTGCTAACAACAATTAATAGTCATTTAACATAAAGGGGCGAGAGGGAAAAATCGGAAAGAAAATCTCAAAGAGAATGACAAAGTAAGAGATTGAACAGAAGAAGGTCGCAAAAAATCTTATTGCAAAAGGAATGAATTGTGACACCATCTATTCATAAGAAATTAGATGCACAGCTAGGCATGTAAATGCACGGTGACGGACAGTGGCACCATGTAATTCCTAACAAATAAGTAACAACGGGCGCGCGAGAAAGCTCATAGCGCTCTTACAGACTTGCCTTAATTGTCAGATGCTAACAACATGTAATTAATAGTCATGTAAGGTAAAGGGTTGAGGGGGGGAGGGAGAAAATTTCAAGGAGAAAGTGGATAGAATAGAAGAAGGTGGCAAAATAAACATTGCAAAAGGAGTAAAATGACACCATCGACCCTCCATGGTGACCCCATCTATTCATAAACATAAGGCAATACTCAAAATCTCATATCAAATATAGTATTTTTTTATATCAGAGAGTAACTGTCTGAAACTCTTAATGCATGGTCATGAGTACGTGCTACTAAAATGTTAATAGCCAATTAAGATAAAAGTGCGAGAGAAAAATATTGGTAAATTAAGAAATATGAAATGGAATTTAGCTGTGTTTTGATTTAATTATTGGATATACTCATAAGTGACAGTATTTGACGGACTGATACAAAACAAGAATAATATTTTATAAAAATCTGCTTTTCAAGGTGCATTATTTATGACGTGTATCTTTCAGCATCGTTTGAATTGTATTTTTTTTCACAAATACGTGAAAATTTGTTTTTTACCTCCTATGCAGGGTTGGCTTTTGATTTTTGTCATCGACTTGTTATCCATGTTATCCAGAGATCAATCAATTCAATCATAGCCCGATAGGGTTCAATACATTTAACTCGCATTTATATTTACATCGTATTGAATAAATAGTAAAAGTGATCAGCACGGGCGGAAATCGCTCCCCGAAGGTGTGTGTGTGTGTGTGGGGGGGGGGGGGGGGGGCGGCATGTTTTTCCTCAGGAAGTAACCGCTTAGGGGTGGGGGTGGGCCGGGGGATCAGGGTGATGGATTTTATTGTGAGTGTTTTTTTTTTTTCAATGAAAGCAGTTGGGGGGGACACTATATCTTGTCGGCGGAAGGAACGAAAATAGTTTTTTTGGGGGACACGTCCCCAGTCTTCCCCGGGATTTCCGCCCGTGGTGATCAGGAACATGTGGAAGTGAAATATATTTTTAAAGATAGGCGTAGATCCTCTGAAACGCTTTATGGATATTGTATCTGGCCGGTCGAGCTTTTTGGGGTCGAATTCTCGGATGGTTGAGTTGTGTTGTGCTCCGTGCTGCGATGCGATTGATCAACGTATAAAAGGTCTAGTAAACCATCCATATTGCCGTCTGTTTGTTGATGAGCACTCATGCGCCGTCCGTGATTTGCCTTTAGTTCGTATCATTGTGCTATTTCATCAAGGTCTGTGATCCTGTGCTGTATCCTATCAACGTTGAGTGTAAGTAGTTACGAGGTGGTGAATGGAGTAATAGAATATGGAATTATTATTCGCGCATATTCTTTAAAAATACGACTTTGCATCCGCTTGTTTTGGCAAAGTGACAGGGTGCATGCATTCTACGCATTGCGCATAGTGCATACATCATTACATGTACGTGCAAAGGCGGTCGGTAGTGTGATTGGGGGCCCATTCTCGCTGCACATAGGATTTGAGACGAAAACAAATAAGCATTTGGGACTGGTATTATGCACTTTACCGACATGCCTTAGCAACGAGGTTAAGGTTTGGGGGCCAGAGCTAGGCCTCCTATGAATATGATGACAGTTAGCAATACCATGAGTCATGACCATTGCATAAACTATAATTGGTGGTGGGTGAGAGAAAATATTAAGAATTGAGCCAGTGCAGTGACTAGGCTACGTCAACAGTGAAACATTTTGTTTTTGAACTTCTTTTTTGTAGTTGACCTCGTTTTGGTTTTGGTCAAGACTCAGACGGCTGCCTCGTGGTTTAGAGTTGAGCTCGCGTTCGGGTGGTTCCAAAAGTTTTCTTTGCAAATTGGACAACAAATTCATTCAATTTCATTCTTATTGTGATAAGGAAATGTAGACACCTGAAAATCAAGCAATACCGGTAATCGGTTTTTAGTCTGTAGTGTAATTACCAACACTCCCTCTCCCATCGCATGTATAATTGGATAATTGGTGGTGGGTGAACAAAACTAAAGAATTGAGTCAGTGAGTACATGTGTGCTAGTGCAGTGACATCACACTATTATTGAGGCTACGTCAACAGTAAAACATGTTTTCTTTCAGTTTTTTCTTTGTAGTTGAGCTAGCTCTGCTTTTGGTGAAGACTCAAGCGGCTGTCTCGTGATTTAGAGGTGAGTTCGAGTGATTCCAAAAGGTGACACCCCTATTTCTGACTCCCCCCAGATACTGGTTATTTGGCCCCCCTTTTTTCCATGCACTATGTACACAATTCTTTTCCCCCTCTTTTTTATGTGATTGTTTTGATTGTTTATATTCATTAATGACATGTGTGTGTACAGGAGATAATTGTCTTGTCCGTAAAATACAAGACCTGTTTTAACCCAAATCTGAAAATAAATACTTTACCAAGAAAATCATAGATTGAGTCAAGGTTGGGATCTTTTAAATGTGCTGTTTGATGTGTACTTTTTAAGTGTTTAGAAATGAAAGCATTTTGGCTAGATTTTAGTGAAAGGCTTTCTGGGGTAATTGAAATTTACAAAGAAATTTTAGGCATACACCCAGTAGTAAGGATAGCGTGCTCCATCCTGTAAATGAACGAAAAACAAGTCAGACAAAAATCTTGGAACCAGACGGGATTTGAACCTACAGCCTACTGCTTACCGGGCAGCGACCTAACCACGCAAGCTATTTCTAGTTCACGGGTCAAGACACGACAACATGGAAACAAATACCCGAAAGAGTCTCATTTCATCTGACTCATTTCAATTACCCCAGAAAGCCTTTCACTAAAATCTAGCCAAATTGTCCTTACGGCGGACTAATCATGAATATTAATGAGTCAGATGAAATGAGACTTTAATGTGTTCGGTTCTGCCACGGCAGGATTCGCTGTAGTGTACATGCATGACATGTTTGATACTGCCTGGTCCCCTATTGTACGGGATTGCCAACTAAAAGCTGTTCTTTTGATTTTCATTATTTCAAACACCACTGTACAAAAATCAATTGATTTCACTCAAAATCGGTACTTTAGACAGTTTAGGGGGGGGGGGGGATTGCCCTATGAAAGATAAAATCCCTTCTCATTTTAACAATCCTTGTGTATACTTGGTATGAAATCGTAAAACCATATCTGTTATTATCTCTTCTTGCAGGTGTCTGGGTTCTGTGGCAGGTGTCTGGGTCCTGTGGCAGGTGTCTGGGGCCTGTGGCAGGTGTGTGGGTCTTGTGATTGTATGTTTGTCTTCCCCTCGCTGACGAAGTCGGAGGGGATATAGGAACGCTGTCGTCCGTCATTCTGTCCGTGCGTGCGTGCGTCTATAACAAATTTGGTTTTTGATCAATAAATTCGGTAATGATTGGCGGATTTTTGGAGTATGTAGGTCAAAGGTCATAGTTCATTAAATATGCGAAAAAATACAGTCTGGTTTCCGATCGATAACTTCAGTAATTTTTGACGGATTTTAATGAAATTTGATATGAAGGTGCATGATATCAAAATATAGGCTAAGTTCGATTTTGGAGTACGTAGGTCAAAGGTCATAGCTCATTAAATATGCAAACTATTCGTTAGAGAGGTAGAAGAGAGTTGCAGAAAGTAAGGTGATATACTTCAAGGAAACCATAAGCTCCATATCAAGTAGTTTTTAAATCAAATGTAAGATGGAATGAAAAAAATCTGTTAAAAATTTGAACGAAATTGCATACGTACTAAGAATGGCTGTATGAAATTTCGATTGTGCATCTTTTACACTACTATTGATGAGATCATTTTCTGGACAAGTTTTAAAATGTTTTGTACATACATCGGAGGTGGTGGAGCATCGATTTCGGATAAGAGAAGTGGAGGGGCACATTTTGTCTGACAAACAATAGCTGGATTCCCACTTTCATTGTCTAAGCCTGTTTTTTCATTGTTTTTGATGCACATAAACATTTTCATTTTGCTTCAGATTTGCACGCTTTCTTGAGCCAAACTCCAGATATTTAATGTAGGATTTTTTTGTCCACAACATATTTGGGATTAAAGCAATGAAAACATCTGTGCTTGAAGAATTACAGAACATGTGACATTTTCTGTACTAAACATATTGAGAGTAGTCCGCAATTTGTTTCGGCAATAAATGGTAGTGTCAAAAACAGACAATTTCATTTAGGTATAACTTTTATATTTGCTGAATATGTAATTGAAGATATATTGTTTTATAAAAAAATAAAAATGCACTTTCTTATTTATAGACATGGCTACTGTTTAAAAAAAAATTCAAAATTAACTCCCATTTTTAATAAAAAGGTTTCAAATAGACTTTTTGAAAAATAACTTCATAAAGGTGAAAATTTTGCCTTATAAAAGATGGACGATGCCCCCTTTAAGTGTAACAAATGTTATGATCTAATTATTCTTTCGTTTTTCTTACAGGTGTCTGGCTGTTGAGATTGTATGTTTGTCCTTGTGCCTGGAAATTTTACTCTTTTTCAGGAAAAGTGCTTGTTTTGTGTTTTCATCTTTTCATTGTATACATACCAACCAAATTACTTCATCTCACGTCTTTTCTTATCTCAGAAGAGATCCTGCTCTCAGAAGAGAGTGTCCCCACACTCCAGAAGGGTGTGCGTCTTTAACCATTTCATCCCATTTCACCCACAGGAGACTGTGGTAAAGACTCCACGACAAAGTCGTTGGTTACGAATCAATATCCACGAGGAAATCGTTGGTTAAGAATCAATATCCACGAGAAATCGTTGGTTACGAATCAATATCCACGAGAAATCGTTGGTTACGAATCAATATCCACGAGAAATCGTTGGTTACGAATCAATATCCACGAGGAAGTCGTTGGTAAAAGTATATATAACAATCCATATAAAAATCCATATAAACATACAGAAAAGCTGAACGAAATCTGAATGTGAAATGAAAGTGTGAAATATATGTTGTGAAATCTCAGATGTGAAAGAAAGATTACAAGTGAATTCTTAGAAGTGAGTGAATGAGCTTTAGTGAAAGAAATTAGACAATAATACATGTAGAAATTTGAGTGGAAATGTAAAAGCTTGAGTACAGTGATTGATTTAGATATAAGAGTTATAGTGTTGATGGTTGAGATTGAATTGTTTGAGTACATGTATATGCCTGTTGTTGTCATGTAAGATCACTATACACTGTAGTTGGTTGATGATAATAAGATCAAAGAAGAAACATAAAGAAGTAACATCATAACAAGAAGAACTTTATTTTGAGGCAGAAACAGAAGAACAGGTTGACAAAAACGAAGGTAATAAATTGCATGAAAGAGGCAGCCTCTTCATTTCAAGAGTTTGGAGCTAAGCACGATTGAAACTATCAAGTTACTGGATTGATCTTAATATAAGAGCGCCATCTTGTGGCTGGCACATACTCAAACACTGTGGACACACTGAATGCAAACTTAGTATTAGAGCGCCATCTTGAGGTTGAAACATATTTGAACAGGGTGCATCAAATGAGTAGTATATTGATACTGAAAACAAATTTTGTGTAATAACGCCATCTTGAGGCCAAAACGTTATAGAATTTGACTAAAAGCATACTTTTTATCCAGTTGAAACACTCTTCATAAAGTTAAAACTCTAAACCGCCATCTTGAGGGTGACACCTTATTATACTTGAACGCAGTGCATTAGAGTCTGGTACCTTGTATTGAAACTCAACAATTACTTCAGACAAACTTAGTATTACAGCGCCATCTTGAGGCCGAAACATATTTGAACACAGTGCATCAAAGTCTGGTATATTGATACTGAATACAAATTTTGTGTAATAACACCATCTTGAGGCCAAAACATTATAGAATTTGATGTTGATAAAGAACACAGTTTTGTAAGGGTAATATTTAAAGATACGTTAACATTTTAAATCCTAAACCATACACTGGTATCACAGTACGTGTGGTCTAGCTGGCAAGGCGAAACAAACAGAAAAATCAAAATTAAAGAATTGAAGCTAGTATACTGGAGACAACCTTGTATTGAAATTAGAGTCTATAACATAATTGTATTAGTAAATGTGCTGACCACATTATTCCTAGAAATACTACTCTTGATTTAGTGAAATAACTACAGGCGAAATGAATGTTGTTCAAAAAACTGAAGTATTAGAGGAGATGGCAGAATGCTACGTATGTGGGAAAGATCTGGACAGAAATCAAAATGAGGTCAAGTGTGAAACCTGTTCTCGATGTTACCATGTGTCATGTTTGAACATTTCATGTGAAGACAAACTGATGGACATCAGACTAGTATGGATTTGCATTTGTGGAAACAACAACATATCTATGCGTTTGTTTGACCATCTCGGTATCCCAATTGATGTCAACAGGTATGAATCAATCTGTCCAGAACGTGATGTCGAAGAACACGACTACAATCTTGATGAAGGCTCAAAAGAGGAAACAAGAGATCGATGTGGACGTTTTACAATGAAGAAAAGGTATGTGAACAAAGGGCAGAAACGATCAAGATCACCTGACCTAACAAACACCAAAAAGAGGAAAAATGAAATGTATGTGCCCAGTGTGAATGAACCCTCGAATGAAGGAAAGGCATCTGACATGGAAAAGGAATCTGATTCAAGATGGAAATTGACAAGATCTAGGAAAGCAAAATACTTGGAGAAGAAAGGTGGATTGACATCAATTAATATGAAGGAAAGGAATGTTGATGAATTTGATTTCAAAAGAGAAAAGGGAGTGACATACATTGGGAAATCAATGAAGCACCTGTACTACAAGTCACCCAGGATTAATAAAGCCTCAACCACTGTCCCCCAATCAGAAATGAAAGGAAAGAAAGAAAAGTCAAAAGCATGTGCATCGAGAGAAAAGAAACCAGTCGAGATGAGTGGAAATGACTTAGAGTTAACGTGTAGAGGCACAGTTTGTCATGAAGACACCAAACTTTGTGGAAATGGTTTTGATGAAGATTGTTCCAAGTCAAGTGAAATGGCTATTTTGTTTAGTAAACAGAAAGCTCCTAGTGAATGGTCTGTTTCTGATATTGATGATCTTGTAACACATTCAGTCTCCTCAAGCAGCTCTAATGAAACTGCAAGTCATCGAAAGAATGGTGGAAATGCATCTCCTCAACAAGTGAACACAGGTCCTATTTCTGAGCACGCACACCCAGACTCACTACTCAACACACTACAAGAATCTCTTGAGAATTGTGATGGCTGTTTGATGAACTTTGGTAAGCAGACTTTTCTTGTGTTTGCAGATGAAACAGGTTACTACATCTTTGATCCACATTCCAGAAGTAGAAGAGGATGTTACAGTAGGCATGGCAAAAGCATTCTCATGCACACTAAAACATGGCTTGGAGTGTACTCTTACTGCATACAGTTGTGCAATTCATTGAAGCTCCCACATGATGTGACATACAAGCTGACACAGGTAGTAGTCATGGACAGAACAAAGACTGATGTATTGAAGCTGGCAACACCTCCAAATACAATTGCACAGGTTCAAGTAGACGATAGTTTGGATGTACCACATACTGAAATGTTGACCCCTACAACTGAACCAACATGTCATTCTGAAGAAGAACATGGTGAAGAACTAGGAAAACCTTCCAACCCCAGTGATGAAACACCTGCTGTCCTCAAACCTTGCAGCTTAAAGAGTAACTGTTCTCGAAATGAGTCTTTTAAAATTTCTTTGGACTTTGAGGTAGTTGATGACCCAAAACACACACATGAAACAGAGTTTGAACCAAAGAATAAGGTTACATCTGACATGAAACACAAACAGCAAAGAGTGGATTGTGATGTTGCACAAAAAACAGACAGTGCAAATTGCCCAGAATCAATGGAAAACAAAGCTCCAAATGAAGATGTAATTCTAAAGGCAAAACCCACCACGCACATGATGGACAATCCCGGTTGTAAAAATATGCAATGTGCAAGTCAGTGTAACAACGATTTTAAGTCTGAATCCATCTGTAACAAAAGTAGAACAAAGGATACTGTGCTCAAAGGTGAACAGGAAGACAAATGTACAAGAGTCAATACACAAATAAAACAAGTGGCCCAAGGAACATTCAATCAAGGTGACAGAAGATTTGGTTACTCAAGTGGAAAGCAGTGTGTTGCTAATTCACTATCTGCACTGATGTACAGCAAGGTGAAAAATGCAAGTGATTGGTCAAGTACAGATCTAGACAGGATTTTGCATAATGGTGACGAATTATATTGTTACATACGACATTTCAATTCAGTTGATCATGAATTCTTGTTGATATCTGATCTATTTGATTATTTGGACTCTTATGATGAATTATTTGAGATCAAATGTCGAGAATCAGTAGGTGGATTGTTAGATGGAGATGAATCAATGTTGGCCCAGTCTCTCACAATGCCTTTGAATAGAATTCTTGAACAAGAACTTTGCAGTGACTCTGATGCATGTTTTGTGACTTTTGGTGGATGTACATTTATGATCATATCAGGTCAAGATGGTTTCTTTATTTTTGATTCTCATTCAAGAAGCAGACGAGGGTTACTGATCGAGCAAGGATACAGTATTCTCCTTCATACTCCAAGTTGGCAAGGTGTATACAAGCACTGCATGAGATTAGCTAAAACAATGGGATGCCCCATGTGCACTGAATGTGAAGTAACTAGCGTTAATGTCAAAACAACTTCTGGAAAAAGTGAAACCTTGAAAGGATATCCCCAGTTACACGATATACCCTCTGGTCAACTTCCATCAAGAAGTGGACAATGCGCAAATGTGTCTGAATGTTCCATTCAGTATGACAGTTTTGATGAATTACCAAGCTTTAATCAGAGTAGCACAGAAGAAAGTATTCAAACCCAAGATTTATCTTGTACTGATAATGCAAATGATCCTAACATGCATTTCAATGGTCAACAATTGAAATTGAAAAGTGTGACAATTGAGCTAACCAAGTTAACAGAGACACAACTTAACAGTCTTTGCTCTAAGAAAGGAAATATCATTAAAGCAGTGAGTGACAATGATAAGAAACAAAAGACTGAAAATTGTACTTTGCAATGTGAAAGTGACTTGAATGACTCAGAGCTAGGGGAGAAATTGCAGAATAGAAAGAGAACCATGAGTGGAAAACGAAAACTGAAAAACATAGAAAGCGATGTCGAAGTTAGTGTTGACCCCTGTAAAAAAATCAGAAAAACGGACTCTAGACAAATTGAAGTGAAAGAAAATAATGACTTGAAAATTGATGAAAATGAATGTGAAACAGATCCTGAAGAACTGTTGATACTCAGTGAAGTTCGTTCAACCATGTGGTTTAAACCTCTTGATGAAATAAGAAGGAAACAATGTTGTAGAAAAGTTGAAATACCTGATGTTGATTGTCATAATTCTGATTATAGACTTGAAGTGTGTACACCTTTAACCGAACCTAGAAACATTAAGCATATTACTGGCGATGGGAACTGCTTTTATCGTGCAATTTCATTTGCTATCACAGGAAACGAAGGAAACCATACCGTATTAAGGAAAGCCATTGTTGTTCATCTGTTGAAAAACAAAGAAATATTTGTAAGCTTGTTGAGAACAGGTTATACAAGTGTTGCTGATTATATCTCAAAGAGTAACATACTGGATAATGGTACTTGGGCTACAGAAATGGAAATTATGGTTCTAGCAAATTTGATTGAAACAGATATATATGTATATAATGATCAGCTTTGTAGATGGAGCATATTTTGTGGCCGAAATATCCAAGTTGGAAGTGTGACAACTGAGAAAGGAATCTACCTGAAACATACACATTGCATTCATTATGATGTTGTTTTGTCAGTCCAATCATCTGAATCTTTTTCTTTGGATAGTGAGGTGGATGTTAAAGGAAATAATATATCAGAAATGCCTGATGTGCAAGTAAAAACAATTGACAGGAAAACAAAGAAAAGGCGTACACCACAGTCTTACAATCAAACTAAGGTTCGCAGAAGAGAGCGAATGAGAGAAAAACGTGCATTGATGAAAAAAGAAAACAAAAGTAATGACAAAAAAGACAACGATATGTCATACAAAATCAAGAAACAAAGGCAGAACATAAAGTACAGACATGATATAAAATTTCAGAAAACACACCTCAATACTATGAAAAGTAAATACTCTGATTTGCAGTATAGATCTAAACTTCTTCAATCAAATAAACAGAAATATATCACTAATGAGAAATACAAAGAAAATCATAAAAGTGCAATGCGAATTAAAATGAGAGATTTGTATACCACCAACGAACATTTCAAACAGAAGCATAGTTCTATTATGAGAAGGAGCACAAGAAATAAATATAAGGAAAATGACCATTTCAAGCAAACACAAAAAGCTACCATGAGAGTAAGCATGAGAAATAAATATAAGGAAAATGACCATTTCAAACAAAGACAAAAAGCTACAATGAGAAATAAATATCAGAAAAATGACCATTTCAAACAAACACAAAAAGCTACTATGAAAAGTAACATGAGTCATAAATATAAAGGAAATGAAAATTTTCGACAAAAGCAAAAGGTTTCTATGAAAAACTTGTCCCAAACAAGGTATAAGAACATTGATATAAAACAACAGAAATTGTTAAGCTTAAAAATGAAGTACAAAACAAATGAGAACTTTAGGCAAAGTGTAATGAGACAAAATACGGAAAGGGCTGTAGCTAAAACGCTGGAAATGTCAAAGTTTGATAATGTACTTCAAGAATTCAGAAAGATTATTTCCCATGGTCCAGAATTTGTTTGCTGTGTTTGCTTCAAACTTCTCTTTCAGAATCAAGTGAGAACATGTAGAAAGACAAATTATAAGCTTCAAAGGTGTATAAATGAGGAATATTTGCATGTTTGCGATTCACAATGCAAATTACCATGTCAAATAAGCCAGTCAACTAGATCATCACTATGGATTTGTTTCACCTGCCACAATAAGCTGAAATCTGGGAAAGTACCTGCAGAAGCAAACGTGAACAACTTACACCTTCACAGAGTTCCAGTAGAACTTGCAAATTTGAACAGTTTAGAACAGCACTTGATTGCATTGAATATCCCTTTCATGAAGTTAATGGCTTTGCCTAGAGGAGGTCAAAATGGAGTTCATGGTCCAGTCGTATGCGTACCTTCAAATACTTATGAAACAGTAGAGATGTTGCCCAGACCACAGACAGAAGATCAATTGATTCGTGTTAAACTGAAAAGAAAATTGTCGTTCAAAAGCTACTACAAGTACAAATTTGTAGATAAGACAAAATTGATGAATGCTTTGCTTTATTTAAAAGGAAGTAATAAGTGGTACTTAGATATAGGCATAGATAATAAGTGGACAAACACATTAGATCAGAATGAAAATGATAACGAAACAGAAGTCTTGGAAACTTTTGGTGAAACAGATATCTTAAAAGATATCAGAGAACTTGAGGAAGAGCGAGATAAAGAGAAAGACAAAATTGACGATTCCCGAAATGCTGAAATGAAGGGTAACAATGAGTCAGAAGATGATTTAGAAGAGAGATTATGTGGAATTCAGTTAGATACATGTTTGCAGCCTGCAGATATTGGACAAGAAATTCTAGATCAGTACTTTGATGACATCATATGTTGCGCTCCTTGCGAAGGAAAAAGCCCTGTTTCAGTTTTGCAAGATGAAAGCAATGAAGCAAAATGTTTTCCAGTGTTATTTCCACAGGGTCAACCAACATTTCATGATAGAAGAAACGAGAAGATAACCTTGGGACGCTATTTACAAAATCGACTGATGCATGTCGATAACAGATTTGCCCGAAGTACAGATTACATCTTTTATGCACAATATATTTATGAAATTCAACAGGTTTTGTCACAAGTTTCTATTGCATTAAGGCAAAGTCGAGACAAAAAAGATGACACTTCAACAATAACTGCTTCAGATTTGAAAGATGCAGATACAGTTCATAAGATACTAAAATCAGACAAAGGATATAAATTTCTAAAGCAAATTCGTGGAACACCTCCTTATTGGCAGAAGACACAAAAAGATGTGATGGCAATGGTACGACAGCTTGGAAAGCCAACATGGTTTGCATCATTTTCAGCTGCAGATATGAGATGGCCAGAAATAATTAATACATTGTTAACACAGCAGGGAGACTCCAGGAAATCTACTGAATTGGATTGGACAGAAAAGTGTAATCTTTTAAGATCAAATCCGGTTACAGTTGCGAGAATGTTTGATAAAAGATTTCACACTTTCATGAATAAAGTAATTTTGTCTCCAGCTGCACCAATTGGTAAAATCATTGATATGGTGTACCGTGTCGAATACCAGGCAAGAGGTTCCCCTCACATACATTCATTATTATGGGTTGAAAATGCTCCAGAGTTGGGAATTGATAAAGATAAGGATGTCATACGATTCATAGATAAGTACATTTCCTGCCAGATTCCTGACGAAAAGGAAGATCCAGAACTATATGAAATAGTCAGCACTGTACAACAACACAGTAAAAAACATTCCAAATCTTGCAAAAAGAAAGGAACAGCATGTAGATTCCATTTTCCAAAACCACCATCTGAAAGAACGTTTATCATTAAACCTGTAATAAATAAAGCTAGTGACAGTGGGAAAAATCAATGTGATGTCAAAGCTTCTGAAAAGGCTAAATCTGATGCAAAAAAATTGTTAAATTCTGTTAAAGATGCTTTATCTGATGGAAGTGAATACAAGAGTACAAGGCATCTCTTTGAGAAACTTGGTATTACACAAACTCAATTTGAGAAAGCGCATAATGAAATTGCTTCACAGGACAATATAATCATCAAGAGAGATCCACAAGATGTATGGGTTAATCAGTTCAATCCAAACTTACTTCGATGCTGGAATGCAAATATGGATCTGCAATACGTAACCAATCCATATGCATGTGTAGCTTACATCGTTTCCTATATGTCAAAAGCTGAACGGGAAATGGGAATGCTTTTGAATCACACATTAACCGAAATGGAACAAGGAAATAAAGATGCCAAGGAAAGTATGAAAAAAATTGGACAGGCATATATGCAGAATCGTGAAGTGTCTGCTCAAGAAAGTGTTTATCGTGTATGTAGTCTCAGACTGAAAGAGTGTTCAAGAAAAGTGGAATTCATTCCTGTTGGACCTGATCCTGTTAGAATGAGTCTGCCGTTAAGCGTAATACAAAACAAACCAGATGGAGATGATGATCAGAATATTTGGATGCCTAGTAAACTTGACAGGTACAAAGCTCGACCTAGAATTACAGAATTCAAAAATATGTGTCTAGCAACATTTTGTTCTCAGTATAGAATTTTAACTGCATCACAAGAACCAAGTACAAAGAGTAAAAATGTCTTTAAATTGGATAACAATTTAGGATATATTCAGAAACGTACACGCACTAAAGATGCAATTATAAGATATCCCAGATTCTCTGCTTCCACTTCACCTGACAAATACTACTTAAGCATATTACAACTGTTTTTACCACATTATTATGATGAGCAATTGAAGCCTCCAACTTTTAAGACACATCAAGAGTTCTATGAAAAGGGTTCTGTAAAATTATTTGGATGTGAAATACAAAATGTGAGGTCAATTGTGTGTACCAATCAAAGTGTTTTTGAAATAAGCGCCGACGCAATTGATAAAGCACAAGAGCACTTAAACAAATTTGGTCCACAAGAAGATGCCTGGGGTCTTTTGTGTCCAGAAACTGAAGTAGAGCGACTTGAACATCCGAGAGAGAGTGTAGACTTAGAAGATTGTGATGGAGACCTTGATATCCCTGATTTCAAACGTGAGCCAAAAAAAGATGATTATAGCATAGAATTTCGATCAACAAAAATATCTAAACAAAATGGACATTCTTTGATGAGGTCTTTAAATGAAAAGCAACAGAGTGTGTTTTATAAAGTACGTCAATGGTGTTTAGATACAGTGAATGGAAAAGTGGTGGAACCTTTTCATATATTCATAACTGGTGGTGCTGGCACTGGAAAGAGTCATTTGGTTAAATCCATTTACTATGAAGTAAGTCGTATACTAGCCAGAATGTTACACCATCCTGATGATGTCTCAGTACTGAAAGTGGCTCCTACTGGAGTAGCTGCATACAACATCAATGGCCATACGATACACAGTGTTCTTTCAATTCCAATTAACGCACAGATGCCCTATCAACCACTTAGTGAAGAGAAAATAAGTGTCCTTCGAAATAAATTAAGTCAATTGCAAATTTTAATCATCGATGAAATATCAATGGTCGATCAAAAGTTGATGTACTATATTCATAGTCGACTCCGTCAAATAAAACAATCCCGTAATCAAACTGCTTTTGCTGGTGTTTCGGTTATAGCTGTGGGAGATATGTATCAATTACCTCCTGTATTTGGAAATTCTCTATATAATGACACACTCGAAGGTGGATTGTGGAATGATAATTTCAAGAAAGTAGAACTGGAGGACATTATGAGACAGAAAGACGATATTAAATTTGCCCATCTTCTGAACAGGTTACGTGTTAAAGAACATGCAGATATTTTGTGTGATGAAGACATATCCTTGCTTACATCTCGTGAAACTGGTGAAGAATGTGCAAATGTTCTCCACATATATTCAAGTAACAAAGAAGTAGATGCTTGGAACAAGAAATTATTGCACAAAAAATGTGATGATGTGATATGTATAAAAGCAGAGGACACTGAGAAAGACGCTAGAAATGGAAATAAAATCCGTGAAAAACCTTGTACAAGAAAAAAAAACCAATTGCCTAATTATTTATGGATTGCTGTTAATGCTAGAGTCATGTTGATAAAGAACATTGATGTTAACAAAGGCCTTACAAATGGATGTTTTGGTAATGTAGTAGAAATAATATGGGATCAGACAAAGTCTAAACCAGTTTGCATTCGAGTTGATTTTGACAAAGCTGATGTTGGTATTCATTCAATTAAATTGTCTCAAGAGTCAATTGGTAAGAAAATTATAAGGCAACAATTTCCTCTTAAACTTGCTTATGCATGTACCATTCATAAAGTACAAGGTTTGACATTAGACAAAGCTGTTGTGTCATTAAAGACTATTTTTCAATCTGGACAAGCATATGTTGGGCTCAGCCGGGTTACTTCCTTATCTGGACTTGTTATAGAAAATTTTGATCAAAAACGCATACACTGTAATCCACAAATTAAAGAAAGCATGGATAAAATGACTCCTTTTATTGAGGAAAGCACCTCTGAAGATGTCAATGGTCATAATTTCTCGTTGATTATGCAAAATATACAGGGTTTGAAACAGCACTTTATAGATTTCAAATCCCAGTGTCAATTTTTAAATACAGATTTTATATGTTTGACAGAAACATGGATAAAAGATGAGAATATTTTTGATGTTCTTATAGACAACTTTAGATTTTACCATCAGCCACGACATCTTTCATACTGCAATTCTGGTGATGGAAAGCAATTCAAAGAACAATCACATGGAGGTGTGGCAATGTATATCAAGCATGTACATGTATCTAGATTAAAGATTCCTGTTGACAACTTGGAATTTATTGCAGTTCTTATAACAAATCCTATATCTGTTGTTATATCAGTTGTATATCGACCTCCATTATATAGCATGAAATCATTCTGTGAATGTCTAGACAATCTACTCAATGAATTACACAAAAGAAGCACGAGATGCATTGTAATGGGTGATTTTAATGAGGACTTGTTTAAAGACTCTTCTCAAGTCAAGAAACTAATGTGTAATAGAGGATATAAACAACACGTATCAAGTGCTACAACTGAGAATGGAACTTTGATTGATCATGTGTACAGCAAGGGATTAGATTCAGTGGAAACAGAAGTTGTCGGTACATATTACAGTTATCATGAAGCTGTTAGGATTCTATTTTAGATTGATATCAAATAGTGAATTTACTGACAATTACATGTACATGAATGAATAGTCAAGTGTATATATTGTTATAAACTTGATTTATATTGATATAAAAAGAAAATTATAAGACAACCATGAGAAAAAGAATCAAAAATAGATATACAATAGACATTTCAAACACAAAGAGTTACTATAAGAATGAACATGGGAAAGAAGGATATATCAGACAAATGAAAACAGTTCTGCAAACAATACTGCTTGTAATTGTATGGATGTATTTTGGTATTTGTTTGTAGTGATGAACACATACATGTATGTACTTTATGCAATGATGCCACATTTAATTTTAGTTGTTATTGTCATGGTGTACAATTAATTGCTACCATTTCAATGATTGTAAACTCCCAATCCCTTGACACACACCAAGACCCTACCCATCTGAGAACTTCCTCACAGGTAGTAGGTGATTCTGAACTGCTCATGTGTCGACAGGAACTGGCCATTCTATTGTCAGCATGTGCCAGAGGGAGACTGCTCATTACCAGCCTACATGTGTGGGGTAGAAGAAACATAGCTTCAAATAACTGGATCAACTGTAACCAACTTCATTTATTCAAAAGAAGGAGAAGAAGAATCTACCAATTTTGCTAACATTTTTTATCTCCAAACTACCTGATACAACATTATATGAAAAAAAGAGTGTTTTGTTAGTAAAGACTTATAAACGAAGGATGTGTGATCCATTCCATTTTTGTTACTTTTGCAATGAGACCTATTTCTTAAAGCACCAGCACTGATAGCTAGTATAATCATTAAATGTCAAAGTAGTAGTGTTGTATTCCTAGTACACTATTAAGACAATCACCAGTTTAATCACTGCACAGTTAATTATTTATATGACATTTAATGAATGTATGCATGTTTGCTTAAAACCTTGTTTTCATTCGTATGAAGTTCACTTATATTGAGAAATAGAAATGCCTCCTCTCCCACCATGTAGCAGCCCTCTGAACAGGTACAGTGATGTAACACGCCGCTGTAAGGTTACACATAGCATGTGTTTTGTAACACCAACACATACAGAAGAATGCACTAAATGATCATATGATTAGATTACTCGTTTCACATAATGACAATGTGCTCCTTTCATAGTTCTGGAGACTTCAAGACAGAAAAAACACCAAATAACACCAGTAGTGTAAAATTATGGCCAGCACCCTCAGCTGTAATAAAAAGTAAGATTCCTAACATTTGTCTCCATTCCTTGTGTTCATTTAATAGTGTTATATGTGCCTTACACTACATAATGATCTCCATTCTTCATAATGCACTGCTGGCTAACATCAAATTGATGAAATGTTAGAAATTATTAAAACTTAGTGCCTTGTGATAATGATGTCTTTTTCTTTTAATACATGTTTTGTAAACAAAACGATTTATGCACAATTCCAACACAGGTCATACCAGCATACGTGCAGGTCCATGCTGACCAATGTCTACACCAGGTAGAGTCCTCTCACCTGGGGCCCCAGCACCTGTCCTCTTGACGTCCCGCCACGCACCATCCCTTAGCAACCTCTTCATCGTGTAGAAACACATCTTCATGGGGGTTAGCCGATGTAGCTAGTTCCCAGTCCCTGGACACACACAAAAGCCAATCCAGCTGACGGATGCCACTGAGGTAGTGGGTGACCAGAACTGACTATGCGCTCACAGACCAGGCCACTT
Source organism: Arbacia lixula (assembly GCA_963669155.1). Lineage (NCBI taxonomy): Eukaryota > Metazoa > Echinodermata > Echinoidea > Arbacioida > Arbaciidae > Arbacia > Arbacia lixula. The sequence goes on from CAVLGW020000013.1 coordinate 151,021, forward strand.
TATTGTCAACATGCTATTGATAAATAGAGAGACAAGTGAAGGTACAACGTGTCTTGCATCAAGTAGTCCAGAACTGACTTCACCTGTGGCCCTGACCAGCGCTTTCCATCTCAATGCCTCCTCTCCCACCATGTACCAGCCCTCTGAACAGGTACAGTGATGTAACACGCCGCTGTAAGGTTACACATAGCATGTGTTTTGTAACACCAACACATACAGAAGAATGCACTAAATGATCATATGAATGGATAACTCGTTTCACATAATGACAATATGCTCCTTTCATAATTTTGGAGACTTCAAGGCAGAAAAAACACCAAATAACAGTAGTAGTATCAAATTATGGCCAGCACCCTTAGCTGTAATAAAAAGTAAGATTCCTAACATTTGTCTCCATTCCTTGTGTTCATTTAATAGTGTTATATGTGCCTTACACTACATAATGATCTCCATTCTTCATAACGCACTGCTGGCTAACATCGAATTGATGAAATGTTAGAAATTATTAAAACTTAGTGCCTTGTGATAATGATGCCTTTTTCTTTTAATACATGTTTTGTAAACAAAACGATTTATGCACAATTCCAACACAGGTCATAGCAGCATACGTGCAGGTCCATGCTGACCAATGTCTACACCAGGTAGAGTCCTCTCACCTGGGGCCCCAGCACCTGTCCTCTTGACGTCCCGCCACGCACCATCCCTTAGCAACCTCTTCATCGTGTAGAAACACATCTTCATGGGGGTTAGCCGATGTAGCTAGTTCCCAGTCCCTGGACACACACAAAAGCCAATCCAGCTGACGGATGCCACTGAGGTAGTGGGTGACCAGAACTGACTATGCGCTCACAGACCAGGCCACGTTATTGTCAACATGCACCAATAGAGACACATCACCACACATCACCAGTCTACATTGCGAGATACATGTACAAAAACATTCTCCATCAATTCCTTGTTTGTATACTGCACATTTTCTTTACTGTGCATCAGCTTGTGTTTACATAAACGTGTGGATAATAATCATGTCCAGTAGTTTGTATAGTAATAATAATAATGACAATAATAATACATAAAATTTATATACTGCAGTTTCCATCTGAATTAGATGCTCAAGGCGCTACAGAGCAAATTAAAGAGGAAAAATAAAACAAATAGAGTACAAGTATGAACTGTACAACTTAAATCATATAAGGTTGTATGTCAAAAAACACCCTTATTTAGGTATGTCCTTGAACGTGGTCACTGACGTCAGGGTTTTCAAACTCTGTTAAAAAGAATTCCACACAATTGGCCCTGCGTTAACAAAGTCCCGTTCTCCTCACGATTTCTTTGGAATGGAAACTTGCAAAAGACCGGGTGTGGAGAATCTTAAGGTTCGTGAGCGTTGATAGTAGTGAATTTTTTGCATATGAAGACATATTTAAAAATGTCAATAAGTTCGTTGTAGATGTTATGTATATTAACCACTGGTACTGGTGTCCTTTCTTGTATTTTCTAATACAATCAAGCTTTCCACAGGTTATTGGCATGTACTGTAAGAACTCCCACAATTTTGCTCCAATTCATTGTGCTTCAAACCACCTGTTTACATGCATACCTTTGGATATGTTGATTTGTCTTGTTAATACCATAGTACAATGTACTTATTGCTTCTCATTGTCGTATGTATATATCAGACCGCTAAGCCTCTCACTAGAGTGAGTTTGAGCCGATTGTCTTGACAGCATCCTCATGTGGCGACACCACTTCCGTGCTATATGCTCTCTCAAGCGTTCTATACCACATTTTGTGTTCCACTATAAGGAGCGAGTTCCTTGGTTGTTTTTTTTTACACATATAGTATTTATTTTTGGAGCCTCACGCTCTTTATGGTGAAAAGTCTGGAATGTGGATAGTTGTGATACTGCGACACGCCCAAGAGCAAGTAGCTTGATCGTGCCTATAACTTTGGCAGGTCGCAAGGTAATTTTCCTCCGCAACCAAGTTATTAACTCACTCATACTATTGATATGACTGAGCACGCGGAGGTTTTTTGACCTTGCTTGGGTGGTGCGTAGTCACATATTTTGTTGTAATTCGAGTTGCCCTCGGGGCGTGAGGAGGAGTATACATAAGCACATTATATTTCGACATATTGATATTACATACTGTTTACTCTGTTAATTGTTGTCTTAGCTGTTAATCATTCGTTTGGTTTTGGTTTTTGTTTTGTTTTTGTCTTTTGTTTTTTGTTTCGTGTGTGTTTGCTTGTATTAATCTTTCTTTGATGTATTTTTTTTTAAATAATGGACTTCATACTGTATCATGTGTATTGAACCACCTGTAAATGAATAAAAAATTGAATTGAAATTGATATATAGATATCATTATCATTGTCATTGTTCAAAACCCACCTGCACCCAACAAAGGAAATTATAATTGGTATAGTGTCAAGAATTTGTCAATCTAACGGTCAATCGTATCGGGGTCGCCTAAGCCACTAACCCGTCTCTGTGGTCTAGTGGTTAAGGCACCGGCGTTCAAAGCTGGGGGCCCGGGTTCGATTCCCGGCAGAGACATTTTTTCGGCATCACCAATTTTTCCAAAGGGTAGATAGCTCTGGGGAACCTTGATTTAAGCTACGCCTACCATTGTTCTTTTCATACATTTCTTTCACAAAAAAAAAACAAAACAAATATATATATATATATATATATATATATATGTGTGTGTGTGTGTATGCTATGAATATCCAGTGCATATCAGGTGCATGCTCCATTCTATGTTGCACATTCTTTCTTCTTTATTTTATGTTATTACTGTACCAGTTTTAGTAAGGAGAAATTCTAAATCGAGGTCAAATCTTGTAATGTCATTTGAGATATAATATACTGAATTTCATAAAACCTGGTTCAAATGTGATATATGACAGGATAATTAAGTAATTATAATGCTGGTCAGAAAGATCACATCAAGATCAAATTCTAAATGTTGCTTTTTTTATGCAACTTGTGTAAAATATATTGGCAGGAATGGTACAGAAATAGACTATATTGATTTTATAGACTTTATTTTACTGTACTTATTAGTGGTATGTGTTTAGAAAAAAAATACTCTTTTGAAAGTTATAACATCAATTTGACCCAAATCCAGCCAAAATTTACACATCCAATAGAACCAGGATAATATCTCATAAATGCCATTATGCCATTTATTAAACTTTTGAAATATCCTGGAAGTAAAATGTGTTTGTCTTTTTACAGTGAACATTCGTTATGTAGACATTGAAATATTTATTAACTTTGCCTGATATCAACATGATATGTTTGACCGGACATTCAGTATTTCCACTTGATCAAGTCCAACCCAGACACAGAGAAGACAATGTGTGTAAATTAAAGTGTATAAAGTGTATGTATTTCCATGCATGAGTATTCATGCGTGTGCATGTGTGTTTGCATATATAGGTGTGTGTGTGTGTGTGTGTGTGTGTGTGTGTGTGCTCGTGCTTGTGAGTGTGTGTGTATGTATGTGTGTGTACGTGCTTGTGTGTATGTATGTGTGTGGACGTGACATACACCACAGTAATAAACTATCCTAACTGCTAACTTCAAATTCTATTCAATACATGCACACTGTTTTAATTGAATAAAACAGTTAATCAAATATAATGGAGTTAGAAAAGTTAAATAAAATGAATTAATATACATGAGGATCAGCACCTCTTTCAAACCCGAACTACTACTAATTTATTCACAAACCTTTTCATTCACTTAATACGTAATGCACAAAAGGGGTTGCAATGATTTAGAAATCATTTTTCAAGTTAAAATTTCTCCATGATCCTGACATCTGATTCAAAAAAGGAAACACGGTCCGGAAATCTAGAAAGCTCAGCTACAACATATTACAATTCCAGACTAAATGTATCCAACGACCAACTTAGACATGAACTAACATCTACACTTCACAAACTATCAGAATGTAGATTCTGTGACTGTTTTCATTGTAACTTTAATGCTTTAAACTGTAGATGGCGCTATTCTACGAAAGATAACGTCTAAATTAATGTTTTTAAAATGAAACGTTCATTTGTTCAATTGAGATTTTCATCTTGATCTCGATATGTGATGAAAAAAATAAAAAAAATAGAGACCACTTCCCAGAAAGCAATTAGACTCAGCTACAACATATTATAATTTCAGAGTACAAACCTTAAGTGAGATACAGCACCTAGGAGATCGTCATGTAATGAGCTGGTAAATGCACGGTGATACCATGGACCTTCTGAGGTCATTTACTAAAACCAATAATCTGCTCATGTGAAATTACAATTACGAAATGGCTCTCCCGATCTTAGCAGACGACACGGCTCCATCTACCGGCATACCAACAGATAACGCTCTTCCTCAATCACAACTAGAGTACCTGCAGCTCTCTAATCACCACCGACATAATTTTTGTATACGTCCCATTTTGACATTAATGTCTATAATCAAATTTACACCATGAAGATGGAATCCTATTAAGAAAATAAAGCTGGAAGATCATAAAACAATGTCTCAACTAAGACATACTGAAATTTGGAAGAAAATTGATCACCGATTACTGAGATACGCAAAAAAAAAGTTAAAAAGTTCATGACGTCACACATGAAAATTCATTTTTTCGATTCATATGGCAATATGATAACGTCAGGACGTATTTAACGACCAAATGATACATGAAATAGCACCTACAGTTCCCACTCTTTCAAAATATGAAAAAAAAATGGGGGTCACCGGCCATTCTGAGCCGGATTCTGAGGAGCTATGGCCGATTGAAGTGGTCATGTTTTTTGCAATATTTGCACACAAAAACGTATTGATGCACACGCGGACTTTAAACTTTGACGCACCCGCTCGACCTTATTGTTGCATGGAAATGGCTCAAAATGACAGGATGTGTTGTTTGTAGTGTCAAAAACATGAATCCAGTGAAAAAACGGTTTTCCGACGTTGCGTTTGCTAAACGCACGGAAATTTGAAAAATGTTAGAAATGGCCTGAAACATATGCAAAACAATTTCTAGTTGATTTGGAGCATTTTTTTATTTTACGCGCGCTTTATTGCACTAACGTACGCGTACGCGTGCGTTTTTTTTCATTGAAATTAATTGGCTACTCATTAATTATATGCATGCCAAATTTCATTACACAGAGATAACCAGCTCTAGATCTACATGAGATAATAGATTTTCATTTAATTGCTCGTGCATGACGTCACGATGACGTCATGACCTTGAAAATGTTGCTGGAGCATGTTCACATATATACCCATACATGATAAAGATTTCATGAAAAATGGCCCATGCATTGCTGAGATATCCATGTCACAAAAATTGGAATGAAAATAAATAAATAAATAAATAATAATAAACGAGACATACTTGTGGACAAGTATAAGCTGGACTATAGACCTTCATTCGTGACACCATCTATCCATAAGCAATGTGAGACATCGCTCAAGAAAGCTCATAGGGCACCTATTATACTAAAATTTCAGAGAATTTCCTAAATGGTAACATGTTTATGCTAACGTGATTAATAGTCATGTAAGAGAATGGGGTGAGAGAAAAAAGAATTGGAAAGAAAATCTCAAAGAGAATGACAAAGTGAGGCATAGAACAGAAGAAGATGGCAAAATAAACATTGCAAAAGGAATGCAAAAGTTGACCCTACCCACGCCAGGAATCGAACCGGGGGCCTCGAGATCTTAAAACGGCGCCTTACCTATTGAGCCACAAATCTTCCCATTCACTTAACACGTAATGCCCAGCAGGGGCTAGAATGATTAAGAAATCGATATTCAAGCTGAAATTTCACCATGATCCCGACATCTGATTAAAAAATGGAGACAACGTTCCGGAAAGCTCGTAGACTCAGCTACAACATACTGAAATTTCAGAGTGAAAGCTTGACATATTAGTGAGATACATCTCCTAGAAGCTCGTCATGTCATTTCATAAATACCACTTCCATTGACATAACACGGAAGTGCGATTTTGACATTCATGCGTATAATGAAATTTACACCGTGAAGACGTCATCAAAATGAAAAATGAAGGCAACTCCTACTATGGAGCGAGGTCTCAGCTACAACATACTGAAATTTGGGTGAAAATTGACCATGAATTACTGAGATACACAAAAGCGGGTAAAAAAGTTCATGACGTCATACATGAAAAATCATTTTTTCGATTCATATGGCAATATGATGACATCAACATAAATTTAAAAGGTAAATCGAACATTAAATCACATTTACATTTCCCACTCTTTCAGAATATTGAAAAAAAATTGGGGGTCACCGGCCATTCTGAAGAGCTATGGCCGATTGAAGGTAGTCATGTTTTTTGCAATATTTGCACACAAAAACGTATTGACGCACGCGCAGACTTTGAACTTTGACGCACCCGCACGACCTTGTTATTGCATGGAAATGGCTCAAAATGACAGGATGTGTTGTATGTAGTGTCAGTAACATGAATCCAGTAAAAAAACAGAATTTTGACGTTTTGTTCGCGTTACGCACGAAAAAACGCGCGAACGCGCGCGCACGCGCGGAAATTTTCGAAATGCTAGAAATGGCCTGAAACATATGCAAAACAATTTTGAGTTGATTTGGAGCATTTTAAAATTTTGCGCGCGCGTTTTTGCACTAACGTACGCGTACGCGCGCGTTTTTTTTCAATGAAATTAATTAGCTACTCATTAATTATATGCATGTCAAATTTCATTACACAGAGATGACCAGTTCTAGAGCTACATGAGGTAATAGTTTTTCATTAAACTGCTCGTAGATGACGTCACGATGACGTCATGACCTTGAAAATGTTGCTGTAACATGTTCACATATATGTCCATACATGATGAACATTTCATGAAATATGGCTTATGCATTGTTGAGATATCCATGTCACAAAAATTTGGAATAAAAATAAACGAGACATACTTGTGGACAAGTATAAGGTGGTCTGCATTGGCAAATTCATGCACTGACATGGGCTAGAAAATGCACGGTGTATCAAATTAAAAAAATTAAAGCTACCATTCATAGAACAATGTCTCAGCTACCACATACTGAAATTTGAGAGATTCAAAGACTTGCCTAAATGGTTAAATGTATATGCTAACATGTAATTGATAGTCAGGTAAGATAAAGGGGTGAGAGAAATTCCATGCACTGTCATGGGCTGGTAAATGCACGGTGACACCATGGACCTTCTGACGTCATTTACTAAAACCAACTAAAATCTGCTCATGTGAATTTGCAATTACGAAATGGCTCCACCAGACTATAGCAGACGACAGATGGCGCTCTTCCTCAATCACCTGTAGAGTACCTACAGTACTCTAAAGGGGCGAGAGAAAACGAATGGGAAAGAAAATGGGCTAGAAAATGCACGGTGATATGGACCTTCAATCGTGACACCATCTATTCATAAGCAATCAGAGACTCCGCTCAAGAAAGCTCATAGCGCACCTACAATGTCTACTAACGTACATTTCAGAGACATGCCTAAATGGTTACATGTATATTGTGCTAACATGTAATTAATAGCCACGTAAGATAAAGGGGCGAGAGAAAACGAATGGGAAAGAAAATCTCAAAGAGAAAGACAAAGTGAGGGATAGAACAGAAGAAGATGGCAAAAGAAACATTGTAAAAGGAATGCGAAAATTTACCCTACCCACTCCAGGAGTCGAACCGGGGGCCTCTAGATCTTAAAACGCGGCGCCTTACCAATTGAGCCACACATCTTCCCATTCACTTAACACGTAATGCCCAGCAGGGGCTAGAATGATTAAGAAATTGATATTCAAGATGAAATTTCGCCATGATCGCGACATCTGATTGAAAAATAAAGATGACGTCCCCGAAAGCTAGTAGACTCAGCTACAACATACTAAAATTTCAGAGTAACAGAATTGAACATAAGCGAGATACAGCTCCTAGAAGATCGTCATGTCATTTAATAAATACCTCTTCCATTGACATAACACGTACTTACGATCGATTTTGACATTAATGTCTATAATCAAATTCATACCATGAAGATAGAATCCTATTGAAATATTAGGGCTACTTTCTCATAGAGCAATGTCTCAGCTATCACATACTGAAATTTGGAACAAAATTGACCAAAGATTAATGAGATACGCAAGAACGGGTAAAAAAGTTTATGACGTAATACATGAAAATTGATTTTTTCGATTCATATGGCAATATGATGACGTTACGATGTATTTAACGACCAAATGATACATGAAATAGCATCTACAGTTCCCACTCTTTCAAAATATGAAAAAAAAATTGGGGGTCACCAGCCATTCTGAGGAGCTATGGCCGATTGAAGGTGGTCATGTTTTTGCACACAAAAACGTATTGACGCACGCGCGGACTTTGAACTTTGACGCACCCGCACGACCTTATTATTGCATAGAAATGGCTGAAAATTTCAGGATGTGTTGTTTGCAGTGTCAGAAACATGAATCCAGTGAAAAAACGGTTTTCCGACGTTGCGTTTGCTAAACGCACGGAAAAACGCGCGCGCGCGCGCGTACGCGCGGAAATTTGAAAAATGCTAGAAATGGCCTCCAACATATGCAAAACAATTTCTAGTTGATTTGGAGCATTTTTTTATTTTACGCGCGCGTTAATGCACTAACGTACGCGTACGCGCGCGTTTTTTTTCATTGAAATTAATTGTCTTGTCATTAATTATATACATGCCAAATTTCATTACACAGAGATGAACGGTTTTAGAGCTACACGAGATAATAGATTTTCATTAAATTGCTCGTGCATGACGTCACGATTACGTAATGACCTTGAAAATGTTGCTGGACCATGTTCACATATATACCTATACATGATGAACATTTCATGAAACATGGTCCATGCATTGTTGAGATATCCATGTCACAAAAAATAGGAATAAAAATAAACGAGACATACTTGTGGACAAGTATAAGGTGGTCTGCATTGGCAAATTCATGCACAGACATGGGCTGGAAAATGCACGGTGAACTATAGACCTTCCTTCGTGACACCATCTATCCATAAGCAATGTGAGACATCGCTCAAGAAAGCTCATAGGGCACCTATTATACTAACATTTCAGAGACTTTCCTAAATGGTTACATGTTTATGCTAACGTGATTAATAGTCATGTAAGAGAATGGGGCGAGAGAAAAAGAATTGGAAAGAAAATCTCAAAGAGAATGAAAAAGTGAGGGATAGAACAGAAGAAGATGGCAAAATAAACATTGTAAAAGGAATGCAAAAGTTGACCCTACCCACTCCAGGAATCAAACCGGGGGCCTCGAGATCTTAAAACGGCGCCTTGCCCATTGAGCCATACATCTTCCCATTCACTCAACACGTAATGCCCAGCAGGGGCTAGAATGATTAAGAAATCGATATTCAAGCTGAAATTTCACCATGATCCCGGCATCTGATTAAAAAATGGAGCACACGTTCCCAAAAGCTAGTAGACTCAGCTACAACATACTAAAATTTCAGAGTAACAGATTCATACATCAGCGAGATATAGCTCCTAGAAGGTCGTCATGTCATTTCATAGATACCACTTCCATTCACATAACACGTACATGCGTCCGATTATGACACCAATACGTATAATGAAATTTACACCATGAAGACGTCATCAAAATGACAAATGAATGAAAGTTATCTATGGAAGAAGGTCTCAGCTACAACATAGTGAAATTTTGGAGAAAATTGATCAAGGATTACTGAGATATGCAAAAGCGGGTAAAAAAGTTCATGACGTCATAATTGAAAATTCATTTTTTCGATTCACATGGCAATATGATGACGTCACGATGTACTTACTGCTAAAAAGTCACATGAAATGACATCTATATTTCATATTCTTTCCAAATCTTAAAAAAAAATTGGGGGTCACCGGCCATTCTGAAGAGCTATGGCCGATTGAAGACAGTCATGTTTTTGGCAATATTTGCACACAAAAACGTATTGACGCACGCGCAGACTTTCAACTTTGACACACTCTCACGACCTTGTTATCACATGGAAATGACTCAAAATTTCAGAACGTGATGTTTGTAGTATCAGACACGTAAAACCAGTAAAAAAACGGAATTTTGACGGTGCGTACGCGCTACGCACGAAAAAACGCGCGAACGCGCGCGCACGCGCGAAAATTTTTGAAATGCTTGAAATAATCTTAAACATATGCAAAACAATTTTGAGTTGATTTGGAGCTTTTTAAAATTTTGCGCGCGCGTTTTTGCACTAACGTACGCGTACGCGCGCATTTTTATTCATCGAAACTAATTGTATTATCAATAAATTTATGCATATTAATTTTCATTAGCTAAAAATGATTGGTTCTAGAGCTACATGAGGTTATAGGTTTTCATTAAACTGCTCGTAGATGACGTCATGATGACGTCATGACCTTGAAAATGTTACAATGACAAGTTCACATGTATACCTAAATATGGTCAAAATATGATGTAATATGACATATGCATTGTTCAGATATAGATGACACAAAAACATGGGGTGCAAAAAATAAAAATAAAGAAAGAAAATTCGGGCGAAATTAAAAGGTGATCTGTCGGTGCACGACAGACCACCTAATAATAATAACGAGACATACTTGTGGACAAGTATAAGGTGGTCTGCATTGGCAAATTCATGCACTGACATGGGCTAGAAAATGCACGGTGATATGGACCTTCAATCGTGACACCATCTATTCATAAGCAATCAGAGACTCCGCTCAAGAAAGCTCATAGCGCACCTACAATGTCTACTAACGTACATTTCAGAGACATGCCTAAATGGTTACATGTATATTGTGCTAACATGTAATTAATAGCCATGTAAGATAAAGGGGCGAGAGAAAACGAATGGGAAAGAAAATCTCAAAGAGAAAGACAAAGTGAGGGATAGAACAGAAGAAGATGGCAAAAGAAACATTGTAAAAGGAATGCGAAAATTTACCCTACCCACTCCAGGAATCGAACCGGGGGCCTCGAGATCTTAAAACGCGGCGCCTTACCAATTGAGCCACACATCTTCCCATTCACTTAACACGTAATGCCCAGCAGGGGCTAGAATGATTAAGAAATTGATATTCAAGATGAAATTTCGCCATGATCGCGACATCTGATTGAAAAATAAAGATGACGTCCCCGAAAGCTAGTAGACTCAGCTACACCATACTAAAATTTCAGAGTAACAGAATTGAACATAAGCGAGATACAGCTCCTAGAAGATCGTCATGTCATTTAATAAATACCCCTTCCATTGACATAACACGTACTTACGATCGATTTTGACATTAATGTCTATAATCAAATTCATACCATGAAGATAGAATCCTATTGAAATATTAGGGCTACTTTCTCATAGAGCAATGTCTCAGCTATCACATACTGAAATTTGGAACAAAATTGACCAAAGATTACTGAGATACGCAAGAACGGGTAAATAAGTTTATGACGTCATACATGAAAATTGATTTTTTCGATTCATATGGCAATATGATGACGTTACGATGTATTTAACGACCAAATGGGACATGAAATAGCATCTACAGTTCCCACTCTTTCAAAATATGAAAAAAAAATTGGGGGTCACCAGCCATTCTGAGGAGCTATGGCCGATTGAAGGTGGTCATGTTTTTGCACACAAAAACGTATTGACGCACGCGCGGACTTTGAACTTTGACGCACCCGCACGACCTTATTATTGCATAGAAATGGCTCAAAATTTCAGGATGTGTTGTTTGCAGTGTCAGAAACATGAATCTAGTAAAAAAACGGTTTTCCGACGTTGCGTTTGCTAAACGCACGGAAAAACGCGCGCGCGCGCGCGTACGCGCGGAAATTTGAAAAATGCTAGAAATGGCCTCAAAAATATGCAAAACAATTTCTAGTTGATTTGGAGCATTTTTTATTTTACGCGCGCGTTAATGCACTAACGTACGCGTACGCGCGCGTTTTTTTTCATTGAAATTAATTGTCTTGTCATTAATTATATACATGCCAAATTTCATTACACAGAGATGAACGGTTTTAGAGCTACATGAAATAATAGGTTTTCATTAAATTGCTCGTGCATGACGTCACGATTACGTAATGACCTTGAAAATGTTCCTGTGACATGTTCACATATATACCTATACATGATGAACATTTGATGAAACATGGTCCATGCATTGTTGAGATATCCATGTCACAAAAAATAGGAATAAAAATAAATAATAATAATAATAATAATAATAAAGAAAGAAAATTCGGACAAAAACAAGAGGTGATCTGCCATGGCATGGCAGACCACCTAATAATAACTAGAAAATGCACGGTGATATGGACCTTCAATCGTGACACCATCTATTCATAAGCAATCAGAGACTCCGCTCAAGAAAGCTCATAGCGCACCTACAATGTCTACTAACGTACATTTCAGAGACATGCCTAAATGGTTACATGTATATTGTGCTAACATGTAATTAATAGCCACGTAAGATAAAGGGGCGAGAGAAAACGAATGGGAAAGAAAATCTCAAAGAGAAAGACAAAGTGAGGAATAGAACAGAAGAAGATGGCAAAAGAAACATTGTAAAAGGAAAGCGAAAATTTACCCTACCCACTCCAGGAATCGAACCGGGGGCCTCGAGATCTTAAAACGCGGCGCCTTACCAATTGAGCCACACATCTTCCCATTCACTTAACACGTAATGCCCAGCAGGGGCTAGAATGATTAAGAAATTGATATTCAAGATGAAATTTCGCCATGATCGCGACATCTGATTAAAAAATAAAGATGACGTCCCCGAAAGCTAGTAGACTCAGCTACAACATACTAAAATTTCAGAGTAACAGAATTGAACATAAGCGAGATACAGCTCCTAGAAGATCGTCATGTCATTTAATAAATACCCCTTCCATTGACATAACACGTACTTACGATCGATTTTGACATTAATGTCTATAATCAAATTCATACCATGAAGATAGAATCCTATTGAAATATTAGGGCTACTTTCTCATAGAGCAATGTCTCAGCTATCACATACTGAAATTTGGAACAAAATTGACCAAAGATTACTGAGATACGCAAGAACGGGTAAAAAAGTTTATGACGTCATACATGAAAATTGATTTTTTTCGATTCATATGGCAATATGATGACGTTACGATGTATTTAACGACCAAATGATACATGAAATAGCATCTACAGTTCCCACTCTTTCAAAATATGAAAAAAAAATTGGGGGTCACCAGCCATTCTGAGGAGCTATGGCCGATTGAACGTGGTCATGTTTTTGCACACAAAAACGTATTGACGCACACGCGGACTTTGAACTTTGACGCACCCGCACGACCTTATTATTGCATAGAAATGGCTCAAAATTTCAGGATGTGTTGTTTGCAGTGTCAGAAACATGAATCCAGTGAAAAAACGGTTTTCCGACGTTGCGTTTGCTAAACGCACGGAAAAACGCGCGCGCGCGCGCGTACGCGCGGAAATTTAAAAAATGCTAGAAATGGCATCAAACATATGCAAAACAATTTCTAGTTGATTTGGAGCATTTTTTTATTTTACGCGCGCGTTAATGCACTAACGTACGCGTACGCGCGCGTTTTTTTTCATTGAAATTAATTGTCTTGTCATTAATTATATACATGCCAAATTTCATTACACAGAGATGAACGGTTTTAGAGCTACATGAGATAATCGATTTTCATTAAATTGCTCGTGCATGACGTCACGATTACGTAATGACCTTGAAAATGTTGCTGGACCATGTTCACATATATACCTATACATGATAAACATTTGATGAAACATGGTCCATGCATTGTTGAGATATCCATGTCACAAAAAATAGGAATAAAAATAAATAATAATAATAATAATAAAGAAAGAAAATTCGGACAAAAACAAGAGGTGATCTGCCATGGCATGGCAGACCACCTAATAATAACGAGACATACTTGTGGACAAGTATAAGGTGGTCTGCATTGGCAAATTCATGCACTGGCATGGGCTGGTAAATGAACGTTCTTAAAACATCGCCTTACCCATTGAGCCACAGATCTTCGCATTCACTTTTCACGTAATGCCCGCTAGCAGTGGCTAGAATGATTTAGAAATCGATATTCAAGCTGAAATTTTGCCATGATCCCGATATCTAATGAAAAAATGGAGACCACATGGCTGAAAGCTACTAGATTCAGTTACAACATACTAAAATTTCAGAGTAAAAGATCGTTACATAGGAAAAGATATAGCTCCTGAAAGAGTGCCATGTCATTTCATGATTTGAAATAAATGACCCTCCCATTGACATTACACGTGAAAACGTCTGATTCTGACATTAATGCCTATAATCATATTTTTACCTTGAAGACTTTAACAAATTGAAAAGTTAAGGCAACCCTGCCATAGAGTAATGTCTTAGGCACAACATACTGAAATTTGGGAGAAAATTGACAAAGGATTACTAAGATATGCAAAAGCGGGTAAAAAAATTATGACGTCATAATTGAACATTCATTTTTTCGATTCATATGGCAATATGATGACGTCACCATGTATTTACCGGTAAAGTGACATATGAAATGACATCTACATTTTATACTCTTTTTAAATATTAAAAAAAAATTGGGGGTCACTGGCCATTCTAAGGAGCTATGGCCGATTGAAGGTAGTCATGTTTTTTGCAATATTTGCACACAAAAACGTATTGACGCACGCGCAGACTTTGAACTTTGACGCACCCGCACGACCTTGCTATTGCATGGAAATGGCTCAAAATGACAGGATGTGTTGTATGTAGTGTCAGTAACATGAATCCAGCAGAAAAATGGAATTTTGAGGCTGCGTACGCGTTACTCACGAAAAAACGCGCGAACGCGCGCGCAAGCGCGGAAATTTTTTAAATGCCAGAAATGGCCTGAAACATATGCAAAACAATTTTAAGTTGATTTGGAGCATTTTAAAATTTTGCGCGCGCATTAATGCACTAACGTACGCGTACGCGCGCGTTTTTATTTTTTGAAATTAATTGTATTATTATTAATTTATGCATGTCAATTTTCATTAGCTATAAATGATTGGTTCTAGAGCTACATGAGGTAATATGTTTTCATTAAACTGCTCGTAGATGACGTCACGATGACGTCATGACCTTGAAAATGTTGCTGGAACATGTTCAAGTATATACCCATGCATGATGAAAATTTCATGAAAAATGGCCCATGCATTGTTGAGATATCCATGCCACAAAAATTTGGAATAAAAATAAATAATAAAGAAAGAAAATTCGGACAAACACAAGAGGTGATCTGCCATGGCATGGCAGACCACCTAATAATAAACGAGACATACTTGTGGACAAGTATCAGGTGGTCTGCATTGGCAAATTCATGCACAGACATGGGCTGGAAAATGCACGGTGAACTATAGACCTTCATTCGTGACACCAACTATCCATAAGCAATGTGAGACAGCGCTCAAGAAAGCTCATAGGGCACCTATTATACTAAAATTTCAGAGAATTTCCTAAATGGTAACATGTTTATGCTAACGTGATTAATAGTCATGTAAGAGAATGGGGTGAGAGAAAAAAGAATTGGAAAGAAAATCTCAAAGAGAATGACAAAGTGAGGCATAGAACAGAAGAAGATGGCAAAATAAACATTGCAAAAGGAATGCAAAAGTTGACCCTACCCACGCCAGGAATCGAACCGGGGGCCTCGAGATCTTAAAACGGCGCCTTACCTATTGAGCCACAAATCTTCCCATTCACTTAACACGTAATGCCCAGCAGGGGCTAGAATGATTAAGAAATCGATATTCAAGCTGAAATTTCACCATGATCCCGACATCTGATTAAAAAATGGAGACAACGTTCCGGAAAGCTCGTAGACTCAGCTACAACATACTGAAATTTCAGAGTGAAAGCTTGACATATTAGTGAGATACATCTCCTAAAAGCTCGTCATGTCATTTCATAAATACCACTTCCATTGACATAACACGGAAGTGCGATTTTGACATTCATGCGTATAATGAAATTTACACCGTGAAGACGTCATCAAAATGAAAAATGAAGGCAACTCCTACTATGGAGCGAGGTCTCAGCTACAACATACTGAAATTTGGGAGAAAATTGACCATGAATTACTGAGATACACAAAAGCGGGTAAAAAAGTTCATGACGTCATACATGAAAAATCATTTTTTCGATTCATATGGCAATATGATGACATCAACATAAATTTCAAAGGTAAATCGAACATTAAATCACATCTACATTTCCCACTCTTTCAGAATATTGAAAAAAAATTGGGGGTCACCGGCCATTCTGAAGAGCTATGGCCGATTGAAGGTAGTCATGTTTTTTGCAATATTTGCACACAAAAACGTATTGACGCACGCGCAGACTTTGAACTTTGACGCACCCGCACGACCTTGTTATTGCATGGAAATGGCTCAAAATGACAGGATGTGTTGTATGTAGTGTCAGTAACATGAATCCAGTAAAAAAACAGAATTTTGACGTTTTGTTCGCGTTACGCACGAAAAAACGCGCGAACGCGCGCGCACGCGCGGAAATTTTCGAAATGCTAGAAATGGCCTGAAACATATGCAAAACAATTTTGAGTTGATTTGGAGCATTTTAAAATTTTGCGCGCGCGTTTTTGCACTAACGTACGCGTACGCGCGCGTTTTTTTTCAATGAAATTAATTAGCTACTCATTAATTATATGCATGTCAAATTTCATTACACAGAGATGACCAGTTCTAGAGCTACATGAGGTAATAGGTTTTAATTAAACTGCTCGTAGATGACGTCACGATGACGTCATGACCTTGAAAATGTTGCTGTAACATGTTCACATATATGTCCATACATGATGAACATTTCATGAAATATGGCCCATGCATTGTTGAGATATCCATGTCACAAAAATTTGGAATAAAAATAAATAAATAAAGAAAGAAAATTCTAACGAAATTAAGAGGTGATCTGTCGTTGGCGACAGACCACCTAATAACGAGACATACTTGTGGACAAGTATCAGGTGGTCTGCATTGGCAAATTCATGCACAGACATGGGCTGGAAAATGCACGGTGAACTATAGACCTTCATTCGTGACACCAACTATCCATAAGCAATGTGAGACAGCGCTCAAGAAAGCTCATAGGGCACCTATTATACTAAAATTTCAGAGAATTTCCTAAATGGTAACATGTTTATGCTAACGTGATTAATAGTCATGTAAGAGAATGGGGTGAGAGAAAAAAGAATTGGAAAGAAAATCTCAAAGAGAATGACAAAGTGAGGCATAGAACAGAAGAAGATGGCAAAATAAACATTGCAAAAGGAATGCAAAAGTTGACCCTACCCACGCCAGGAATCGAACCGGGGGCCTCGAGATCTTAAAACGGCGCCTTACCTATTGAGCCACAAATCTTCCCATTCACTTAACACGTAATGCCCAGCAGGGGCTAGAATGATTAAGAAATCGATATTCAAGCTGAAATTTCACCATGATCCCGACATCTGATTAAAAAATGGAGACAACGTTCCGGAAAGCTCGTAGACTCAGCTACAACATACTGAAATTTCAGAGTGAAAGCTTGACATATTAGTGAGATACATCTCCTAGAAGCTCGTCATGTCATTTCATAAATACCACTTCCATTGACATAACACGGAAGTGCGATTTTGACATTCATGCGTATAATGAAATTTACACCGTGAAGACGTCATCAAAATGAAAAATGAAGGCAACTCCTACTATGGAGCGAGGTCTCAGCTACAACATACTGAAATTTGGGAGAAAATTGACCATGAATTACTGAGATACACAAAAGCGGGTAAAAAAGTTCATGACGTCATACATGAAAAATCATTTTTTCGATTCATATGGCAATATGATGACATCAACATAAATTTAAAAGGTAAATCGAACATTAAATCACATCTACATTTCCCACTCTTTCAGAATATTGAAAAAAAATTGGGGGTCACCGGCCATTCTGAAGAGCTATGGCCGATTGAAGGTAGTCATGTTTTTTGCAATATTTGCACACAAAAACGTATTGACGCACGCGCAGACTTTGAACTTTGACGCACCCGCACGACCTTGTTATTGCATGGAAATGGCTCAAAATGACAGGATGTGTTGTATGTAGTGTCAGTAACATGAATCCAGTAAAAAACAGAATTTTGACGTTTTGTTCGCGTTACGCACGAAAAAACGCGCAAACGCGCGCGCACGCGCGGAATTTTTTGAAATGCTAGAAACGGCCTGAAACATATGCAAAACAATTTTGAGTTGATTTAGAGCATTTTAAAATTTTGCGCGCGCGTTTTTGCTTTAACGTACGCGTACGCGCGCGTTTTTTTTCAATGAAATTAATTAACTACTCATTAATTATATGCATGTCAAATTTCATTACACAGAGATGACCAGTTCTATAGCTACATGAGGTAATAGTTTTTCATTAAACTGCTCGTAGATGACGTCACGATGACGTCATGACCTTGAAAATGTTGCTGTAACATGTTCACATATATGTCCATACATGATGAACATTTCATGAAATATGGCGTATGCATTGTTGAGATATCCATGTCACAAAAATTTGGAATAAAAATAAATAAAGAAAGAAAGAAAATTCTAACGAAATTAAGAGGTGATCTGTCGTTGGCGACAGACCACCTAATAAATAAATAATAAAGAAAGAAAATTCTAACGAAATTAAGAGGTGATCTGTCGTTGGCGACAGACCACCTAATAAATAAATAATAAAGAAAGAAAATTCTAACGAAATTAAGAGGTGATCTGTCGTTGGCGACAGACCACCTAATAATAAAGAAAGAAAATTCGGACAAAAACAAGAGGTGATCTGCCATGGCATGGCAGACCACCTAAAAATAGTACACCCGTGCATCCCATGGACATGTAGCTAGCCCATGCCATTGCAACGATGTGCATGTTTATTGTTAATGAAATAGTAGAGGCCGTGAAGTCATGATTTTGTTGCTCAAATCGGGTCCAAAAAGAAGTTAGAACCCATTTCTAAATGATGGTGCCACAGTATAAACGGGTATCGTAACCCTCGAAATCCTCAAAACGAAATATGAAGGACAACATTCATAACTCACGTAAATTGATCAGCGATGATGATGGTGATGATGACGAGGACTGGTGAACGTGCTGTCGAGTCATCTCGGAGGTCGTGAGCATCAATACACGCTCCGCATCGCAAAGCCTAAACCCATTGAAAACAAACGTAATTACGCAACCGACCAGTGTACTGCCGTCTTCAAAAACCGTCCATTGATAATACACGCACCGCATCGCAAAACCAAAACCCATTGAAAACACACGTTATTACGCAAGCAACAAAATGTTGCAGTTAGACTTTCCACCATTTCGGCGAGCGGACGGCCAAAAATGAGCGTTGTGCGCATGCGCCCGTACGTAATCCATCCGCAATTCGTGATCAAGTTGTCATTGGAGTTATGAAATCGATTTTGCCAATTATGGCAATTTCCAATTATGGCAAAGTGACTTTGCCATAGTTTCGAGATTTCCAATTATTGCAAACCACTTCTTTATGAAATATACCACCC